>JBBHKE010000914.1:14356-30089 GCA_037447655.1 Zygnema cylindricum
CCTCTCCCTCTCTCTCTCCACCGCCATGAAAATCTGCACTCTCTCTACTACACACCCCCCACCCCCACCACCCTGGGATGCCTCCTCAGCCTCTCCCTCACTGACGCTGCACACCCCCCACACATCATCTCTCTCACGTCTAAAAGTACCGCCACCTCTCTCTCTCCCTCTCCCTCCCCCCCTCCCTCTCTCTCCCTCTGCTCCCCCTCCCTCTCCCCCTCTCTGGCCCCCTCCGCCTCCCTCTCCCTCTCCCTCTCCGCCCTCTCGCTCTCCGTCGCCAGCCGGGCGGCGGATGACGTGACCGCTGACGTCAGCACGGGTGATCTGCGCGGGGATGACGTCAGCGAATAGGGGCGGCGGGCTGAGGATGACGTCAGCGGGGTGGGGGTTTTCGCACGTGCGGAGGGGGGGCTCCGGGGGTGAGGGAGAGGGGAGGGGAAGGGAGGGAGGGACAGGGAGGAGGAGGAGGAGGAGGGAAGGTGACGTGGCAGTCTAAAGGAGTGCCACGTGGCAAAGGAAGGGAGAGAGAGAGATTTGTGAGGGAGGATTGGGTGGTGACACGTCATCGATTTTTGGGAGTGCCACGTGGCAGCCGCCATGGCGTGACGCACTCAGATGGTGACACGTGGAGAGACAGTTTCCCTCTCTCTCTCTCTCTCTCTCTCTCTCTCTCTCTCTCTCCCTGACAATGCTGGGAAGGTGGGATATTTGGTTGCCACGTGGCAGGGTTTGGAGAGCTCTACGGCAGGTGGACACGTGGCAGGAGGGAGGCGGGGCGTAGAATAATGTGTACGGACGGGAGGACGGAAGGAAACGGTCACCTTAAAAAAAAAAAAAGAAAAAAAAAGAGAGGAAGGCAAAAAAAAATTGTTCAGAGAAAACAAATTCACTGTTTCAAACTTTTCGGATTTCGTGCGATAGTAAAGTACTGTATTGAATGAATCGAAAAGAACGTATTTTTCGTATTTTTAGTATTTTTCGTACTTTTTGTATTTTTAGTATTTTTCGTGTTATTCGTGTTGAAAGTTTGTAACGCACCGAAAAGTGGTAAAAACTCAAAAATTGAAGTTCGAAAAATGGTTTTGAACCAATCACGTCCACTTATTCGCTGATATAATTTTCCGGGCAGCATCTGGAAAAATAAAGTAATAAAATAATATATTTGTATATCGCTTTTAAAAAAACAATAAAAATAAATTGAAGAAAAAAAATAGGTGGAGGTAGATTTATCATTAAACTCCGAATAAGACAAAATGTCAAAGTCGAAAAAATGAATAACATCGACCAGAACAAACGTTTATTTTAAATACACATATATAAATATATATATATATATATATATTTATATAAACATCTAAATAAAAATATATAATTCAGATATTCATATAAATGTAAATATATATAAATATGTGTATATTTTTTGATATATTTATTTATATTATTATATATTTTATACCGTGGATACAAAAAGTCGTAAAAAATGACCCGCTACAGGATTTCAGTGGACTGGCGAAAAAAAAAAAGCAAATGTCGGTCGGACCAATCACGTTCGAGCGCGGAATTTCGTGCGATCTCATTATGGATAGGATCCGTCGAAAACTGCCACGTGGACATCAAACGTGTGATCCACTCTGACAAGGCTTCCACACCAATTAAAACCTTAAAGAAGTTAAGGGCGATTTTATTTTTCATGGAAACCGAGAGAATTCGGATTCCTTGTCGTATATGCCAATAATCTTAAAGAGAGAATATGGATAATAAATGGCATATTTAGTATGTAGGATGCGGCAAAACAAAAGGGTAGGGTTTTGTAATTTTTTGTCGTTTACATAAAGATTTTGAGGTTACACCGACAAAATCTTTGCGCCGTACGAAGAAAGTATAAAACTTGAACAACAATTTATCATTTATGTCACATCCTCACACTTGATGTGCACTTCAAATTGTCGTTTTCCCGTTTTGTCGTGTTAGCAATTTGTCGTGTTCCCAATTTGTCGTGTTCTCGTGGTCACTTTTTTGTCGTGTGACCCACGCCACGTCATGCCAGCTCTCGTGAAAAACGCCAAAATTCCTCGGGTTCCAATTTACGAATATAAATCGAAGTGACACCCGACCAACGAATATATTAACTACTCCGCACGTTTCGTACTTTTTCGACATTTTCGCACTTGGGAGAGTACACGCTATTTTTTTTCTTTGCCCGTCTCGCATTTTTCAATAAAAAAATTGAAGGGATCTCGGACCTCCACTTTCATTCATGGATCTTTGCTAAAGTTTACGCCGACGCCGCCTCTCCCTCTCCCTCTCCCCCACTCCCTCTCCTCTTTACTCCCTCTCCCCCACTCCTCCCCCACTCCCTCTCCTCTTCACTCCCTCTTCCTGTAGTGAAACACGGAAGGGGTTTTTTAGGGTTTTGGTACGGTATATAGAGAAGATGTGCTGACTTTTTTTGCGCCGAATTAGGTGATAGGTTGAAAAAAAAAAGACGAAAAAAAACGAAATCACGAAGCCATGGCATAAAGTTACAAAATTAGCGACGTCGACAAGTGTCACAAATGAGCATGACGTTCACAATGTCACAATAAACATGACGTACAAACCTCCGATGTCACAAAAAGTTTGATAAAATACGGTGCGATAACAAACAATGTAGACGTCTACAACCGTCACAAGCAACCGTCACAAGCTGTAACAAAGTAATGATATCTGTCTTTGCGCATTTGGAACCGCTGATGTCCAATTCGTACGGATTTCGGCTTTTTTACAAAAACTACGTAATATTCGTCGATTTCATACTTTTAGTAGATTTCATTTTTCTCTATGGAAATGTACGAAAGTGTACGAAAAGTGTAATCCTAAAAAATCCTTAAAAACTTCAAAAGTACCGTAAATAAACTGAGATGCTCAAAATTATATGAGAAAATTTTAAAATCCCTAGAAGTACAGAAATCTAAGGCACCTGTACTGAAATATAAAGGAACGTACGGCTATGTACCCTAAAACCCTAAAATCCCCTTTATAATAAAGGACGTAAATTTAACGGCACTGTACGAGAGTGTACTAAAATTGTAACGCAGGTGTACAGTACTGAAATGTAAGAGAATGTACGTAAATGTAGCCTAAAATCCCCGAAATAAATAACCCTAAAAATACGAGCACTGTACGTCAGAGGTCGCAAAAGTCATAATTTTAGGTGACGGAAACCGACAAATTTATTTTTTTCAAAATCTGAGTACCCGACGCCCGACCAGGTTATGTCACGCTCCTAAATTGTTACCCGTTACCCGAAACGCGTTCACGAAAATAAAAGTTAACCGAAACTCGATTTCTAGCGACTAACCGTACCCGAAAAATTACAAATTTACAACGCTCATTGTCATTAGCGTTAAGCATTTATTAGTGTTAATGAAAAATTATGATTAATAATACTACACCGCGAATCGTAATTAGAGTAAAGAAATAATTAGAGGAAAAAAATTAAAAAAAATGATAAGAGTTATGAACTCTAATTTGGGTGATCAATTGTTTTAAAAAAAAAAAATTACTCTAATTTATCAATAACTCTAATTTGGGCGTAAATTTGGGCGGTGATTATATCTACAGTAAATTAGGTAATTGTATAGAATCTGACAAAACGTACATTTTCACATCATTATGACGTTTGCACTACGCGGTTTGTTAAAACGCAGTTACAAGATAACGGTCTGTATCATTATTAGTACTTTTTTACTTAATAAAGTACAACTTTGCACGGTCAGACACCGACTGTACGCCACACTATTTAAAACGGCACTGTATTAGAGTTATTAACGCTCATTAAAAAAGTAACTTAAATAATGTAAAGAATAATTTAGAATAATGCAATTCTATTTATGGTGATAGAGTCAAATTTAGTGACGGAATTAGCGTACATAACTCTAATTACGATTCAAGATGTATTTAATATTAGAAATCGGCGATATTCAACTTATCGCAAGGGCGCCAAAGTATTAACTTTGGAAAATGGCCAAACTGGGGTTCGAACTCGGGACCTGTGTGAACCGTACACTAGCTCTACCAACTGAGCTAACCGGCCGATGGGTAAATGGATTGTTAGAGTCACAACTGTAATCTGCCGTCGCGGTTTGTCACGCGGCAAACTAGTTTGTCTTTACATCAAGCGTGTGGTCTTGGTTGGCTTATTATCATTACGTTTTTCAAGTGGTTTCGTAGATTCCTGGTCTCAAGTAGATTCGGTTTTGCAAGGACCACGTTCAGTTGTCGTTTGGTGTGTACAGTTTCAATTGTAGTGTACGGTTTTGTTTGCAGTGTACATTTTAGATATACGTTTGATTATTACCTTAGTACTATGTAGTTTCCCGTGTAGACGCGATTTGATTGGTAGGCGCTTCGCGCGCACTTTATGTTTGGTTTGGAGTTTTAGTTTGAAATAGTAACGTAATGTTTGAAGTTCTATATATTGAAGCTTAGAGGGAGAGGGACTTTAACCTTTGTGAATGAAATCTATGGAATATATTAGCTTCCTTGGACAGCTCCCTCTCGTGGAATTTTATGAATGCTTCCGCTGTATTTTGCACTCCTAATTTAGTGTGAGACCCTTCACCCTTGACCTTTTCTTTTATTTGAAGAGTTAAAGGATCTTTTAACGTAACAAACACTCTATTTGTCCAAAAGGTCTCTTCGGTCACAATCTTTTTGGATTTTTCGTTTGTTTTGTAATTCAACATGTTATAGGTTTATCAATTGTTCTTCGAAAACCACTAGAAAATTTAATTGCACATACTGTAGTTGTTGGAGTGAAATCGAGCATCTATTACATCACGAAAAACTTTGGTCTATCATTAATGGTAACAAAACTGAACCTTCTAACGCCACCTCCAAATTAGCTTGGCTCATTTGCAAGGAGGCCCATTCTAGGCTTGTTTTTGCTATTAAGACGGAGATTCTCCTTTTTATGAGTAGGAGAACCAATCTTCGTTAAAAAAACTCCTACGTCGTTCTCACCTAAATTATTACCGCTAGCTACTTATATCAGTATATTCCATCCTACATTCAACCCACAAAGTCTTAGGTGGGCTACTTAAAGTATTACTTCGTAAAACGATACTGTTTTTGTAATTTATTGTGGCTTGCCAACCTCCTATTCCGATTTTTTTTTGTCTTTCAACAACCAGACAACACCGTATCTCTCAAGGCTCTTTTTATTCAGAAAGAGACAAAACAAAATCATAGAAAAGTAACATGCATCTATCTAGCCAACTTGGCCACCATATTCTTTCTGTTGTCGATATTGCAGTGCACTAAACCATTAATGTTTATCTCGCTTTAAATTGCAAATATGAACATCAAGTGGTTCCGTTGTATAGGTGGGCATAGACATATTGGTGGGAGCAACTTTTATCCGACCAAGCTTGTTCGGTAGTAGCAGTTTAACAAGTTGCATAGAAAATTTGGCCATGACGATTTTGTTTGTCTACCCTCAACTATACGAATACAACCACGTTGTAATAGTTAAGATTTTTTATTATCAAATTTTTATCAATATCCAACTTTCATCTATCTACGCATATGACCAGGTGTCTTGCACACTCAATTAGATGGGTACGTCGCCCATTATTGTTTGAACTGTCCCCATTGTTGCCATGTGAATTTGGATACCGTTTTTCCCCATTTTGTGTTTTTCCCTCTACGGCCGCTCACATTTGGAACATACACCACATTCATGTTAAAATAACATGGTTTATGGCGCTTTTATTAAAGAGATTTTTCCAGCCAACTCAAAGGTCGAGGACGCAACACTTTTTCACCTCTCAAATTCTCATACGGCCTTAAAAAAGCCCCTCTGTGAGAAAAAAATATCTTGAGGCCGTTTGTCTTAGTGAAAGCTTTTGCGAACTTTCTATTCGTACAAGCTACTACAAACACTCTAGTCATCCTAATCATCGATGTCGATGATCTTCGATGCCAACCCCTTCCTTCCCATCATTATTGACTTCAAACCATGTTAAACACACGTTTTACAATAACAGGATTGGGGTTCCTGATTATTGCCTATATACTCTAAACATCCGTGACCGCCTTACCAGAATTGTATGCTTGCATCAAAAAAAGTACGTTCTCGGAGGAAAAATGTAGCAGTCAGGTCTCGGACAAGTTTTCTTTGTTTGAGTGTAATCTTATCCGGACCTCTTTGGCTGTTAATGTTGAACTTAGCAAGAACGCTTGTGGGTCTATTTCTCTGGGACACACATGATCAAATTGTAGCCAGCTTTATGAATGCCTCAACCGGCACCCATCTTTACATTCTTGCTGTAGTTGATCAATTGAGGCAGTTTATGCCCAATCGTACAGTTGAGAATCTTCTTGCAACCAAACGAGTTTGTTTCTTTTAGGGTACAAGATCTCTTCAGCTCAATTCTCTTGTTTCGCCTCTTTCAACCTTGTTGGTTGTATTTGGAGTGTACTATCGAGAAGGATCACACTTACTCTCCTCCTAAATCACTCCAAAAGCTCACGAAGTAATTTCCAAGGCAATCAAGAGAAATTCCACAATGTAGCAAAAGAAATTCTTTATTGAATATAATAGTAGTACAAAGGTGGTAATTGCAAAGTAGGTTGACGGTATATACCTTTCTATCAAATGGAAGATATTCTACTCAATATATATATTTTCGTTGTCTTAGTACAATCTAGAAACTCCCTAAAGGGTTTTCCCTGGATTTTCTCCTTTCTTTGAAACCATACTAAATTCTTAAACAAGGTCCTACAGCACAAGAGTATTCTAAAGGGTTTCACCAAGTATCTATAAGATTCTCGCCTCCCTAGAATCCCCCCTAAGCCTTCTTGGTCGTTACACGTCACACCCACATTTTGAAAAGGTTCTAGTAACATTTGGCCCCGCATTCGTGTTGAGGCAACGCCAAGCCAGCGTGGAGCTTCATCAGCGCCGAGCCGCTGTTAAGCCCGCGTCAAATAGAAAATTATATTCAATAAAACGTTTACATCTCCTTTTCTTCCTAAACTTCACTTTTTTTTTGATATATAAAACTACTTTATTCACCATCTAAAGTAGTCTCTCACTAACACCAAAAATAAAAACTACAAGACTTTTTCTCCTCTCTCTCACAAACACCAAAAATCAAAACACCACTTCGTTCTCCTCACGTCACTAATTCCACTCAGACTCCATTTACACTAATTTGACACTTAGGGTATAGTTACATCAGTTGAAGAGTGAGGTTTAATACAAAATTTTGTACTTGTGCGTATCATGCCGTACAATATTTTTGTGAGTTTCTTGAAAATAACATTACAAAAAATAAGATTACGATTCTCCTAGTATTTGGGAGAAAACATCAACCATCCAATTACATTTTGGTGTTCATCTGCGAAGCAATCGCTCCATCCGCCTCTGTAATGTTGAACCCAACCCACCTCGCGGAGGTGAGTTCACCATTACAAAACTTGAACCCACCTCGCGGAGGTGAGTCCACCATTACTGAACCAGTCAATTGCTACATTTGGACGATACACACGTGCGTCGATGAAAATTGAAAATTTTCACACGTCCCCAAAGTCACGTGCCTTCAAACAAGGTGACCGTAAAATCTTTGCCGAAAAGAAATATGGTTTTTTCTTGAAAGTCAGCTGAGTGAAAGAGATCTTTGAGGTACATTGACGCGGTACACTTGCGAAGGAGAGTGATAAGGAGTGGGATAGGGAAAGTTAGAAGGAGAGGGAGAGCGAGAGACTAAGAAGGAGAGGGGGAGAGGAAGAGAGGGAAAGGAGAGAGGGAGAAAGGGAGATAAGGAGAGAGGGAGATAGGGAGAGACAGAGGCAAAGGGAT
Source organism: Zygnema cylindricum (assembly GCA_037447655.1). Taxonomy (NCBI): domain Eukaryota; kingdom Viridiplantae; phylum Streptophyta; class Zygnematophyceae; order Zygnematales; family Zygnemataceae; genus Zygnema; species Zygnema cylindricum. The sequence goes on from JBBHKE010000914.1 coordinate 22,203, forward strand.
AAAGGGAGAGTTAGAGGGATAGGGAGGGGGGAAAAAGGGAGAGGGGGATAAAGGGAGATGGAGAGGGAGAGAGGTTGAGAGGGAGATAGGTACAGAGGGAAATAAGAAGACAAGGAGAGACGGAGAGAGGGAGAGAGGTAAAGTGTACGGCAAAATTGGAGGGAGAGGGAGAGGTGGAGTGGGAGGCGTGGAGAGGGAGAGAAGGAAGGAGGGAAAGAGAGAGGTGGACGTGGAGGAAGAGGGAGAATGAGAGGGGATAGAGGGAGAGGGAGTGGATGAGCGAGAAGGAGAGGGAGAGGGAGAGTTAGTAGGTTAGGGGGAGAGAGAGATAGGGAAAGAGGGAGAGAAAGTGCGAGGGATAAAATAAGAGAGAGATATAGGGAGAGAGGGAAAGATGGAGTCAAAGGGAAAGGTATAGTTAGAGGGAGAAGGAGATGTAGAGGGCCAGAGGGGAAAAGGAGATCTCTAGAGAGGGAGAGAGGGAAAGTGGGAGAAAGGGAGATAGGGAGAGAGAGGGAGAGAGGCGATGGTAGAGGCAAAAGGAGGAAAGGGAGAGGAAGATGGAGAGGGGGAGAAGGCGACCAGGAGAGGAGAGGAGGAAGGGAAGAGAGTGAGAAATAGAGGGAGAGAGAGGGTAGGGAAAGTGGAAGCCAAGGAGAGGGATAGAGGGAGTGAGGAGAGAGAGGAAATTTTTTTGGAAAATATCGAGAGAGAGGGAGAGAGGAAGAGATGGAAGTAGGGAGAGAGGAGAGAGAGGGCCAAAAAAATAGAGGGATAGATAGAGGTTGAGAGGAAAAAAGAAAAAAAGAGAAGGAGAGAGAAAGAGAATGGGAAAGAGAGGGAGAGAGAAGGAGAGAAAAGGTGAGAGTGAGGGAAAAAAAAGTGAGAGGGAGAGAGAGGGGTTAAGAGAGAGAAAGAGGGGTTGAGAGGAAGAGAAAGGAAAAGGAGAGGAACAGAGTGAAAATACCTATCCTTCCGATGTTTTTATGTTTTTGGTTTTTTTATGGGGTGCAGGGAGATCCAACAAAATAACTTCGAGGGTGTATTCCCTCCAATAAATCTCAAAAATCTCAAATACTTGTGAGGTCTCCTCCACTTAATCCCACCATTTTTTCGTTTATACTTGTTTTTTGTTGCAGAGTTAGAAGATTAATCCCAAATTTCCGCTCTTAGTGGAGTTTCTTACTGTAAGAAGCTTAAGTGTCATAGTCTAAAATTTGTAATATGTAGACTTGTAACTATAACTTGAAAATTGTAATGTAGGAAATATAGGAAATGTAGGAAATTGTAATTTACAGAAATTTAGCCTTTTGTCTTATTCCAGTCAGAAGGTTGTAGCATTTGGAGAATGTATGTTATTCTCTTATCATAGTCTATAACAGTCTCTTGACTTTCCTCGTTTGGTTGAAGAGTCAAAGGACCCTTCAACGTCACGGACTCTTTTTGTCCAAAAGGTCGCTTTGGTCACAATCAATTTTGAAGTTTGGTTTTTTTTATTCTAAAAAACTATCTAATTCCCACTGCAAAAAGCGTCTTTTGTTTCTTGCTCTTGCATTTACGTTCTTCCATATCAACTTTTATCCTTTAACATGTTTTGTTGTTCAACATGTGTTAGGCCTATCAATTTTCATTCGAAAACTCATGAAAATATTTAAATGCACATACTTTATTCGGTGGTGTTAAATCGAGCATCTATTGTATCAAGAAAAACTTTGGTCAATAATTATTGGTAGCAAAACCGAACCTTTTAACGCCACCTCCAAATTTTCTTTGCTCATTTGCAAGAAGGAGGCTTATTCTAGGCTGGTCCTCGCTCTTAAGGCATAGACTCTCCTGTTTTATGAGTACGAGAACCAATCTTTGCTAAAAAAACTCTTACTTCGTCCTTAACTAATTCTTACCGCTCGCTTCCTACGCATCATCATCGAACCAAACATACCATCATCACAAAAAACCTTAAAAAATCCTAAAAAACCCTAAAAAAACATACCGTCATCCTGCCCACTTCACTTGGGAATTCGTTGCCCCGGGCACTCCTAAGTTCCGTTGTTCTCCGAGTTCCTCTTAGCTACTCGTTTTCTTGGATAAAAGCCTCTTCTTGGTCTAAATTTGAGCTTCACCACACCTGTGCCAGTCCTCGCTTCTAACCAAGTGGGGGATTATTGGAATTGTTCTTTGTTAGAAAATTAAATGTTGTGGTCTAAAATTTTGCAATCCATGGGCTACTTGCATTATCTTGAATGTCGTTTCTTAGATATTCTTTTATTTTGCTTTTGTTTTTTTTGGATGTGTTTTGATGGTCTACAAAGATCTCTTGACCTTACCTTTAAGGTCATGAATGCACTTGTGTCCCGAGAGGTCACTTGTGACTTTTTCTTTTGGTATTGATTTGTTTTTTTATTGAAGGACATTATCAAATTCCAAATAAAAAAAAAAAAAAACTGTTTTTTCTCTTACGTTTGCTTGGCTCCATATCTCTTTTCATCCGCTGTCACATCTTTTAATTCAATCTCACTCTCTCATTTTCTCTCTCCCCCTCTCTCTTTCTCTCGTTCTTCCCCTCTCTCTCACCCTTTCTCGCCCTCTCTCACCCTCTTTTCTTTCTCTCTTGCTCTCTCTCTTTCCCTCTCAGTCTTTTCCCTTGTCACTCTCCTTTCCCCCCTCTCACCCTCTCTTCCTCTTTTTCTGTTTTTTGGTCTCCCTCTCCCTCGCCCCCTATCTATTCCTCCCAATTTCTCTGGCTCTTCTCCCCTTGCAAAATTAGAGGGATAGAACGAGGAAAGAATAGAGGGATTTATTTCACCAGAAAAAAGGCAGAAATATGTTTATGGAAAGAAAAAACAATACAAATATTTTGGTGATAACATTTTTAACCAAAGCGCTATTTAAGGAAACCAAGGTAGAGATAAATTTCACACGTGCCACATTATTTGTAAGTAATGCCGTAGAAGAGATAGAAAGGAACAGAAAAGACAAAAATGCTTTTTTGTACTCGTGCTGGTACAAAGGATACAAAAGGAAAAATATAAATGAAATGGAAATGAATTAAGAAAGATCTAGCCGCAGTAGAGTTAACTCCTATGTTAACTTTTAATCAATTTCTAAAAGCAGTTCATTTTTTTTGCTAACATTAATGTTTTTTTTTGTTTTTTGGGTTTTTTAGGGTCATCAGTTCAAATGAATTCACCGGCGGTTTTAATAGTTTCGGTGCTTTAAAATCTCTTCAGTATTTGTACGTCATATTTTCATAAAAAGTAAATGAATAAATATTAGAAAGAGTTATCCAAACTGTTGTGAATCTTAAATTTTTAATTATTGTTATTTTAGTTAATTTCTACTCTTTTAGACATATTTTCTCATATTTTACTGTTTCAGTATCTGAAAAAATTTTAAACTCTGAAAATCGATACTTGTTCTTGAACCCTAAAAAAACCCAAAATTATTTCAGCTCTAAACTATAAAGAAAGTGGAACAAATTACCGGAAGATTTTTTTTTCTTATTACATTATTGAAAAAAAAGCCATTTGGACAAACCTTATAGTAGCTATTGTCTTCTTCAATCGTTATTTTATTTTTATGCACGGTTTTTTTTTTCACTTTCCCAATTTTTGTTTTTCCATTCCGCTTATTTTGACAGAATTGCAGATAACAACAACTTTTCGACGATATTTCATTTGGCGTTGAGTAATTTAACGAACCTGACAACTTTGTGAGTTATTTTTTTTATCCCTTCCTATTGTCCAATCCGTTATTTTTTTTTTCATGCTTTTTTTTTTTTTTCTTTTGGCATGGAGATTTCTAATGAACCGCCAAACGCTCCACTTTTTTTTAGTTATGACGAACTTATAAGTTGAGACTTGGTTATGTACTCCTGTTGGACTCAGGTTTTATTTTTATTTTTGTATCTTTTATCGTTTAACTATTTTCTTACTTGTTTTGGTTGCCATAGGACTTGTTCCGGTTGTGGACTTAAAGGATCCATTCCAAAAGAACTTAGCCAGCTAATGGGGCTTTCTAATTTGTAAGTTTTTTTTTCATTTTTCACTTTAACCCTGCTCCCCGCATTGTTTCTTTATTATTTTTTCTCCTTTTAACATAACTCTAACTTTCATTTTTTTTCTTTTTAAAACTTAAATCAACTTTTCTCTGTGCACACCTGCTCAATTCTTATCTGGAAACCGCAATTCGAAGATAGAAAAAAGATGACTTTTCCATCGCGGTTGTTGAAATAATCCAATAAATTAACAACAAAAATTATGCACGGAGTAAATTTTTAAGGCCAGAAGACAATAAAACTATAAGCGATAATAAGTGTAGATTGCCTGAGTATTTCACTTCGGGGTAGCCTATTTGACCCTTTGACTTACCAGATTTTGGCCTATGTATCATTATCCAAATTAGCCAAATAGTCTTTATAATGAAGGTATATGAGCCTAGTTTATGCCAAAAATATTTACGAACAATAAAATGTAAAGGTTTGGTTTTTCAGAAATTAAATATGAAAAACATTCAAAAACTGCATTTTTTGGACAATGACATTTTTCGGAGTGATGACCACGTGAGATTCAGAAACCGAGTTTTTTTAGTTGGGCTTATCCTGCTTATAGACTAGCGAACAAAATTCAATCTATTTGGATTTATATTTCACTTTTTGTTTATAAGAAATGCTATGATAGCGTAGATTGGCCTTTAGTCGTTTTTTTTTTTTTTTTAATTCTTATAACTATGTAACATTGTTTTCATACTAAAAAATTATTGTAATCTTGTCGTTGGTCATATCAGTTTCTGTTTTTGTCTTTCGTGGGGCGAATTTAATTATTTTTTTGGCGTTTTGGAATTTTATTGTGATTTTCTTTCGATGCCTACAACAAACAACTTATATCATGCAAACAAACTTAACAATTATATCACATTTATTTCAGTTTTATTATGAATATATTTGTGTTTCACCTTCTATTTTCCACTGCATTTTTGGTCCACCGGCTAGTCTATTCGATGTTTAAACTTTTGATGAATATGATTTCTTTGGCTAGCCCATTGTTTTTAAATTCGAGTGACCTTAAAAACACTCTTTTGCGATTCTTCTTTCCTTCCTTTATATCCATATGGGCTACCTGTTGCAAAGTTATGCAATAAAAGCGTTTCTTGTTTTATTTCAGCCAAATATTATCATAATGTTTGTACGGGGTGTACGATAGAATACCGTACAGAAAGAACTGTACTGCCATGGCACTGGTGTATGTAACAATAAGTCTTCTAGCTGTCTCCGCAGCAACCTTAACCAACCGTCCAAAAACTTGAAGTAAAATCTGTATTAGAATAGTTGGTACAATTCGTTTTATGGTTTCAAACCTTTGATTCACCATGAGAAATAAGGTCTTAAACCTTGTATAACAACAAAGCTATTCATAATTTAGATATTTAGAGTCTTTAGAGGGAAAAATTTGCCTCCAGAAAACTGCTAGATCCCATTACTATCCTTTAGGTTATTTGGTGTTAACGTTTTCAAAAGGATACTGGACAATTTTTTCTTTTAAATTGAAAAGCCAAACCTCGATGATGAAAAGATCCTAAAAGTGTCCCGCATGGAAAATACTTTTGATGACTGACATTTTTAGCCTCAACTTTTCTTGTGTTATCACCTTTTGTAATACTTGTTATTATTCTCTGTTTTTTTACTAGTTACTCTTTGTTGTTGCTGATGTGGATGTGGTTTGTCATCGTGGTTGTGGTCCTAGCCCTGGTCGTGGTGGTTGTTTTTTCGTGGTCATTGTTGTCGTCATTGTGGTTGTGGTCCTTATGGTCGTTGTCTTTCTCGTTGCGTTAGCTGTCGTTGGGGTTGTTGAGGTTGTTCTGGTGGTTGACATCATGTTGATGGTTGACGTTTGTCGTTTGTAATTGTGGGCATTGTCGTCGTGATGATTGCACTTGACGTTGTGGTTGTTGATGTTCTGATTGTTGTTGTTGTGGTTGTGGGTATTGTCGTTGGTGGTTGTGGTCATTGTGGTCGTTGTGTGGTTGTTGTTGTTGTTGCCGATGTGGTTGTCGACATTGTGGTTGTATTCGTTGTGATGTTGTCCAAATGAGGTTTCCGGGAGGTTTTCAGGGATCTTTCAAGAAATGATTTAGTCAGAAACTTGCCCGATTTAGTAAATACATACTATTTATACTATTTATATGTAAATGTGACTAGGCCCTTTTTTTTTCTTTTTTTTTTAAGAGGTTCTTATTTTTCAATTATTATTTTGAACTAAATGTTCGTTTTTAGAGCATGCTTGGATAGATGTTAATTTAGGATAATAAATAACAATCCTAAAAATAATAAACTTTTTACTTATCTATAGTAGTTTGTAGGTAATTTATTATAAATCGTCATCATGTGTATCCACACTAGTAATGGTGGTAAGAGATAATTATTTCTTCTTTGTCCCCTTTTCAGAGATCTAAGTGACAACAAGCTCACTGGGACGATCCCACAATCCATCGGAAACCTAAGTCTTTTTTATTTGTGAGTTTTTTGATAAGCGATAATCCTCAACTATTTAAACCTGTAAAAAAAAACTTGAAAAATCAAGTAAAGCCCTGAAATCTGCCATAAAAGATCATCCTTAAGGTAACCTTAAAGAATTCTAGAAGCATCCTTAAGATAACCCTAAAGGATTTTAAGTCATTAGAAAGTTACAATAAATTATGGTTTCTAAACTTCTGGTACTCCATTGTCCATTTCTTCTTGATGGATTAAGGACAAGTCACGAAAGACAAAGGTCTGATTAATTAGGAACTAAAAATGTTTACTCTTCCTTTGAGGAAATTTTTCTAGCACATTTGCTTTTCTCATTCTTATTAATTCATGTTTACTGTCAATATAGTCAATAAATACTCATTTATTGTTCATTTTGCACTTACCTTGAGGCCAATAATATCATATACAGGTGATGTTGAAATGGTCTCATACGAATCTCAACGTAACATTCTTTAGATATTAAATTCTGGATATTTTAAGCGTTTGCCATTTTACAGTAGAAAATGGGCATTGGCCAATGGAGTTGAACGTTGAATACTGCTGGTACATTGGACATTGGCCAATGGCCTCTGAACATTGGACATTGAACATTGAACATGGAACATATTTTCTTTGTAGATTTTATATGACAGCAATGATGAAGCAGTTTCACAAAAATTTCTTATAAATTCTAACTTTTGTTTTTGTCTAACTCAAAATTATAAGCTTTTGACTGGGCTTGTTTGTCTTTCTGCAGGCTACTTCACAACAATATGCTCAGTGGAGTTGTCCCAAAAAGTATCTTTGACGGATATATTGAAACATTGTGAGATACCATAATTTTAAACACTGTCTTCCAAAATTGTAAATTATGGATTACGCCTTTGCTTCCCACTTTTGTTTGTACTAAATATGTTGTTTGAAGAATATATTTCGTCATAATCAACTTCCTTTTAGTTCACTTTCCTGAAACATATCTTTTTTTTTGCAAAATTCAATCAAATCCCTAACAAACCTTAGAAACTCTCAACAACCCTAAAATCAATAAGGTCTTAAAAACTCCTGAAACATGTACGCAGGTGGCTTCAAAATAACAATTCCTCCGAAGGAATTTTTTGGAATGATTACACTATAGATTTGTAAGTGTATTTTTTCCCCTGTGAATTTTGCATTCGTGTTTGTTCAGTTTCAATCTTTTTTCCAGCTAAGTGAAATCGAAATTAAAAATGGAGATACTATTTAGGATTTTGGTTCCTGACTTTCCCAAATTTTATTTGAAAGCCATATTTTTTTCTATGATTTCACCTAATAATACGATCAATACAGGACTATGTGAAATCAGAGTGGAAAAAAAGGAACAAACACAACAAACTGTTTCTTTTTTT
>JBBHKE010000914.1:30099-90107 GCA_037447655.1 Zygnema cylindricum
GACTCTATAAAACCTTCCCTAGGAGGATCAGGTGTTGGCCTTGTTGAGGATACCGTTGGTTTTGTTCCTTTTATTTATAATTTGCTGTTTTCTATCTTTTTGTTTTTATTTTTCACTCAGGTAGTCGTTGAGAGTTGAATACTGAAACATTACTGAATTTTTTCGCCTTGAAAACCGCCTAGTAACTTTTGGACGTACGGTTTTCTTTTATTGTCTTTTTTATATATATTTTTATTTTTTGCCCAACATGATATCCTTCCCGTTTTTTTTCTTTTGTCGTTTAATATTTATTTTCCTTGTTTTGGTTGCCATAGGAGTTGTTCCGGTTGTGGACTAGGAGGATCCCTTCCAAAATATCTCAGCCAGCTAAAGTGGCTTTCTTATTTGTGAGTTTTTCTTTTCATTTTTCACTTTAACTCCGCCCCCCATAAATTTTTTAATGTTTTGCTCACTGTCATTAACTTAACACTAAAGTTTTTTTTATTTATTTTTGCAACTTAAATCAACTTTTCTATATACACACATTCTCGATTTTGATGGAATCGACACTCAATCGTAATGTACTCACAAACAAACAAACAAACAAATAAACATACATACATATACTAACCGCTCATAATCCCAAGATTGAGAGAAGATGCATTCTCATGAAAGCAAAGTCATAGTATACAAATTCTTTACTTAGACGTTATCCTACATTGCTTACTGTGGTTGTGACCCTCTGGCTGCTATTGTTGTGGTTGTGGGTATTGTCGTTGGTGGTTGTGGTCATTGTGGTCGTTGTGTGGTTGTTGTTGTTGTTGTCGTTGTGATGTTGTTCAAATTTTGGTTGCTGACGTCGCTGTGGTGGTTGACGTCATGTTGATGGTTGACGTTTGTCGTTTGTGATTGGACGCATTGTGTCGTTTGTCGTCGTGATGATTGGAATTGACGTTGTGGTTGTTGACGATCTGATTGCTGTTGTTGTGGTTGTGGGTATTGTCGTTGGCGGTTGTCGTCATTGTTTCTCTAATAATTGCGGTCGTTTTCTTCGTTGTGGCCATTGTGGTCCCAATTTGTGATAGTGGTATTGTTGTGGCTGTGGTTGTTGTTGTTGTTGCCGATGTGGTTGTGGAAATTGTGGTTGTTCTATTTTTTGTTGTGATTTTGTTCAAATGGGGTTTTTGGGAGGTTTTCAGGAGTCTTTCAAAAAATAATTTCGTTGGAAACTTGCCCGATTTCGTAAATGTAAATGGGTTAGACACTTTGTATGTAAACGTTACTGATTCCCTTTCTTTCATTTTTTTTATAGTGTGGTTTCTATTTTGCAATGTTTACCTTTCTTCTGAGGTTTTGTAATGTTATTGTTTTTTGTTTTTAGAGCATGCTTGGATCGATGTTCTTTCAGAGTATTTGGTTCTTTTTCAAGTTATGCATCAGGATTTTTTTTATTTTTTACCAAAAGCCTATAGTTGATATTTTGGTTGTATTCTACACATATTCTTGTGGATTTTGACTATAATGTAGCAGTTTATTACAATCACAAATTAATTACAATAATTAATGATAATAAACAATGACCCTAGAAAATATAACTTTTTTACTTAACTATAATAGTTTGCAGGTTATTTATTGTAAATTGTCATCATGTGCATCCACACTAATAATGGCGGTGGGAGATGATTTTTTTCGTTGTCCCCTTTTCAGAGATCTGAGTGACAACAAGCTCACTGGGACGATCCCAGAAACCATCGGAAACCGAAGTCTTTTTGATTTGTGAGTTTCTTGATAAGCAATAATCCTCAACTATGTAGACCTATAACAAGAAACTTGAAAAATTCACGTAGAGCCCTAATATCTGCTCTTAAAAATCATCCTTAAGATAACCCCAAAGAATTCTAAGTCATTTAGAAGTTCACAATGAAATACGGTTTCTAAACTTTTGGTACCCCATTGACCATTTTCTCTTGATAGATTAAGTACACTTCACAAAGGACGAAGAGCTGATGAACCAGGAACTTCTAGAAACGTTTAACCTTCCTTTGAGGAACATTTTTTAGCATATTTGGATTTATCAATGTTATAAAATTATTAGTTACACTCTATTTGTTCGTTCTGGACTTACCTTGAGGCAATATTACCACATGAAGGTGATTCTGTAATGGTCTCACACGAATTTTACCGTAACATTATATTTTAGATATTGAATTCTGGATATAGAAAGTTTTATTTTAAGCAATTGTCATTTGATAGAATGGAGTTGAACATTGAATACTGCTGGTACATTGGACATTGGGCATTGGCCAATGGCCTCTGAACATTGGACAGTGAACATTGAATTTATTTTCTGTGTAGATTCCACATATCAGCAACGATATGCCCAATGGCCTCTGAACATTGGACATTGAATTTTGAATATATTTTCTGTGTAGATTCCATATATCAGCAACGATGAAACGATTTCACAAAATCTTCTTATAATTTTATCTTTTGTTTTTTTTCTTACTCAAAATTATAGGCTTTTGACTTGGCTGGTTTGTCTTTTTGCAGGCGACTTCACAACAATATGCTCAGTGGAATTGTCCCAAAAAGTATTTTTGGCGGATATATTACAGTATTGTAAGATACAATAATTTTAAACATAGTATCCCGAAATTGTAAATTATGGATTACGATTTTGCTTCTCACTTTGTTTGTTACTAAATTCGTTGTTTGAAAAATATATTTCGTTATAATCAACTTACTTCAAAGTCAAATTCCTAAAACACATCCTTTATTTTGCAAAACTCAATAAAATCCCTAACAAACTCTAGAAACTCTCAACAACCCTAAAACCAATAAGTTCTTAAAAACTTGTGAAACATGTACACAAGTGGCTTCAAAATAAAAATTTCCTTGGAGAAATTTTTTGGAATGACTACTATATGAATTTGTACGTAGAAATTTTCACCTGTACATTTTTGCATTCATGTTTGTTCAGTGTCAAATTTCTTTCAAGCTAAATGAAATCGAAATTAAGAGTTATTATTTAGGATTTTGGTTTCTGACTTTCCCATATTTTATTTGAAAGCCATATTTTTTTCTATGATTGCACCTAATAATACGATCAATATAGAATGATGTGAAATCAGAGTGGAAAAAAAGGAACAAACGCAACAAACCGTTTTTCTTTTTTTTAACTCTGAAATATGATGTTCTTTTGTTTTCATTTTTTTTATTTTAGGGATTTGAGCAATAACAAATTCACTGGAAGATTACCAAAAATCAACACTTCAAACTGGGACCTGGGAATTAATGTGTGAGTTTTCGATTTTTTTTTTTTTTTTCTTAAAAAGAAAAATTATCACTACTTGAAACAGAACTGGTTATATGTTGCTTTTTAAACCCTCACCAGATGGCATCGATCACTATCATGATAGCAAATACTCGTTTTTAAATCTTTTGTCCCTTATTATTATTATTATTTTATTTTCCCTGTTTTTGAAGTCTTCTGGAACCTTATGGACACTTCATATATGGTACATTTCCCACTGTTGATTGCAATTATTTTTTGCTGTTTTTTTTCTGTTATTCGGAGCTTTAATTCTAAAATACCTATTTCACAGACCCAAGTAAGAGTAAGTAAACAGTCATTTTAGAATGGATGTTGGAGTTAGACTATGCATTTCATATCTATGGTTGGAAAATGATTTGAATTTAGTTTTTGAAAAAGGATGACACTGAGAAATATGTACATTTTGTGACTTACATTTAATTTTTGTTTGCTGTTTAGTTTTATTTTACGAGGAATGACTTCTATACTCCAACCAAAATTGCAAAAAATTGATATTAACTTTGAATACTCTTGCACTTCAACTTAATATGGGCTAAAAGATTATCCACGAAAAATAATTTTTATATATATAAATACATTATATATATATAATACATATATATAATATATATAGATATATATATATATACATATATATATGTATAAATCTGTGAAACGGTTACTTGAAACAATAAATTTTTGCATGTGTATATTATATTTAGAGCTCATCGAATAAAGCGCTTAACAGGGATAAAAATATAAAATTTGGAGCACTAAACATCCAAATGATACACAATTCCTTATGCAGTTACCAGTGGTAGTTGTAAAAATTACAGATTTATAAGATCGTTTAAGAAAGCACTACATTCTTTTGAAGTTTTTTAAACAAATCTAATGAAAACTGGATGCCTAACACCATTTGTTTTTTCCTTTTTAAACATCATCGTTTGACCAAAAGACTACAAAATTTGTTGCCGTAAATTTATAAACAACGTTTATGAAGAGGTGTTGATTAAATAATAACTACAGAATGTTTTTTGAGTTTTTCTGATACAATTAAAGAGTTTAAATATTTTTAAATACACGAAATTTTGCGAGAGTTAGGTTTCACCTTATCTTGTAGATTACTCTGTATCTGGTCAAATACAAATTATCTCCTCCAATTTGTGAGACTGGACCCAAAAATATCTACACATACATACACACATATATGTATGCGAATATAAAGATAAAAATAAATACACATTATGACAGTCAATCGATATAACAGTCCGTGACGTCGAAAGGGGGAAAAGTAAACAGGTGAAAACAACCCTTTCGGGCAAAATGGGTACTTAGACATTTTTGGGGTTTTTTAAGGTTTTTTTAGAGGTGTTCAGAAGGGTTTCTTTGGAGCCTTTTGAAGTGTTTTATTGTGAGGTTCATTTAGGGGAATATTTTCGCTATCAATAAATTTTTTTTCGGGGTTTAAGTTACATGCAAAAAATTTCATTTTGCAGGAATTTATCCAACAATTTATTATCGGGAACCTTTGACATTAGTTGGCCCAAAGGACAGCAGAACTCGATCGACATAAGTCACAATTATTTTTCGAAATCTCTTATCAACGGAAAAGAGGTTGGCTCTACTAAGGTCTCCCAAGATGGTAACTGCTTAAGAAATACGACAAAAAAACAATACAAGAAGCAAAAAACAGCCTCAGAATGCGGTAAATTTTGTAATTCGTATCAGAAAAATGGAAGTTGTGGAAGCAAAGGCGTTTGCAAACCGAAATCAAAAGATGTGTTTAAATGTTCATGTAACAAGGGATTTTTCGATCCAGGAAATTTTACTTGTAAACGTGAGTTATTCTACAATTATGTGTTTTTCTCACATGTGAAATGCTTATCCCTCCATATCTCCCTCTTTCACCGCACTCTCTCTCTCTCTAAAACCCCCTCTTCCTCTTCCTCTACCTCACCCTTTCCCTCGTCCTCTTCCTCTTCCCCATCCTCTCCCTCTCTCTCTCTCCCTCTCCCACTCTCTCTCTCTCCCTCTAGCTCTTTGTTTTTTGTTTTATTTTATCTTTTGCCTTAAAATTGCTGGCATTTGGTGAAAAAATCGTGTTTTTTTCAATGGTTTTGAGCCAACAAGCTTTATTAAATCTGAGGACTCCAAATACACCTCTCACACATTAGAAAATAATTTTTATTTCAGTATATGTGAAATACTGAAATCCCTCCATATCTCTCTCTTTCACCCCACTCTCTCTCTCTCAAACTCTCCTTTTTCTTCTCAATCTCCTTCTTTCCCTCCCTCTCCCTTTTCCTCTCTCTCAAACCTCTCCCTCTTCTCTTACCCTCTCGCTTTCTCTCCCTCTCTCACTCTCTCTTCCTCTCGCCCTTTGTATTTTGTCTAATTTTATCTTTTGCCTGAAAATTGCTGACATTGTTGAAAGCATTTACACCTCTCTCACATTAGAAAATAATGTTTCTTTTAAAAATTACAAATTAGCTTTCAAATTGACGGGTTTTCTAAGATATTTCTGGGTTCAAATTGTGTGGTATTTGTCTCCAGCAACTTCTCCTCCCCCTGTGAGAGCACGTAATCCTCCTCCCAGAAAGAAAACACCTCCCTCTTCTCCTCCAAAAAAACCTTCTCCACCCCCTGTTCGACGCTCTCCTCCTCCCCGAAAGAGTTTTCCGTAAATCATAGCCAAGTTTCCTGTCTGTGTCCAGTTTCTACTTTTAAATAAGTAGAAATGTCGGTAACTCTTTTATGGTAAATCTCTTCTGGTCGGTTTTCGAAGTTAAAACCTTTTGTGAGTTATGTTGTCCATGCGCTATTTTTTAAATAGACTTTTATGCAGAATCTAAGGCTTCAACAATCCTTTTTGTTTTTTGGTGTTGGCATTCACCATGTTTTTTTCTTTTTTTACATCCGTAGTCTTTTTGGTTTTCCTTTAGACTTTTTTTTAATGCTAATTAAGAACTTAAACAATTTTGGGTTTTCTTCTAGTCCCGATACTTCGTGACCTAAAATTGTGAATTTAAGTTATGTTTACAAATGTTTGTGGTATGTCTTGCTGATGTTTTAAACCATCAAAAGTTTAAATGATGCAATTATTAAATTTATTCCTTGATTTTATATGAAATCATATTAGATGTTGGTATCTACGTCCGTCCAACGAATCATACTGTCACGTGACATACGTTTTAAGGAAAATGTAAATAACTTGTCTCGTCCGTCACTGCTCCTTTGCCTCTCTCTCTCACCTCGTCTCCTCTTGCTCTCCCTCTCTTGCTCTCTCTCTCTCTCTTCCTCTCTTTCTCTCTCCGTTTTACCATCCCCCTTCACCCAATCCAAACCCTTCCACACAGCTGCCTACTACTCCTATGTCCCCACCCTCTTCCCCTCCTCGGTCTCCTGGCCGCCCTCATACGAGTTTGGACACCAACCTTTCAACTCCTCCTTCCTCTCCTCCTTCCCACCATCGAGCAGCTCCTCCCTCCCCTCCCCTTCTATATTCTACTCTTCCTAAATTGCGCCGCAGCACTACACCGCCCATCGTTTTTATCGTTAGGGATCTATTAGTGTAATGCGGTAGTAGATTTTATAATACTAATTTAGACAAGGGGACTCGACAGATTGTAGTCCACGTCCTTAAACAGACTTGTAAGCGCTAATTTTTTGATTTTCGGCCAAAAAAAATATTATTACCTCTAATAACAATGGGCAGTGTAGTGAGCGACGTCCTTCTCTCTGTGTCCAAAAATTTGCCGGTGCTCGTTTCTCGGTTTTGGCCATCTTTCCGCCCAAAAGCCACTTTTAAGGACCCAAATTGCACAGTCATAAGGCTTTTATCGGTTGCCTCCCTTCAGAATTATAATACTTAGAACCCATGCCCTCTTTTCTCGATCCGAAAAACCGTCGGGTCTCCATGGGTCTTGAGGCCAAAATTATTCTCCGACAGCACTCTTTAAAATTCCAACATTGGTTTGTGACCAAGGGCTATTCTCAAGTTGATGGCCTTGATTTTGATGAAATATATGCCCAGGTCACAAACTTCACTTCAATTCCAACAATTCTCTTCCTTGCCGCCATTGATTGGGTCGGCCTTCTTACATAGAAAAAGAGATGTAGCGATATACTTTAAGAAGTTCGAAGGTTTTACTTCACTCGCTCAAATAAGCCTTTGTATGCAGCCTCAATAAATCTCTATGGCTGCATTTAAACTTAAGAAGAAGAGGTGTAAAGATTGTACAAGAGCTTCATAGTGAATTTTTGTGGTAAGTGACGCACGGATCTGACATTAGGACTGGAAGTAGACCGAGAACGGAACGATAGCAGAACCAAAAGCTAGATCTCAAAATTAAAATTGAGACTGAGAATAGAAAAATGAAAACTGTACAGAAAAGAAAATGAGGCAAAGTGAATATTTCAACATCAACAACCTCAGTCGTGTACATCTGAATCTAGTCACGATTTTATTCATTTTGGAAAACTGATCGTAGAAGCAAAAATGTGAGATGCTTTTGATCACTTTCACGGATGATGCCATGGAAGCAGACAGTAAATATGGAAAGGAAGATAACAAAAGCCAACAAACCTAGCACAGATGAGACAAAGTTAATCGGCAGAAATCACACAAATTAGGTAGCAAAATCCAAGTACGTTTCCGTTCGAAAACGAATCTTATGCATTAAATAAAATTGTGATTAATTTCACTTAAAACCTTCTCGGCACTCCCAGCCCGCTATTCTACCGACAGATCCTGCTGTTTTCCTTTTCTAAGGGTACTTTCGCATGTAACCGAAACTTAGTCTTGTTACTTTGTTTTTTTGCGAAGATTCTCCGTACAATTTTCAGAGCATTCGGATGTAAACGCAAAAAAACTTGTTACTTTACACAGGTGACTCACGTAGACGAGACGTGTACGAAACAGTGACAGGTGATGTGCTACACAAAATTATGCGAAACTTCAACTCACCTGCAAATTGAGACGTTAAAACCGCACGCTGTACTATCTTTGGGACATTGTCGACGTGGAGACTTTCAGCACTCTGCCGTACTTCCTCAGCTATTCCACAAAACGCCCCTCTCTTCTCTGCAGTGTCATGTCTTTGTACTTTCCACCACCTTTCTTCGCCATTCTTGCAAAAACGGATACAAAGTTTGGCAGGCAGTTGGCAGAATTATAATATATATATATATATATATATATATATATATATATATATATATATATATATATATATATATGTATATGCCAACTGCCTGCCAATTAATTACCTGCCTGCCAACAGCCTGCCTGTGTGCCTACCATATAAATGCAGACAGGCAGGCAGTTGGCAGACATATAATATGCATATATATATTATATAATATATATATATATATATATATATATATATATATATATATATATATAATATATATATATTTATATATATATTTAAATATATATGCCAACTGCCTGCCTGTTAATTACCGGCCTGCCAACAGCCTGCCTGTGTGCCTACCATATAAATGCAGACAGGCCGGCAGTTGCACAGAAATGCGGTTTTTTTTTCGCCTTCCCGCTTGTCGAAAGGTGCCCAATGTTTTTCCTACGCCGTATATGTGAAGGCACGTGTGTTTGAGAAAGGAGTGTTACGACAGAGAACGTTGAGGAAGGATACGAGGGGAAGGAAGGAGGCGCCTTCACGCTTTTGCGAAATGGCGTCCAATGGTCGTGACCCCTCCACGGCCCCTGTACGGAAAACAGCGCACGGAATACAGTTCGTACATGCCGTAAACTTGCATTTGGTTTTTTTTTTGGTACTCCACGCTCGGGAATAGTAAAAAACTTCCGGCACGTGTTACAATGTCTGCCTATTCGCTTGCATCCTGGAACTTTAATTAAAATCACCTCGCCAGGTGATTTGATTTCAAGTTTGAAGATGAGCTGGAAGGACGTGAAAATGGCTCGAAACTCGCTAGACGACAAACTGCATCGACCTAAACGACAAACTACAGTACATTTAAAGTTGCAATTTGTACGGTATTAATTTCATTTTTTGGTACGGCTGCAAATTTTCTCGTTTTTTTCTAAGTTACAGAGGAAAACGACAGAAAATAACTGTAACTTTAGCACATGCGAAAGTACCCTAACAAATAAATTCACAACTATTGCTGCTTGTTGCGTAGTCTTCCTCCCAATGTTGTGGACTTTGTTCACACTTGATATTCGTGGACTCTCAAAATCAATATTTCATACTTCTTTGGGCGACAAAAATCAATGTCTCTTCACATCTTTAAGATAGTCAAAAAATGAACTTCAACAAACATATAAACGAAAATCCCATATTCTATAATGTATTTCGAGCTTCAAAAATCGCCCCTTATATGAAAGCGACCAATTTTTTGGCACAAAGGCTTAATATGCAGTTTTTTCTAGTGTAGAATCTGATGCCAACCATGTGAAAAGTCAAGTTACAGAAATAGAATGATTTGGTTTATAGCTACCCGGCATATTTCATCCGATGGAAAAAAGTGAATGGAAAGTTTCTACCGACCAAACCTGGGAGGAGGTGGACGTTTGCTGTTTGCTTTTGGTGGAGCAGAATTCGCTGCATACAAATTCGCATCAAACAAAAAAAAATTAGGATTTTTTTTAACCTTTCCTGTGTTATATTTTAAAACCTCCCAGAAACAAAGATGAGTGAACTTAAGACATTCTCTTTTCTAAAATTATGACTGACTATTGATACAGTAGCCAAAATACAAGAAAATAGGCACATGAAAAGCCTCAAATTGGTAATACCCATTTCGGTGGAAAAACGACAATTTTGATAACTGATTTATTTCGGCAATCGAAGTGAAAAAAATCACAGTTGTGAAGAAAACTTAAGATAATCCACTGAATATTCGCTAAAATCCCAGGTCCCATAATTCCAAGGTTATATCCTCATTTTAGAATCTCCATTCATTTGTATAATTATTAAACATAAAATTTTGCATCAAAATTTATAACAATAAATGGAAGATGCCATTAGCACATGCCATTAATATCATTACGTCAATAAAAAATTATTTAGCTTAAATAAAAAAACAAAAAAATATATATATATATATATCTTAAGAAAGCCACCTTTACAAGTGAAACTGTTTCCGGGATTGAAAAAACCTTTGTTGCAGACACATTTGACCGCATAATTAGAAATTAGGGTACAAACCCCTTTAGGACCGCAAATTCCTCCAACTTCATAGGCATTGCAAAACTCTTTACCCTCAATTGATGGCCTTTGGTTGAAAAATTTAACCCCACCTTTATCTTTTATATAGTTACCCTTTTCATAAAAAAATATCGGAATTGGCTCACAGCTTATTTACAAAATAACCGGAAAAGTAGTTGTTACGTTTGTCAAGGATCTATACGATAAAACGATGGGGAATATATAACATCTATGATGCCGGTCAGAAAGTTGTTGGAAATGTTCCTGAAACAAATGGCAAAAAGATCAAGATGTTAAGTTGTATGATTTTTGAGTTTTGCTACGCGGAAACTCTTTTATGGTGGCAAGAAAAACAATGTTTTATGATATGATATTATGCATGAACTCTGTACACATTTATGGCATAGAATTTTTCCATAACCAAAAATTTCCAGAAAAAGTTGTTTCTATCGACAAGTGACAGCTACTATCGAATATTTTCCTGACTTGAGGTTGAGACTAAGAGATAACTCTCTATTCAATTCATTTTATTATTACTGATAATAGAGTTATCCAACAGAATTGTTCATTCGAATGCCATAAATCTATTGAGACAGAAACATACAATTCCAATGGTATTGATATCCCCAATGAAATATTGAGAGGGAGAGAGAAAGAGAGAGAGAGAGGGATAGAGAGCGGGAAAAAGAGAGAAACTCCACATATTTTTATGGCTATTATGTTGATTTTAAACGATCTCAGACGATATTTTGAGCGGAAATCGATTCGCCGATATTGTACGGACGATATTATGTACGGAAATCATATCCTTGATATTGTACGCACGGGAGGATCGAATTGTACGGAATCAAGTGACAATTCCACGACAGACATTTTCGGCGGAAATTTTGACACATGAATATTTGGGCGCGGCCATCGACGACTGACATTGTCTTTTTTTTGGCGCGTAGTCATTGGACCAGACAATGCACACATCAAGCATTAACATTGGAGTGCACATGTACAAATAGAGATCATCTCATAGGAAGAGATCTATCTCTCTCACGCATCATATTGTTTAGGCAATGGTGTTTTAGAACTTTATTTAGATAAACACATTGCACAAAGAGATCACAAAGATCACAGATCACAGAGATTAGACATTGAGATCTTAGGAGGAGAATCGAGCTTTATTAGTTAGGGAAATGTCCTAGAGACAAATGTAATTTCTACCATTTATAATCCTATCCAAATTTGCCTAAACTTGCCTCATCTATTGTCTATATCTATTTCTACTCCCAGCTTTAAACTCTTGTGAGGCACATTACGGCATCCCTTCAAGTGTATGCTTTAGGGTTATCTACTTTAGCCCTCGGCCAGGGGCTAAGGAGAGCACCTAAAACTAATAGGTTATAGGCCCACTTCGAGTGGTGCCCCGTGTGTCTTCAAAGTCCCTAAAGTAGAGGAGTTGAGCGCAGGTGAATCCGAGCAGCGAGTCCAAAACGACCTCATCATCGATACCTACAGAAGCTACAAAGGCGGGAAACAGAAAAACCACATCAGAACAGTTTCATTTATAGCAGATAAAAGACCAAGCATTATGTCAAGGAAAGATCATGATGGACCATGAGTTGGAGGCGAAAACGAGGTCGAAATTCCACGAAGGCAGAAATGTGCTTACTGTGGATTGAAAGGTGAAGCAGGCTGAATTATAGATTCAGGTGCCTCAATGCACATGTGTAAGGATAGACACCTGTTCACTAAGATAAGAAAGATTCCCACCGTAGAGATAGAGTACGGGGATGGGAGGATAGTCACTACTACTCTTGTAGGATCGGTAGATGTAAAAGTGTTAGTAGAAGGAAAAACATTTGTAGTAACATTCTCCGATGTATTGTTTTTTCCGGAGTTGAACAAAAACCTCATCTCTACATCTGTATTCAATGATAAGGTTTTTTTACTAGCACTAGGGAAGGAGTCTTTACTCCTACTTTGGAGGAGGATGCCTATTTCATTGCTGAGAAAGGTAGCCAAGGGATGTTTAGGCTGATTTTAAGTAATGAAACAAAGAAACTTTATTATGCTGGTGTTCATGATATTATGATGTGGCATAAGAGGCTTGGGCATGTGAATCTAGATAAGTTAAGAGAGATGAAAAAGATGAGAGTGGTGGAAGGGATTCAGTTTAGTGAGAGTGATAATATAAGTGATTGTAGTGGATGTGATCAAAGTAAAGCACACAAATTACCCTTTCCAAAAACAACCACCTATAAGGGAGAAACAATTCTAGATTTAGTACACACAGATGTTTGGGGACCTACTAAAGTGCCCTCACCGGGGGGAAAGAAATTTATGATGACTATCAGTGATGATTGGTCTCGGTATTCCAGGGTGTATTTTTTGAAAAACAAGTCTAAAGCTTAGGATTGTTTAAGATAATATAAAGCATGGAGCGACAAACTCCATGAAACTCCAATCAAGAGAGTAACGAGTGACAATGGTGGAGAGTATACTTCTAACCAGTTTGAGGATTTTCTGAGGGAAGATGGAGTCAAACACCAAAAGGCTGTTCCAGAAAACTTGAAACAGAATGGGGTAGCTCAAAGGTTAAATATGAGACTAAGTGATAGTGCTAGAAGTATGTTATCAGATAAGAAGATAGGAAAAAGGTTTTGAGCAGAAGCAATAACTGTGCTAATTAACTCAAAAATAGAGTTCTTACTTCAGCTATAAAAGATCAAACACCTTATGAGAGATGGAGAGGCCGAAAACTAGTCATATCCCACTTAAAGGTTTTCGGCAGTCAAGTATTCAGTCTAGATACAGATCGGTCTCATTGGAAGCAAGATCTTTAAAGAAAACCGGGATACTTATTAAATGATATTATGAGAATGTTAAAGGATATAGAGTTTATGATCTAAAGAGGGAAGATATAATCTTAGTAAAGCATCTAGTAGTTATAGATGAAGGAAAGTCAGTGGATCCCTTCAAGTATACAAAGTCAGTAAAAATTAGATTTGAATCAGAAAATTCCGATGACTTTGAGCTTCCTAACTATCCTGGTTTTAGAGAAGATGACATTCTTTCAGGTACAAATCAGACCAAAAAGGACTCGGCTACGGAAACTCCAGTGACAACTCTACCTGAAGCGGAAGACGTGGTGGAAATTAATTCGAAATCAAAGGATAGGGGAGAAGCCGAGATTGTTCGAAAGAATCCACGAGAACCATCTATTCCGACCTTAGATTTTGAGGGGGGAAGGAGAAGTAGCAAAAGATTGCAAGAAAAACAGGTCCAGAAAGGAACTAATAAAGATAGCCATCAATGAGGAGATGGCCTCAATTATGGCAGCCAATACTTGGGAGCTAGTGGATTGTCCACCAAATCGAAAACCAATTGGTTGTAAGTGGGTGTTCAAATTAAAACTGAACCCTGATAACACAATTGAGCGCTACAAGGCCCGATTAGTGGCAAAATGATTTTCACAAAAAGAGGGAAATGACTACGATGAAACCTTTGCCCCGATCCTTAGATTTCCCTCCGTCAGCATACTTCTCAGTTTGGCAGCAGGGGAAGACATGGAGGTGCACTAGATGGACATCAAGACAACCTTTTTGCATGGAGAATTGGAAGAGGAGATCTTCATGCGACAACCCGAAGGATTTGTGGAGTAAGGTATATCGGCTGATTAAATCTCTTTATGGTTTAAAACAAGCCCTTCGACAGTGGAATAAGAAGCTTGATGAGTTTCTCACCGGTCGAGGATATATCCAGATCAGCTTAGATCACTCAATCTATGTTTTTGAAGATGAGGAAGGTGTTATATATATTGCAATTTATGTTGATGATTTGCTTGTTTAAAGTAAATCAATGGAAAAAATTAATAAACTGAAAACCAATCTTAAGGGGAGATTTGAAATGAAGGATATGGGGGAAGAAAAAAACATTTTGAGAATTAAAGTAGAAAAAGATCAAAAAACAAAGATTATAAGATTAACTCAAAAGGAAACAATAGGAAACATGCTTGAAAATTTTCAGATGGATAAAGCTAATAGTTGTACAACTCCAATGGAGTTAAAGAAGGGGAGTGAGGGGAGTGAGGGGAGTGAGGAAGAAGGAGTCATATGCTTAAACGAGGAATTGTCTCCCAAAGAATAGAAGTTCATGTAGACTATTCCTTACAGGCAAGTAGTGGGAAGTCTAATCTGTTTTATGAATTGTACCTGGTCGCATTTAGCTGCAGATGTAGGAGTGCTGAGTAGAAGTCTAAATGCTCCCACTAAGAGGGATTGGGAGCCAGCTAAGAGAGTCCTTAGATATTTGATAGGAACTAGGGATCTATGGTTGCATTTGGGATGGGAGAATACTGACATCACTACTTGGAGTGATGCCAGTTATGATGATGCTCCGATGAGGAGATGTACTTCTGGATATGTATTATATGTGGGTGATGGGGCTTGCTATTGGAGTAGCAAACAACAAAAGGTTATTGCTCAATCCACCATGGAGGCTGAGTATATGGCCTCTTGCTCTACTGTAAAAGAATTGATGTGGGTCAAGTCTTTGCTTGGTGAGCTTGGTCACCTTAAGAGTGGTTTGGAGGCTTAGCATATGGCCTCTTGCTCTGCTGTAAAAGAATTGATGTGGGTCAAGTCTTTGCTTGGTGAGCTTGGTCACCTTAAGAGTGGTTTGCAAAAAAAAAATTGTGATAATCAGGCAGCAATCGCTTTTTATGCCAATCCTAAAAATCATTTTAAAGCCAAACACATGGATATTAGACTCAGCTTTGTAAGAGAGAAAGAAGAAAAAAAAATAATCAATTTAGAGTACCAACCAGATAGTGAGATGGTAGCAGATATGATGACCAAATATGTGCCTTCCCCTAAGCTAATTTTCTACATGGAGAAGTGTGGTGTGAAATTGAAGAATGACTAGAAAATAAGGGGAGTGTAGAAATTGATGGTTTGTTTAGTATTTTCTAGGTCTAAAATAAAATGCAAAAAAGAAGCTCAGGCAGTATGCCTCCAACTTCTCTCTCCAACTCCCACACAAACTCTCTCTTCAACTCCCACACTTGTTGCAGTCACTGAAAGTCAAAGATGAAGCTAGAGCCATGGCTACTAATGCTATCATGAGATTTACAGGTAGTAGATTAGTTGATATAACGGTAGTAAGTTAACTGATTTACTAAAAAGAAAAGTTGTCGGGCCCAAAACTTGATCCTCGTACCTGCCGGTCGTCAAAGCCGCCGGTAGCCGGTAGCTCTATCCATTTAGTCTATGACTAATGTTAACATAAATTGTATTTGATAATTAGATAAACATTAGAAAGATTAACAATTCATTTAACGAAAACTATTTACAATATATATAGGTTCGGTTATTCAAAAGTACGGATTAAGGTACAGACAAAAACCATGAACAATGCATTTGTTTCGGTAGCAAAACGAATACCGCGCAGGTATTTATTACGGTTACAATTAAATCAGCATTTAATCTGACGGCTAGAATGAATGCCGAGATCGCGGAAGAGGATTTCAGCGGTTTTTGGTCATTGCCACATCAAATGACACGTGGCAAAAAAACATTGGATCGCATCATCTCCAGAGATTAAGGGAAAACATCGGGATATACCACATGTCAACATTTAGACCATGTCGTACAGTATCCATACAAAAAGTACACTTGCAGCTGTACTTTTGTGTGCGAAAGAGTATATGATTGGTTCCGTACACCAATATATAGAGTTTGTGAGGGAGTTAGGACTTAGAAAAATTGGTAGATAGGACCCTCTCTTCAAAGGGCTTGTGTACAAAAGGTCAACTTTGACCCTCCAAAACTTACTGCTCAGGGGAGCAAATTCATAGATTCTTTTTGCTATCAACTCAAAAGGGTCTTATCTTCACAGGGGTGAAGGTGGTCAGAGTTTTTGTCTACCAAGGGGTAGTTGTTCTTGCTGAAACACAAAGGGATCAGGGTTATCCTAGAGGCTTCTTGGAAGCTGTCTATTCTGAGGACTTATGGAGGTCTCAGAGTTTCATGAGGGTCATCTTGATGAGATAGTGTTGTTACCTTGTTATTAACCTGTTTTTCTTGCAATCTTTTGCTATTTCTCCTTTCCCCCTCAAAATCTGTGGCCGGAATAGATGGTTCTCGTGGGTTCTTTCAAACAATCTTGGATTCTCTCCCATCTCATGATTCCGAATCAATTTCCACCACATCTTAAGCTTCAAGTAGAGTTGTCACTGGAGTTTCTGCAGCCAAGTCCTTTTTGGTCAAATTTGTACCTGCAAAAATGTCATCTTCCCTAAAACGTGGATAGTTAGAAAGCTCAAAGTCATCAGAATTTTTTGACTCAAATCTGATTTTTACTGACTTTGTATACTTAAAGGGATCCACATACTTTCATTCATCTATTTCTACTAGATACTTTACTAAGATTATATCTTCCCTCTTTAGATCATAAACTCTTTATCTTTTTATATCCTCATCATATCCAAATAAGTATCCCGGTTTTCCTTTAGGATCTAGCTTTTAATGAGACGGATCTGTATCTAGACTAAATACTTGACTGCCGAAAACCTTTAAGTGGGATATGTCTGGTTTTCGGTCGCTCTATCTCTCATAAGGTGTTTGACCTTTTATAGCTAAAGTAAGAACTCTCTTTTGGAGGTAATTCGCACAGTTCATTGCTTTTGCCCAAAACCTTTTTCCTATCTTCTTATCTGACAACATACTTCTAAAACTATCACTTAGTGTTCTAGTTAATCTTTCAGCTACCCCATTCTATTCCAGGTTTTTTGGAACTGTCTTTTGGTGTTTGACTCCATCTTCCCTCAAAAAATCCTCAAACTGGTTATAAGTATACTCTCAACCATTCTCACTCCTTACTCTCTTGATTGGAGTTTCATGGAGTTTTTCGCTCCATGTTTTTTATTGTCTAAAACAATCCTGAGCTTCTAACTTGTTTTTCAAAAAATACACCTTAGAGCAATAGTGACTATCCTCACATCCCCGTACTCTATCTCTACGATGGGGATTTTTCTTATCTTAGTGAACAAGTGTTTATTCTTACACATGTGCATGGAGGCACCTAAATCTATATTCCAACCTGCTTCACCTTTAAATCCACCGTAAGCACATTTGTGCCTTTGAGGAATTTGGACCTCGTTTTTCGCCTCGTAATCCTTATCCAATAGGATCTCATCGTCCTCGTCCTCAGATTCCGCCTCATGTATTTGTGTCACAAGGGCCATTTTCTTTCCTTTTAGGGTTCCTCCGGTTTGCCCCTCCTTTAACCGAAGCTCGATTAGCTTAGTGCACTCTACCATATAGTGCCCCGGTTTCTTACAAAAATGACATAAACCTTTGGGAGCCCTTGGTCCGAACTCGTCGGTCTGATTTTTTTGCTCCCTCCCCCTATGGTTTCCGAACAGTTTTCGGGAATCCTTGTTCCTCGAATCGGTCACAACTGCTAAGGCTTGCCCACTCTTTCCTCCCATTCGGATTTCAATCATATTCTCCGAAACGAGAATCATCTCTACCACTGAGTTCCATATCCACCTTGAGTCTGGCAAGTCTTGCACACGGTTGACTATGTTCTTGTACTCATCGGGTAACTTCATCAGTAAACAGTTAACCTTTTGTTTTCCACTAAAATCTTTTCCAACACTCTGTAGCTCCATGAAAAGTGTAGCAATCTCATTGCAAAAATCCAACATCTTCCCCCCTTTGTATTCATATTCTTTAATTTTTTTATTGCTAACTGTTATTTCTATATCTTACCACTTTAATACAACTGTATAAAGCCATCCAAAGATCGGATGCCCTTTCTACATGCAAATGAGGACATGCAAGCCCTTGAGTAAGATGGCGGAGGATGAAGTGCTTTGCCGCCATATTGTTGAAGTCCCAGGTAACAGTATCATTCTCCTCGTTTCTCGGAATTGGTGACATGAATGCTGAACAAGTTGATATTGGTGTGGTCGTCTCCTTCTCCATTCTTTTGTCTACCACCTCTTCTTCCTTTGTCTCCTCCGTTGAAGATGGATCTGCTTTCCTTGTGAATCTGCTTCCTCCAAACCATGGAGGGATTCCAAGACTTGATGTACGCCCCACTCGTCCACTCACTATCCCCCAAAACCTTTTCTAGCATAGAGCTTTTGTCATCATAATTTCCCAGTATATGAAGCCAGTTCCATTAAAGATGGGTACCATAGAGGGTGGCCCCATAACGTGCAACTCTGAGACCTCCATAAGTCCTCAAAATGGACAGCTTCCAAGAAGCCTCTAGGATAATCCTAACCCCTTTGTGTTTCAGCAAGAACAACTGCCACCCTAGTAGACAAAAACTTTGACCACCTCCACCCTTTTGAAGGCAAGACTCCCGTGAGTTGATAACAAAAAGAATCTCTAAATTTGCTCCCTTGAGCAGTAAGTTATGGAGGGTCAAAGTTGACCTTTTATATATAAGCTCTTTGGGAGAGAGGGTCATATCTATAAATTTTTCTAAGTCCTATCTCTCTCACAAACTTTATCTATTGATGTACGGAACCAATCATATTACACTTCCATACACAAAAGTACAGCTGCTGGTGTACTTTTTGTACATATACTGTACGACATGGCCTAAATGTCGACACATGTTATATTCGGATTCTGTCCCGTAATCCCCGGAGATTCCGCGATCCAACGTAATTTTGCCACGTGTCATTCAATGTTGCGATGACCACAAACCGCCGAGATTCTCTTCAGCGATCTTAGCTTTCTTCCCGGCCGTCCCATTGAATGCAGATTTAAATCGTCGGTGTCATAAACACTTGCGCGATATTTGCTTCGTTAAAGAAACAAATGCGCATTACTTGTTTTTTATACATACCGTAATCCGTACTTTTATACAACTAGATCTATGTATCCCGTAAAAAGTTACTATTAAATGAATTATCCTACGTGGTAATATTTAAATAAATAACAAACCGTATAGCATGTATCACCAGTCCTAGACTTAACGGATAAGTCTATCGGCTACCGGTTGCCTAACGTTCGGTAGGTACCAGTATCAAATCCTGGTTCTGGCTCTAGCTTCCTCTCCAAATTCTTAGTGACTGCGACAAGTGTGGGAGTTGGAGAGAGAAGTTAGAGATAGACTGCCTCGGCTTCTTTTTTGTATTACAATTTAGACCTAGAAAATACTAACAAGAACCAACAATTTCTACACTGACGTCAGGTGAAAAAGTCAACGGCTGTACATGTTGTAGTCAAGGGCGTCAGATCAGGAAACCTAATCCTTCCAAGGACACAAGTTTTTGGTATACTCGTCCACTTGAATAGGTACATCTGGATCTATGTGGCAATGTTAAGTTTGAGAGTCTAAGAGGAAATAAGTATGTAATGGTGATTGTGGACGATTACTCAAGATTTACATGGGTGTTTCTCTTCAAAAAAAAAATTCATGCATCCGCTAAATTTGAGGAGTGGTATGTTATGGCCAAACGCCAATGTGAACAGAAATTAAAGGCGGTTCGATTGGATAATGGTGGAGAGTTCAAGGCATTTGATTTTTATTGTAAGAAATGGGGAATTTGACAAAAAATAACGGCATCATAGTCACTGGAGTCGAATGGAATTGCCGAGCGGAAAAATCGAACTCTTCAAGAAATGGTTCGTTCGATGATTCACGGTTCGGGAAGAAAGGAGTTTTTATGGGGAGACGCGATCTTAACGGCTAATTATATTTGCAATCGTCGACCTTCCTCTATTTCGAGAAATAAGACACCTCATAAACTTTGATTCGGTCAAAAACACACATTAAACCATTTACGAATTTGGGGATGTCGAGCGTCGGTGTACATCGAATCAGTAAAGCGACGAAGTAAATTTTATTCTCGTACTTGGTCGAGAATTTTTGTGAGGTATAGCTCCAAAGGGAGTTTATACCGAGTGTTTGATCTGATCTATCATGTAGGGGAATAGAGTCGCAATGTCAACTTTCATGAGGATCTAAAAGTTGCAATTTCTCGTTCGGAAAAATTTTCTACTAATCATGATTTTCTTGAAGTGAATGATTCTCTATCTTTTCTTCACCTCGATGATTCAGATTCCGAAATGAGGCGGATCGGATCGTCAATATTAAGAGAGGGAAAGCTAATTCCAAAATTCATCCGGAATTAATTAATTTTGACGAGATCCGAAGTGACAAATCTCGAATGTCTTTTGACATTCGTCGATCTAAAAGCTCTAAATCTCGGAGCGTTTCGTTCCACGAGGACGAACCCAAATTTGATGGGAGAAAAAGAAAATGAAATTCCATTGAGAAGGAGCCAACGGGAGACAAGGGGGAAGAAACCCGATCGATTGTCATTTGATCGCAAAGGGGGAAATGTCGAAAATTCCAATTACTTTATTTCGGCCACCTCTAAGGAAGCATTTCTTTTGTAGCAATCATTGAGTGAGAACATGCGCGGTGATTCCCATTCTTATGCCGAGGCACAAATTTCTATAGATTGGGAGGATAAGTGGAAACCGGCATGGAAAAAAGAATTTAAATCGATCATCGATAATAAAACTTTTGAGGAGGTGAGTCTTCCGAAGGGGAAGAAGGCATTTGATGCTAAGTGGATATTTCAAAAAACACTTGGCGCTACGGGAGAGATAGTCAAACATAAAGCTAGATTTGTTTGTAATGGTTTCTAACAAGCAGAGGAGATTGATTATTCGGAAACATATACACCGATGGTGAAATTCGATTCTTTGAGAGTTTTAATTTTAATTGCGGCCGCTGAAAACAAGCATATACATATAATGGATGTGGAGACGCCCTTTATAAATGGAGAGTTAGAGGAAGAGGTGTATATGAAGGTGCCCAAAGGTGTGCCTTCGAAGGGAGGAAAAGTATGGCGTCTGTGAAAGTCCTTGTACCGATTAAAGCAAGAGCCCAAAACCTGGTACCTTCGTCTTCATAAGGTACTTATTGACTTTGATTTCATACAGTTTCAGATTCCGGAGTGTACGTTAAGGGAGAGGGAAAGGACCAAATTATTTTTTTGGTGTATGTCGATGACTTTCTAATGATTAGTGACAAGTTATTTGTCATTAATGGGTTAAAAGAGTACCTTAAAGTACATTTTAAAGTGACAGATCTTGGAGAAGTATGTTACATTTTGGGGATAGAAGTCATAAGGTCTAGCGAGAGTGTAAATAAATTAAGTCAAGCTCAGTTTTGTAGAGAGGTATTTACTAGATTTGGTGTGATTAGCACGAAACCTGTCTCGACGCCATTAGATCCAAAAGTACAATATAAAAAGTACGAAAAGGAAGAAAATGTATCTGTTCCATATCATGAGGCAGTTGGTAGTTTAATGTACCTAAGCGTAGGCACGCGTCCAAATATTGTGGCGGCAGCGTCACTTGTCAGTCGTTACTGCAACGCTCCGAAAAAGAATCATTAGGAGGAAAGGAATTTTAGAAGGCAAGGAATCATTAGGAGGCAAGGAATCATAAGGAGGTAGTGAAACGAATACTTCGCTATTTGGTTGGTACGATTGAGTTTGGTTTGGTGTTTAAGACCAAACGAGACCCTTTCCAGTGTATCGGTTAGTACGATGCAGAATTGGGGAGGAGATTTCGACAATGGAAAATCCACATCAGGTTACGCATTTATTATGGGCGATGCAACGGTTTCTAGGAGCTTGCGCCTCCAACCTACGGTTGCACTAAGCTCCACTGAGGCCAAATATATGTCGGCGTGTCATACGTCAAAAGCATCTGTGTGGATCAAAGAGATGCTCGATGAGTTGGGCATTGTGATTGGTTGTCTACATTTTTTTTTTGACAGCATGAGCTCGATGGGGCTTGTGAAAAATCTGGTCTTCCTCAATCATACAAAACATATCCGGATACAGTGGCACTTCATACGAGATTTGGTGGCTTCGAAAGAAATCGAGTTCCTATAAATGTTACCTTTGGAGGAGGCCGCAAATATGTTGACTAAGGCTGCGGTCTACGAGTTACTTTTACGGTATAGACCTAAACTAGGGTTATTTTCAGTTTGAGAGAGGGCTTCACAAAGAGAGGGGGGTTGTTAGATTCTTTGTGAAACGGCGTCTCAGTTTTTTAAGCGCCGTAATATATATTATATAGTTCGCGTGTGATTTTGTTTGGAGTTGCGTGTTAGTATAGTTATAGTTTGGTTTCGGTTTGGTTTTTTGAGTGAGAAGTACATTAGTACTTTAAGTTAGTACGACGTTTCATATATTTGAATAGTACCGCGTATAGTATGTTAGTTTGCTTGTACTTTTGTTTGATTGGTTCGCGAGCGTACTTTTGTACGTAGTGCGATCCTTAGTACTTTGTTTGTTTGAGTTTGGAGTATTTAGGAGTTAGGGTATGTCCCCATGTACTTGTAACTTAGCGAACTTACTTTGTATTTTAGCGTGGATCCGCCAAACCCGGTTTTCAAATGTCCCTATGTCTGTAAGGACGAAATCGTAACTTATGCTGTGACGATTGTATACGTCGACAATACCTGTGACGGTTGTCAACGTCTACAATTTGTTGTCGCACGCTATTTTTTGGAACTGCTTATGACGTCGCATGGCTAACCGTGACATTGTAGACGTACTGCATTCCAGTTTGGCAATTTCATGGTTAAAGAAGATGCGCTTTGCCCTTCGCGTCGCCTGTTCGCTCGAGGTGAAATGGCATCGGAATTTGAAGACCCCTG
Organism: Zygnema cylindricum; assembly: GCA_037447655.1. Classification (NCBI taxonomy): domain Eukaryota; kingdom Viridiplantae; phylum Streptophyta; class Zygnematophyceae; order Zygnematales; family Zygnemataceae; genus Zygnema; species Zygnema cylindricum. Next base: position 53,287 of record JBBHKE010000914.1, read on the forward strand.
CAAATAAAAAAATCGTACTGGACGAAAACATACAAAATCAAACAAACTGTGCTTCTTTTCGTCTTATTATAACGCAAAGAGATAGAACATAGCGAACTATGTACTTTTTTCTGTCCTTGGAAATCGTAGGAAATTTTTCGATATTTACGGCACGTGCGAAAATATGTTCCTATTTGTCAATCAAAAAAACTTAATTTTAAATCAGATCGCGCATGTGTTTTAAACAAAAGTTTGAAGATGACGTTTTTTGTCGTAGAAGTGGGTCGAAAAGCACACGACGACAAATTTTCGTACATCCTAAGTTCAAGGATGACGCAAATTGTACTCTACACATTTGTGATTCCTTCGTACGGTTGCAACTTAGGTAGTACGGCGCTAAGTTTTACGGCAAAACGACAGAAAAAAACCCTTACTTATGCACGTGGGGACACATCCTTACTCGTTTTGGGAAAAGATGAATCTTTGTAAAAGGGGAAAATTTCCGGTGAAATATATTTGTCTTTTGTTGGAGTGCTCTTTTCTTGCTCCTTCTTACTTCCACGTTTTATTCTATCTTTCTTCTATCAATAAGTGATTCGATCCTTACAGTTTACATCTTTTGGTCTTTATTGTTATTATTTTCTTTTCCCTGTTTCTTTTGGTCCTTATTGTTACTATTTTCTTTTCCTTGTTTTTGAAGTCTTGTGACACCTTATGGACACTTCATAAACATTACATTTCCCACTGTTGATTACAATTATTTTTTTCTGTTTTTTTTTTGTGTTATTTGGAGCTTTAATTCTTAAATACCTATTCCACAAACCCGAGTAAGAGTAAGACAACAGTCATTTTAGAATGGATGTAGGAGTTAGACTATATGCATTTCATATCTATGGTTGGAAAAAAATTTGAATTTAGTTACTCAAAAAGGATGACGTTGAGGTATATGTACATTTTGTGACTTACATTTAATTTTTGTTTGTTGTTTAGTTTTATTCTACTAGGCATCACCTCTATACTCAAAAACCAAATTGCAAAAAAGTGATATTAACTTTGAATACTCTTACACTTCAACTTAATATGGGCTAAAAGATTATCCACGAAAAATAATATATATATATATATATGTAAAACGGTTACTTAAAACAATATTTTTTTTGGCATTTGTACATTATATTTAGAGCTCATCGAATAAAGCGCTTAACAGGGGTAAAAACATGAAATTTGGAGCACTATAAAATGACACACAATTCCGTATACAATTACCAATGGTAGTTGTAATTGTAAAAATTACAGATTTATTAGATCGTTAAAGAAAGTATGACATTCTTTTGAAGTTTTCTAAACAAATCTAATGAAAACCGGATGTCTATGACCATTTGTTTTTGCCCTTTTAAACATCATCGTTTAACCAAAAGACTACAAAATTTGTTGCCATACATTTATAAATAAGGTTGATGAAGAGGTTTTTGATTAAATAATATCTACATAATGTTTTTTGACTTTGTGTGATACAATTAAAGAGTTTAAATATTTTTAAATGCACAAATTTTGATAGTGTTAGGTTTCACCATATTTTGAAGATTACTCTGTATCTAGTCAAATAAAAATTATCTCCACCAATATGCGAGACTCGATTCAAAGGTATTTACACATATCTGCACACATATATGTATGTGAATATAAGGAAAAGGATAAATATATGTTATGACAATCAAAAGATATAACATTAAAAAAATAATACCGATTTTGAGACGTCAAAAGGGGAAAAAGTAAACATGCAGTGAAAACAACCCTTTCGGGGAAAATGGACACTTAATCATTTTGGGATTTTTTAGGGTTATTTTAGAGGTGTTCAGAAGGGTTTCTTTGGAGCCTTTTGAAGATTTTTTTTTGTGAGGTTTATTTAGGGGAACATTTTCGCTATAAAAAGTTTTTTTCAGGGTTTAAATTGCTATCAAATTTTCTAATTTTGCAGAAATTTATCCAACAATTTATAATCAGGAACCTTTGACATTAGTTGGCCCAAAGGAAAGTAGAACTCGATCGACATAAGTCACAATTTTTTTTCGAAATCTCTTATCAACGAAAAAGAGGTTGGCTCTACAAAGGTCTCCGAAGATGGTAGCTGTTTAAGAAATACGACAAAAAAAAATACAAGAAACAAAAAACGGCCTCAGAATACTGTAAAATTTGTAATTCGTATCAGAAAAATGGAAGTTGTGGAAGCAAAGGCGTTTGCAAACCGAAATCAAAAGATGTGTTTAAATGTTCATGTAACAAAGGATTTTTCGACCCAAGAAATTTTACTTGTAAACGTGAGTTATTTTACAATTATGTGTTTTTCTAACATGTGAAATGCTGAAATCCCTCCATATCTTCCTCTTTCACCGCACACTCTCTCTCTAAAACGACCTCTTCCTCTTTCTCTACCTCACCCTCTCCCTTGTCCTCTTCCTCTTCCTCTCCCCCTCTCTCTCTCTCCCTCTACCACTCTCCCTCTTTATCCCTCTCTCTCCCTCTCGCTCTTTGTTTTTTGTTTTATTTTATCTTTAGCCTTAAATTGCTGACATTTGGTGAAAACATCGTGTTTTCGTCAATGATTTTGAGCCAACAAGGTTTATTAAATCTGAGGACTCCAAATACACCAATCACACATTCAAAATTTTATATTTTTTCAGTATATGTGAAATACAAAATTCCCTCCATATCTCTCTCTTTCACCCCACTATCTCTCTCAATCTCCCCTTTTTCCTCTCAATCTCCCTCTTTCCCTCCCTCTCCCTTATCCTTTTTCTCAAACCTCTCCCGCTTCCTCTCCCTCTCACCTTTGAAATTCTATGGGCTCCATTACCACACAGAATTCACAGATCCAAAGAAGCTAATCTAGATAGTGCCGACTCCAAGTTTATATAAACCCAAATGATTGACCCCTTGACAATCAGAACCCCATTACCGTTTTACCCTGTGAAAAAGACTTTCTGTGTGATCAGTTCCACTAAACAATGCAAAGTTAGAAAATGAGTTTTGGACACATTCACCCTCTTTGACTTTCCCTTAAAAATTGAACCACCATGATAGGCAAGAACTCTGACCGACAACAACTTTTTGTAGCTTGGACTCCCTTGAGTCTGCAGCAAAAATAACTAATGAAAATAGTCTACTGAATTGATAGTTATGGTTGGCCAAAGTTTGCCTTTTATACAAGATGCTCTCTAAGAGAGGCGGCTATCTACCCAAATATTCTAAGTCCTAAAACCCCTCTCTAAGCCCCCTAGGACTGAGGTACGGACCAATCGCAGTAGTGTATAGTACATAAAAGGTACAGGTGTCAGTGTACCTTTTGTAGGGCCATCTACGACATGGCTAAGTAGGTGACACATGATATATCCGGATTTTTTCCTATAATTCTCGGAGATGCTGCAAGGCAATGTGATCGCGCAACGTGCCAATTGAAGTGGCGATGACCGCAAATCGCCAAAAACCTACTCCGCAATCTCAACATCCATCGTGGCTGTTTGATCTAAACCGCATTCAATTATAGCTGTTGAAAATTGCGCAAGCAGACTGCTTACTTATCGAACAAACGCGCCGTGATCCGCTCCGGCCACCTTCCCTACCCGCATCTATATTAAATCAGACTATGCACTAAGTATATATTTTTTGTTAAATGAATTAGTCTACATAACTATTTAAATATTTATCAAACCCAATGTATATTAGCAATAGTCTTTTCTAAACATTCGCCTGATTCGTGGATGTCAAAAAATGCTAATGGCCAAGATGATTTGAACAACAATTTCGTACATGCACATATTTTAGTGTGGAAATATTCTGCACCGAAAATTTTTACAAAGCAGTTTACAAATTAGAGTATACGAATAGTTTATTTCGGTAATCCAATTGAAAAAATTTATACCTGTGAAGGAAACCTAAGATAATCCACTGAATGTGCGCTAAAACCCCAGGTCCCATAATCCCAAGAATATATCCTCGTTTTAAAATCTCCATTTATTTGCATAATTACTTACATAAAATTTCGCTTCAAATTTTACAACCATAAATGGAAGATGCCATTAGGACATGCCATTAATATCAATACGTCAATAAAGAAGAATGTAGTTTAAATAAAAAAAAAAAAAAAAATTATATACATTAAGAAACTCACCTTTACAAGTAAAACTATTTCTGGAATTGAAAACCCTTTGTTGTAGACACATTTGACTGCAAAAGTAGAAATTGGGGTACAAACCCCTTTAGGGCCGCAACTCCCTTGAACTTGATAAGCATTACAAAACTCTTCACATTCAGTTGATGGTCTTTCGTTGAAAAATTTAACCCCACCTTTATCATTTATACAGTTACCATTTTGGTAAACAATATCGGAATTGACTCACGGCTTATTTAAAAAATAACTAAAAAATAGTTGTTTTGTATGTCAAGTAAAGGATCTATACGATCAAACGATGGGGAATATATAACATCTATGATGCGGGTCAAAAAGTTGTTGGAAATGTTCCTGAACACAAGTGGCAAAAACATCAATATGTTAAGCTGTATGATTTTTGAGTTTTGCTACACTGAAGCTCATTTATGATGGCAAGAAAAAAAAAATTATGATATGATATTATGCATGAAATGTGTACACATTTATGGCACAGAACTTTTCCATAACCAAAAATTTGCAAAAGAAGTTATTTCTATCAACAAGTGATAGCTACCATCTACCTTTTTCTTGACTTGTAGTTGAGACTAAGACGCAACTCTCTTTCCAATTCATTATATTATTACTATTCTGACAATTATATTATCCAAAAGAATTGTTCATTCGAATGCCATAAAGTTATTTAGACAAAAACACACAATTCCAATAGCATTGAAATCCCGAGTGAAATGTTGAGAGGGAGAGAGAAAGAGTGAGAGAGAGAGGGATAGAGCAGGGGAGAATGATAGAAATTCCATATAATTTTATGGCCATTATAGTAGGAAAAATACAAACGCACTGGATAGCAAATAAAAGTGAGAATATAACAAGACTGCATCGCGGTGGTATTCAAGAGGTCAACAACGTACAAGTGTTAAAATTGGAGAGTCTCCGAAAAAAAATGTAATAAGCAAATTTATTCACGTGATGACTTAAAAATATTCAATCCCGGTGGATAAATTCAAGGATTTTTGTATTTTTCCGATAAAGTTATTATTGGCCAAGTTCCTGCAAACGAAAATTGTAAGGTTTATGAAATTTCTTTCAGATATAAATTCTCAAACTCCAAGTTTGATAAAAAATATTGCATAGGTACAAAATATGTTCAACTTGAATACATATATATACATAGGTAGATAGAGAGGGTGATAGATAGGTTGAGAGAAAGAGAGAGACGAGATAGATAGAGAGGAGAGAAAAAGAGAGAAGGAGAGTGAGAGAGATTTCTGCCAAAGGTCAAGAAATAGATGTAAAATGGACATCATTTTGATATTTGAGTATTTTCTAGGTCTTTATTAGGATAGAAAAAGTGCAAAGGCAGTCTGCCCCTGACTCCCTTCTCCAAGCCCCCACACTTGTTATAGTCACTAAATGCTGAATAGGGAGCTAGAGCCATGGCTGCCTAAGCTCACTGAAGAAGGCAAGGGGGTGGATTAGGTAGATTTACCAAAAGGTACTTGACGAACCCATGAATTGATCTTGGTACATGCCTTCCGTCAAGTCACTGTAGCCGTTAGTTTTAACCGTTAAGTCTATGACTAGTGTTACGATATATAAGGTTTGATAAATATATAAATTGTTACACGTAGATTAATTCGTTTAACGGCAAATAGATACTTAGTGCATAGATACAGTTTAATTTAGTACGGAGTACGGTACGGGGACAGAACGAATACCGCGCATTTGTTTTGCTATCGAAACAAATACCGCGCACCAATTTTGACGGCTAACATTGAATGTCAGTTTAAATCGGACGACCATGATAAATGCAGAGATCACGAAATAGGTTTTTTGGCGTTTGCGGACGTCACCACTCCGAATGACACGTGGCGACATCGTACAAGTTGCGGAATCCCCGAAACGGAACACAACAAATCCGGATGTGACAAATGTCACATTCTAGCATCATCGTACAATGTCAGTACAGAAAGTACTCCGGCACCTGTACTTTCTCTACGTTACCGTTTTTTTGATGTGGCATGACCTGGCGCCACGTGGAGGGATAAGATTTGGAAGCAAGAATTTGAGCGAATCCGGATAGGACATGTGTTAACTTTTTAGCCATGTCGTACGATGGTCGTACAAAAGGTAAACCGGCACCTGTACCTTTATGTATTGTACTATAATTTGATTGGTCCGTACCTCTGTACTAGAGGGTTAAAAGAGGGGTTTAGGACTTAGAATAATTTTGGTAGGTAGCTCCCTCTCCCAGAGAGCACCTTGTATAAATGGCAAACTTTGGCCAACCATAACTATCAATTCAGTTGACCATTTTCAGTGATTCTTTTTGCTGCGGGCTCAAGGTAGTCTAAGCTACACAAGGGTGTAATCGGTTAGACTATTTGCTTGCCAAGGTGGCTACATTTCTAAGGGAAATTCAAAGTGGGTGAATGTGTCCAAAACTCATATTCTAACTTTGCATTCTGTGGTGGGACTGAGCACACAGAAAGTCTTGTTTCACAGGGGTGAAGCTATAATGGGGTTTTGATTGTCAAGGGGTCAATCATTTGGGTTTGAATACACTTAGAGTCGCCACTATCTAGATTAGCTTCTTTTCATCTGCGAATTTTGTGTGGCAATGGAGCTCATAGAATTTCACATCAAAGAAAAAAAAACTTTTGTTTTGAATTATGAGAGTTTTACCTACCACCGTTTTTTACATTCGAGATTTATAAAATAAGGTTTATAATTACCCATGCATCCAACAACTCACCAACGAAGAATGAAACCCCAAATTTATTTTTTATTTCAAAAAAGGAAAAGAGAGATGCGTACACTGACAAACTGAATTCGTTCGATGAACTGGTCAAGTTGTTTTTTTTTTAAACCTGATTGACAAACAATTTAAACATGAAACTGATATACATATTATATATTTTGTATATTCATTAAAATCTTTCTTTATATGAAAGTGAATGTCATGAACTTTTGCAAACAATCTACCAGTTCATATTTTTTTTTTAAAGATGGGTTGTATTCTTGCACTATGCAGGATTTGGTCGTCTCGGTTTAGATTACCACTATTTAGGATTCTGATAAATAGTATTCGGTGTTTTCTCTGGTGCTCTCACTATAATGTAATATATGTTGTACGAATTTGCTTTATGGATTAATGTTTATTGTACAAGGGCTATCGTTTGCCATATGGACTAATATTTGCCGTAAAGATTAGCATCTTGTTAATTTTAGGCGCTCACCCTAGCCCCTAGCTTAGGGTTAGGGTAGATAAACCTGGAGTATACACTATGAAGGGGTGTTGCTATGTGCCTCACAAGGGTTTAGAGATGGAAGTATAAATAGATGTAGAAAATGGATGAGGCAAGTTTAAGCAGCTTTGAATGGAATTATAAAGTAGAAATTACAATTGTCACTTTAGACATTTGTCTAATAAAGCTGGATTTCTCCTTGTATGACTAGTCGTCTAATCTCTCTAATCTGTGTGATATGTGACCTCTCTTTAATTTACATTTGCTAAATAATCTGAAACATCATTGCCTAAACAATTCCTACCAAGTGATGTGTGAGTGTGATAATCTCTTCCAATGTTATTCTCACTATTTAAGCTTGTGCACTACTATCCAATATGAATGTGTGCACTTGTGTGGTTCAACGGCTACACGCCAAAATATACAATGTCAGCCGTCGGTGGCCGCGCCTAAAAATGCGTCAGTTTCACAAAAAAATGTTTGTCGTAAAATGGTCATAAAATTCCGTACGATTCGATCCGTCCGTACAATATCGGCGCTCCGATATCCGTACACAATGTCGGTCGAGATCGTCCAAAATTAACACTCCCACTCAAGCTCGTGTTGATATTTGTCGCGTTTTTTCAATTTCATCGAATTTGTAATTGCTTCGCGCTTCGATGGTACGATACATGCAAAATATGTCCCGTATATTCTGTACCCTGCTGAATCATCAAAATTTGCGATTTCGTTATTACCAAAAAGATTTTGGTTCTCGTAGTATATTTATCCTTTAATACCACATGTGGTCTTTAGAATATTGGCCTCTCATATATAGACCGTAGTGATTTGTTTGTCGTACAAAAGAATTATGCCGCTGGCAACCTCGTCTTTTGTCACTGACTCCTCAATCAGATTACTTGACAAGTAATCCTTTTTGTTTGTGCGATCCTCAAAATTCAAGGTCCATCTGATCCTTGGTGAATTTTAGCCGTCGATTTCACTTCTGCAAAGTGAGTTCATTTCGACGTCGCATTGAGTGGCGCAATCGAATTCTCGTCGCTCGAGCAATTTTGATCACTCAATACTTGAGCTCGTGGCCATAATTATGTCAGGTAAAATGTGATACTTTTCTTTTTTTTCGCGCCTACGTCGCTCGTTCTCACTTGTACCTAAGCTGCCTATATCGCCTCCATTGTTGATTCCATATAGTCGGAGGCGCTCTAATATTTTTGTACTTTAAGGTTTCACTTTTCCTTTCTTAAAAACTTTTTTTATAATTTATTCTAAGTCCTCTGCTCTAGTGCCATAGTGTAGGATGCCAACACTTAGTCTGCCCATAATACTTAGACTGCCATGACTTAGAATATTTTTTTGATTTAGGTTTCCATTTCCCTCTTAGTTGTCTGCCAAATCTTTTTCCACTTTTAATCCTTTAATAATGAGATTACTAAAGGATTTATGGTTTTGGAAATTCTTCCCTTTTCCCCCAACCACAAATTCCGTTGTGCATTCTAGGTTGTGGTCTTCCAATGGCGTATCCTAAGGATTTTGCCTGCTTGTCTTTCAGATTCTTGAGGTATAATTGATTTTTTCGCTCTTTGATCAGGTTCCATTGTTAAGCGTATAATCTCCGTTTCTCCTTTTGTGTGCTGTAATGAGATTGTACTTATGAGATCGTGCTTATGAGATCATGTTTTCTTTGTCTTCTCCTGCACCTGCAAGTGGTTTCCCCTTGGAGAGTTCCACTTCACAAAATGATGTTAGTTTTCTTTGGTGAATTTTTTTTGACCCACTCACGCCTTCCGTTGTGATCAGTTTTTCCATGTGATTTTCTATGGGATTTATGGCTAGTTGAGCTTCGGACGTTGCCCGAATGCTTGAGGGCGGAGATTTGGCAAGGTTACTTATCCTTCCAAGTTTTGGTCGGTCTCTTTTACCCCTCATTTGAAGTTTTCCACTACCTAATGTATTATTGTTTAGGATAGCAGTACTTCCTTGTAGGTATTTGAAATCTTCTTAGCTTAAATTTTTGAAATTTTGTTTCTTTGTGCAAATTTGGCCTAGATTTTTAACGGTTTGGACTCGATTTGGGAGTTTGAGTCGATGTGCACTCCCAGTATCGTCCTATTTTGTGTTCCCTCTTGGTGAGTTTTGATGAAAAATGTCCACTTCCGTAGGAATTTTTTTTTGCAGAGATGCCTAAAAGACTTCTAAAGGTTAGTGTCATCCTTTGGAGATTTTTTGAAGTTCCTTTTACTGAAGTCCCTTCCTTTGCTGCAAATGTTTTCTCTCTTTTAATTTCTACAATGGCAATTTTTGACTCCTTTTTTTCTCCTCTATTGTTTGCAAATTTCCCATCTTTTTCGTTGACATATAGACATGCAATATCTTCCTTGGTGGAGGTCTGAGCGGATGACATGAATGCTCTGGCATTCTACTTGCATCTCGGCTCCTCCTCGCTCAATTTGTTCCCATTTGTCCCCTTCTTTGCCCTGCTCAACTCTTTAATTCTTGTGCTGTCAGTTTTAGGTTTAGGTTCAGATTTCCCTTTTCCTGTGGCTGTCTTAGATATACATCTCTATGTATCAGCCTCATATCTGATTTTTTTTGGCCAAGTTTCAGTTTCTGTTTTCTCTGACACTTTTCTCCATAGTATGTTAGTTTCTAGTTTGTAAAATATTTTAACACCATTTTCCATGTTTTTGTAAGACTTTTGTTCTATTCGACTCTTGGGTCTTTTCAACCGATGGTTTGCATGATGGCGAGGGATGAGGTGACCTTGGGAGTTTGGTTCGATGATGTTGGTGCATGACTCATAGGACATTCGGTCGACAACTCCCTATATTGATAGATTTTGACTTTCTTGCTCCCTTTGCTATCAACAATTTATGTGATGTTGTTCTTTATGCTCCCACTTTTGAGAGACTTGGTGAGCATTCTATCGTCTTTTATTTCTCTCATACCTTTACATGTCATAATATTTCTATCTGATGATTGCACCCTGTATCTTGTTGTTCCCTCTTCGCCCCTTCATATGCTCCCATGCCTTACCTCCTTGGCTGGATTTTACCTCGGACCTCCTTGTTGGTCTCTATCTTGCAAATTGACTATTCTCCCATGGTGAATGCGATACCCGTGGATGACGGCCTGACTGATTACTTTGGCCCCTTGGGTACATCTGATTTGTGTGCTCCCTATGTTTTTTCCTACTTCGCTACTAACAAATTCGTAAGTTTCCACGATTTTGACTGTGTGGGTTCCTTTCTAGTTGTCAGTTTGAGATCACACTCTCTACTTGCAACCGCTGTCTATGCCTCTGTTTTTGATCTGCCAAACTTTTGCCTCTGTTTTTTATCTGCCAAACTTAGGTTCCAGTTGGTTTGGAACATAGTGGTTGAATTGATCTTAGTTAGAGAAAACACCATTAAGCTTCGGAGAGGAGGGAAAAGTGGTCAAACCTTGGCCATCGAAACCAATTGGAGGCATCATGAAAACAAGAAACCTTATGGTAGTTTTGGTGGAGGAGGGAGAGGAGTTCAACCGGATGGATCCGTATCTTGAACTCTAAATTGACTTCGCAATTTTTTTAAGAAACCGGGTCGTTACATAGCAGAGTGCACCAAGGCCACAGAGTTGGGGCTCAAGACAAACAAATTCGATGGACCTTCAAAAAAGAAGAAGGCACTTCCTTTATGCTTTCGCGGACTTCTTACCAAAATATTTATAAGTTTACATGCTTTTGCTTGTGAGGGTTCCCTTACAGTTCTCGGTTTCGGATCACACTCTGTACTTATAACCGCTGCCTATGCCTCTCTTTTTGATGTGCCAAATTATTGTTCCACTCTTTTCTGTTCCTCTTTTGGACTTTTCATTACTTTGATTAGGCTCCCATCGTGGTAGGTCATTCAAGTGCAATCCGCTACTGAGACTTGATTCCTTTCTGGAGTCGGAGTGCGCAGGTGCAAATTGAGGTGTTAGATCGTTCTGCAAACCTCAAAATCTTTGGATATGCATGTTGCTGATCATTTGGAGACTCCTTTGTGAGTTTCTCTTCTTGTCTGCCCTTTCCATGTCTCTCCCACTATTGTTATCTCCTGCACTGTTTTATGGTACTTGCAACTTGTTAGTTGTGAGCGTGAAGTCTGTCTTTTTGCTCCCTATTTGATTATTGGCTACTTGCCGTTCCAATCTTGCTTTGGAATGTATTGCGTTCTCTTCCATCGTTTATTAATTGGTGTAATTTTTATGCTATTGTCTTGCAAAACTTTTGGCTGCACCCATTTGACTCGGTTGGAGCCGTTTATTTTGTCCTTATAGCCATGAACGCCCTCCTTCTCTGCAACTTCACAGTGAGTCTTTCCACCCCTTGCTCCGTAAGCAACTCCTCCTTAATCTATTCTGATCTGTTTAATAGGGTTTGGGTCGCAGTTGCCTTTTTTTGTTGCAAATTTATGCTTAGGTGTGGATTTGCCTCTGTTATTTTTTCTTTCACCTTGGCAATCTCCCCTCTCGATGTGCAAGTTTTGTACCTGCATAATGTTGGGCTCCTCTTTGTGATTTGGGCGAACCTCCTCATTGTTAATAAGTTGTGACTCACCGTCCCTGTCTTTTTTTTGTCCCTATTGCAGGTAAAACGTTGGAGCCATCAAGATTTGTGTCAACTTTTGAGACGTTTGTGAAACTGGATTCAATTTTCAGCAGTTACACCACCACTTCGCTCGACTCCAACTGTTTCAAATTCTGCTCTTCTAACTATGTGATGACATCTGAAAATTTTGTCGATAGTGAAAGGAATTTTGTCGATAGTGAAAGGAATAGCCAGCAGATCTGCGTTCCCACTGAGAATTTTAGACCTGTTTTTTTTGTGTTGTCTAATAGAGTGGAAAATTAAGTGATGTATATTTTGATGGGCATTCCATCTGTGTAGGATGTTTTAAGGATATTATTGGTTAGCTCGGTCCGTTTAGACCATGAGGGTGTGATCTCCTCCTTTGTGCTTGTGTCTAAGATGTGGCTCTCCTTTCTACTTATTGAGCTCTTTGCATTCCGCAATGTCTCCAACATCCCTTTTGACCTCTATGCATGTTTGACATGGTCGTTCATGATCTCTCCCTTACAACTTTTTGTTCTTTAGTTTATGGGATTTGGCTTCTGATGAAACTAATGTGATCTCTCTTGCAGCTTCTACATGTATCGATGGTGACGTCCCTTAGGACTCACTCCTCGGATTCGCTTGCACTTGACTCCTCTACTTTAGGGACTCCAAAGACATATAAAACACTATTCAAAGTGGGCCCAAAACCTATTGATTTTGGGCGCTCAACCTAGCCCTTGGCCGAGGGTTATGGTAGATAAACCAATAATATACACTAGGAAAGGGTGCTGCTATGTGCCTCACAAGGGTTTAAATATTAAAGTAGAAATAGAGGTAAACAGTACATGAGGCAGGTTTTAGCAACTTTGAATGGAATTATAAAGTATGAATTAAAATTGTCACTATTGACATTTCCCTAATAGAGCTAGATTTCTCCTCCTATGACTAACTATCTAATCTCTATAATCTGTGTGATCGATGACCTCCTAAAAGATTTTTTTATGGAACAACCACTTGGTTACACTATTTTTGATATTGAAAACCTTGTTTGTCATATACGAAAATATATTTATGGTCTTAAACAAGCACTGGGAGATTGGCATCAAACCTTTGTCACCGCACTAATAAAATAATGATTTAGAGATATCAGTGCAGCTCCTCAAATCCATATTAGAGGTATAGGTTGATGTTCAGAGACAACTGTTGGCACTGAAGATGAAGAAGATGCAGCAGTAGTCATCCTAGAACAAATCAAGAGAGGAAGCTTCCACAAATACCGATGGCTGAAAACAACTTTGACAAACTATAATTTTCAAAAAAACGTCCTACAAATTTGCCACACTGTAGATAACATGAAAAGGAACACACACACAAAATTTCAATCAATTTAACTCACAGATGTGTGAGATATGTAGAAATGAACTTACATAATACTGAGTGTACACTTTTCATATCATTTGTTCCTAAAAATCAAAATCACTAAGTCCTACTTCTATACACCGAAACTACTCTAAGCTGTACGGAGGCATTCCAGCCGTACATCTAACATTCTATCACAAATATTTACACCGAAGTTCAGACAACGAAAAGTGATAATGATCTAGTCACGCCTAGTCACTATTTGTTGGCGGCGGTTGTCAGCGATCCGATTAGAGGATTTGGCATTGTAGAACTGACTTCACGAAGTCTCGTGGTCCTGCCGAATTTCCGTACGTCCACGGAGGACATACTCACGCATTCTCCCAAGCGACGACGCGTGTCCCAAGTGTGAATGAACCGTGAACTCCCAACTTCACTGTCACACTAATTTTGGTAAGTACTGAACCGAACTCAACCAAAAATAGCATAAGTCCCGAAGAGCTCTCTCTCACAACTGAGGCATAGAGAGGACTAAAACTTTCTAAAAACAACATAGGTGACTAGTTAATCGTAATTATTATTTCCATAGATGATTTAATTCTCGCATGTCCTAGTAAGTCCTTTATTCATCAAGTAAAAGGCACTCTCTTTCTATTGGCTTATGAAAAATTTAGGCGATCTTGACTGTTGCTTAGGCATCACTATTTTACATCAAAGGTTTACACGCATTTGCAAATGAGTAATGAGCATTACATTCTTGGTCTACTTAAGCATTTTGACATGTCCAATTGCAATTCGGTGCATGCTTTGTAATTCTCTGACCTCCATTGGTACACAAAATATCCAGTTTATATGAATCCTCTAAGATAATATATGCACTTTTCACTTTGGCAATGCATAAGTCCCACTCGTGACGCAAAGACTCTAACCAACTATACCCCTATGTAGCCCAGACTCCCTTGAGTCTGCAACAAAAAAAATCACTAAAATTGCTCCTCTGAGCATTAAGTTATGGTTGACCAAAATTGGTCAATAAATACAAGTGCACTCTAGGAGAGAGGTGAAAAACCTAGTTTTTTCTAAGTCCTAAACTACCTCACTGTGCCGACTACTAGTGTACACTAACCAATCAAAACAGTGTAAAGTACAAGAAGATACATGTACCGTTGTACTTCTTGCACGGTCATAGTACGGCATGGTCGCTATGTGACGCGTGTTAGTTCCTGAGCCATATTTACTCCCTCCGTGATATCCGCATTCCAACCAAGTATAGCCACGTGTCATTCATCGACTTCTACTCTGCAAACTGCCGAAATACCATTCTGGTCCACCGGCTCCTTTGTGAGCAATTTGATTCGATCCGAACATTTGATTTCGTCCGTCAAAATTAAATGTCGTTTAATATATTCCGTGCGATCAGTTTTTCATGCGGACTAATTCTTTTCCATGTTCAACTTGTTCCGTAAATTGTTAAATGAATTTTGTCGTCCTGTAATGTTTAAATAAAAGTAGTACCCTATAAACTCCAACGATTTTCACAACCTAACAGATAAGACGGACGGCTAAATTGTACGGCGTCTATCCGGCTGGTCACAGGATCAAACCCAGATCATGTCATAAATATCTTGTAGGAGCGATGTGTCTTGCTCAATTTGTTTGTCTCCTATATCTTTGCTAGGGGGAGCCATGGCTGTCTGCTAGTTCTCATTGACTACGACAAGTATGACGACTGCATTTTAGACAATAAGCAAATAAATTTGAATATAAAATACCATTTTCAACACTTCTTTTATTTTCTGGTCTATCTTTTGCTTTAGTCCACACTTCTCCCTACAAAATACCAATTTTAGAGAAGTAACCAGCTTTGTCATCATGTTTGCTTCCATTTCTCCATCTGATCTATATTCCAAACTAATTATTTTATTCTCGACCTTCTCTCTAACAAAACTCAATTGGATATCGATATGTTTTGCTTTAAAATGATGCTTAAGATCTACTGCAATTGCAATCACAACTTGATTATCACAAAATATCTTTTCCACTCCATTCTTCATATATCCCAATTCTTGAAGCAAAGATTTCACCCATATTAATTCTTTCACAGCCGAACAAAAGGCCATATACTCAGCCTCCATGGTAGACCGAGCAGTCACCTTTTGTTGCTTGCTGCTCCAACATGAAGCCCCATTCCCAACATACAACACATACCACGAAGTACATCTCCTCATCGGAGCATCCCCATAACTAGCATCACTCCAAGTGGTTATGTCGGTGTTATCTCCTCCCAAATGCAACCACAGATCTCTTGTTCCTTTCAGGTACCACATGATCCTTGTGGCCGCTTCCCAATATTTCTTCCTAGGATCATTAAGACTTCTACTTAATACCCCCACAACTGCAGCTATATCAAGACGAGTACAATTGATAAAATAGATTAAACTACCGACAACTTGTCTGTACAGAATAGTTTGCATGAACTTGCTTTCCTCAGGTCCTACTTCATCATCCAAGCTCAAAACTCTCTCATCTGAGCTCCCCTCATTTCCCTTTTTTAAGTCCATTGGTGTCGTACAACTATTCGCTTTATCCATTTGAAAATTTTCAACCATATCTTCTTTTTGAGTTAGTCTAATTGTTTTCTTCCTTTTATCCCTCTCTATCTGAATTCCCAAAATATACTTTGCCTCCCCTAAATCTTTCATTTCAAATCTACTCTTTAGATCTTTTTTCAATCTATTGATTTTCTCCATTGATTTACTCAAAACAAGCAAGTCATCAACATTTATGGCAATGAAAATTATACCCTCCTCATCTTGAAATAAGTAAATGGAATGATCCAAAGTGATTCGAATACATCCCAAACTCTCAAAAACTTGTCCTATTTCTTGTTCCATTGGCGTGGAGCTTGCTTTAAACCTTAAAGGGACTTTATCAATCCGCACACCTTACTTTCTTCTCTGTTTTTCACAAATCCTTCTGGTTGTCGCATGAAGATCTTTTCTTCTGAATCTCTATGTAAGAAAGTGATTTTGATGTCCATCCGGTGCACTTCCATGTCTTCCACTGCCGCTAGACTAAGTAGAATCTGAAGTGAGGGAAATCTATCCACCGGAGCAAAGGTCTCCTCATAATCGATTCCCTCCTTCTGTGTGAACCCCTTTGCCACTAGTCTGGCCTTGCATCGCGCGATAGTGTTATCTCAAAAAAGATTCAACTTAAATACCCACTTGCATCCTATTGGCTTTCTATCCGGAGGACAATCCACCAACTCCCATGTTTTTTCTTCCTTAATAGATGCCATCTCATCATTAATAGTTGTCACCCATCTACTATGTTCTAGACTTTTAACTGCTTCCGAGTAATTCTGGGGTTCGCTCAAATGTGACAACTTAGTTACGTTGTTGTTCACTTGTCTCTCTTGAAGTCTCTTGTTGCTTCTCCTTCCTCCTTCAAACTCTGACGCTGGAATGGAGGGTAATCTTGGATTTCTCCAAACAACTTCATCTTCTCTCTTATCTCTGGAATCCATCTCCAGACGTTCATAGTCCATTTCCGGTCTCTCCTCGTTTACTTCCTCGGTTTGAACCAAATGTTTTGACTCCAAGAGAGGGTCACTCTCGGTCAGTTATTCCTCTTTCTTTGCAAGGTCAGGTTGAACCGGAGTTCGGTTAGAAGAATCTAAATCTAACTCATTTTCGGATTCAATTCTAATTCTAACCGGTTTAGTGTACTTGAAGAGACCTATGGACTTTTCTTCATCTATAAGTACCAAGTGATTTACTAGAATTATGTCTTCTCTTCCGAGATCATAAACTCTATATCCCTTTATATTTTCATCATACCCTAATAAGTATCTCGGCTTTCCTCTAGCATCTATCTTCCAATCAGATATTTTTGTGTTTAGACTAAACATTTAACTTCCAAACACCTTTAAGTGTGAAAGATTAGGTTTTCTCCCGGTCTATCTTTCATAAGGTGTTTGGCCTTTTACAGCCGAGGTAATGACTCTTTTTTAAAGATAGTTAGCACAATTTATAGCTTCTGCCCAAAAACTTTCCCATATCTTTTTATCTATCAATATACTACGGGCACTATCACTTAGTGTCTGATTTAGTCTTTTGGCTACACCGTTTTGTTCTGGGTTCTTTAGGACAGTCTTTTGGTGTTAAACCCCTTCCTCTTTCAAGTAATCCTTAAACTCATTGGAAGTGAATTCTCCCTCATAATCATTCCTCACTCTTTTTATACGTGTCTCATGAAAATTTTCACTCCATGCTTTATACTCCTTAAAACAAGCCGAAGCCTCAGATTTGTTTCTCAAGAAATAGACTCTAGAGTATCTAGAACAATAATCAATGATAGTAAGCATAAATCTTTTCTCTCCAACTGATGGCACTTTGGCCGGTCCCCATATATCAGTGTGAACTAAATCTAAGAACTTTTCACCTTTCTATGTTGCAGCTTTTGGAAAAGGCAATCTGTGGGCTTTTCCTTGAGCACACCCACTACAATCATCCAAAGTATCATTATCACCAAAATGTATTCCCTCAACTACACCCATTTTCTTCATTTCTTTCAATCTATTTAGATGCACATGTCACAATATTTTATGCCACATCATCAAATCACTTACACCAGCATAAGAAATTCCTGTCTTTCCATTACTCAAATTCAGCCTAAACATTCTTTGGCTACCCTTTTTAGTTGTGAAATACACTTCATTCTTTTAGCTAGCAACAAAGACTCATTTCTTAGTACTCGTCTCAAAGCCCTTATCATCTAAGACCGACGTAAACATAAGAGTCTTGTTCAATTCTGGAATAAAAAGAACATCGGAGAAATTAACTATAGATGTCTTTCCATCAACTAAGACTCTCAGATCCACTGATCCTACTAAATTAGTGGTCAATGTTCTCCCATCCCCATACCTTATCTCTACAGTAGGGATCTCTCTCATTTTGGTAAACAATGGTTTTTCTCTGCACATATGCATAGAGGCTCCTAAATCTATGATCCATCCTTCTTCAAGAGCTTCTTTCACTCCACAGAAAGCACACTTTTGCCTCCTTAGAATCTCAGGCTCACCTTTCACCCCCAACTCCTCGTTGAGGAGAAGTTCTCCATCGTCATTATCGGAATCCTCTCCCATGACTTGTGTCGCCACAAATGCCTTCTTTTTCCTTGCGGCCGGTTTTCCAATCGGTTCCTCTGTCGATCTTAAATCCGTCAACTTAGTGCACTCCGCCATGTAGTGTCCCAACTTCTTTAAAAAATGGCAAAGCACTTTCGGAGCACTTAGTCTAGATCCGTCATGATTTCCTCTTCCTCCTCGACCAAAGTTCCTATAAGGTTGCTTGGAATCCTTATTCCACTAGTTAGTTATAGCAGCCACTGCTTGAACACTCATTCCTCCTCTACGAATCCCATTTGTGCTTTTCTTAACCAAAATCATCCCCACAACGGAGTTCCAAATCCATAGATGATCTGACAAATCCTTAACCCTGTTAACGATGTTCTCATAATCATCTAAGAGTTTCATTAACAAAGTATTCACCTTTTCTTTCTCGGTCTCCTTTTTCCCTACACTCTCCAACTGTATGAATAACCCAGCCAAGTCATTACAAAAATCAAACATCTTTCCCTTTTTGTACACATATGGTTGTACCTTTTGATTTGCCAGCTTCTATGCTAAAACGTACCACTCTTGTAAATGTCGACAATAGCTTCCCACAACTCGTCTGCCCTCTCCAAATGAAGATGAGGTTTAGCCACTCTCTAAGTGAGACGCCTGAGAATAAAATGAGTCGCCACGGTATTGTTGAAATCCCAGATTTCAATATCATTCGCCTCTGTTTTTTGAACAGGTGCTATTGGAGCCGATCCATTTGCCATTGGTGTGATTTTATCTTTCCCTGAATCTAACACGATGCTTTCTCCAACATCCTCTACCACCTCTGCTCCTGCATATCCTCCTATAAATCAAGATCCTCCAAACCTTGGTGGAACTCCCAATTTAGCAGATGGCCAACGCACAAAAACACTCACAATGCCTTATAGCTGTTTTCCAAACAATGCACCCCTCATTGTGATTTCCCAATAGATGAACCCTGTTTCATTAAAAATTGGCACCTTAGAGGGTAGGCCAATAACTTGTAATTCTGTGACCTCCATTGGTATATAGAATGTCCAACTTATATGAAGTCTCTAGGATAATATATGCACTTTTGACTTTGGCAATGAATAATTCCTACCTTGGGACGCAAAAGCTATGACCAACTACAACTTTGTGTAGCCTAGAATTCCGTGAGTCCGAAGCAAAAAGAATCACTGAAATTGCTCCCCTTAGCATTAAGTTATGGTTGACCAAAGTTGGTCAATAAATACAAGTGCACTCTGGGAGGGAGGTGAAAACCTAAATTTTTCTAAGTCCTAAACCACCTCACTGAGCCTACTACTAGTGTACACTAACCAATCAAAACATTGTAAAGTAGAAAAAGGTACATATACCGCTGTATTCTTGTATGACCATAGTACGGCATGGCCGCTCCGTTGACGCGTGTCAGTTCCTGCACCGTATTTGCACCCTTTGTGATATCGGCTGTCCAACCAAGTATTGCCATGTGTCATTCACCGCCTTTTGCTCCGAAAACCGCCAAAATACAATTCCGGTCCACCGGCTCTTTTGTGAGCAGTTCGATTCGATCCGGACATTTGATTTCGTCCGTCCAAATTAAATGTCGTTTCATATATTCCGTGCGATCGATATTTTGTGCGAACTAGTTCTTTTCCATGTTCAACTTGTTTGGTAAACTGTTAAATGCATTTTTTCGTTCTATAATGATTTAATAAGCGTCGTTCCCTATATACTTCAATGATCTTCATAACCTAACGGATAAGTCGGACGGCTAAACTGAACATCGTCTATCCGACAGGTAACAGGATCAAACCTTGATCCTCTCATAAATCTTTGTAAGAGCGGTGTCTCCTGCTCCATTTGTCTATCTCATATGTCTTTGCTAGGGGGAGCCATGGTTGCTTGCTAGTCCTAAGTGACTACGACAAGTATGAGGACTGCAGTTTAGACAATAAGCAAATAAATTAGAATATAAAGTTATATTTTCAACATGCCCCTCTTGATCCAAATACCACTCTATCCAAAGTGTCCTCCGATGAGAATGCCCAAGAGATGTTGTTATTCTTGGTACGATATATGTATCGTTGTTTGTCTTTTGTCTCAATTTTCGCATTGTGCCACTCAAACTCATCCCCAAGCTGCCAAGCGTGTTTTTCGATACCTCCAATGAACAAAACATCTTCACCTCGCTTTTTCCCATCGTTCTCCTACCTCGTTGATTCCTCCTCTTTCTTTTCTTCGGACACTTCGATTATTGGATTTTGCGATGCTGATCGGGGAAATCAACTCGCCGATTGTCTTTCCATTTCTGGTGTTTGTTTTCTTTAGGTGGTGGCCTCATCTCTTGGTCATCTCGCAAACAAACTATTGTTGCTCTTTCCTCGACGGATGCATAATATATGGCCGGCACTTCCACCACAAAATTGGCTATTTGGTTCCGACGCCTTCTTTCCGATCTCTCTTTTCCTCCCTCTTCTCCCACCTTTATTTTTTGTGACTCTCAAGGGGCATTGGCTCTTACGAAAAATCCTATCCATCATACACGCACAAAACATATTGACATTCAATTTCATTTTACGCATGATAAAATTATTGATGGCATCGTCTCTTTCTCTCATTTTACCACCGACTCTCAACTTGCCAATTTTCTCACTATCCCTCTTCTTCGACCCTTATTTCATCATCACATTTACTATGCCAGTCTTCGTGACTAAACATGCTTTAATCGAGGGGGGGTGTTGAAATACACTTAAAGCATTCTACACTACTTGTTGTTTCCTACACTACTTTTAGAGTTCTATTTGCTACGCTATAAGTCTTGAACTTCGGTTTAGCATCCTGTACTTTATTTAGTGGAATGTACATACCTTTATTAGAATTGATAATTCTTGTGTAGGAATCCTTTTAGACTTAGATTCCTTTTACTGTAACTAGTTGTACCTTCCTAAGTTATGCCTTAGATTAGATGTACCTTTTAGAGCCTTCTCGGCTACCTTTTACTTTGTCTTACTATAAGACTCTCTTGTGTCGTCATGTAAATTACTTAAAATCAAAAGACACTTAAACGATAAACCTCCCACTTGTTCCTTTGTTTGTCGTTACTCCTTGTCTTCTCTATTGGCCTTTTCTTCTCTTTGAGCCTATCTTTGATATTTTGTCATTGTTTACTTTTCGGCCTTTCATGGCCTCTCATTCAATAATAACTTCACAAATGTCTATATTTCAAATAGAAACGCAAAAAATGTCCAATTACTTTTTAAGGAATCCAAAAATGTTTGAAATTGCAACTGTGTATCAAGTAGAAATAACTCTTCCATAATCCGAAAATATATATATATCTACTCACTGATACTTCACTTCCCTTGCAGCGTTTTTTCTTTTTTTCCGGAGATTAATAAATTTGGTGGCATATTAAAAATTTGGGGAATAAACTTCAAATATCGTTCAGCTTTAAGAAAAGATTTTTTTTTTAATAATTTAATAAAAATTAATAAGAAAAAACTTGCTCTCTTTCAGGAGTTGTGCAGGTTGCACATTAACAGGATCTATTTCTCCAGCAATTACCAATCTTAAATCACTTCACTACCTGTAAGAGAAAATAATTTCCCACTTTTATTGATTAATATATTATTGCTTATCAAATTAATTTTTATTTTTGTACACAAGTATATGCATGACTACACTTCAAACTTGCAAAGTTATTTCTTTAGAGTTGGTGAATTTCAACGTTCTTCTGTATGGGTTTAGAAAAAATTAAAATAATGTAGAATGAAAGAAATTATTGGAATTCCCTATTGAAGATTATGTTCAGTTTTACCTCTATGAATCCTAGGTGCAATATTTTATTTTTGCGTTTTGTACATTTTTACCTCTTCTTCGTACATACCTTGGATAAAATTCGTACATACCTTGGGTAGAATGGACGATTGCCTTAGGGAATCTATTTTTAGTGCTTACGTGCCCTTTCTCACAGTGCAACCAAACTTTTTTTTTTAGCGTCCGAGTACATAGATTAGTTTCACCTTGCTTTTTCACACCTTTACTACATGTACTTCCAAAACCGTGTACGCGGCTTGTCGCTTGGTTTTTTTTTTTCCCATTTAAAGAATATCTTTATTGTTGTAAAAATTTTATGTTAGCTAACACAAAATACGCACTACAAACCTCTCTTTTTGTATTCCTTGTTTGTCTCTATTCCCTTTTTTCGGCCTTCCTTTTTTTCAACCTTGTCCTATTTTTGTTTTTTCTTTATTTGTATTTTCATGCCCTCACCTTCAATAACCTTTTCTTGTGGGCGAATCGTACTCTCTAAAATCCATTTTTTGCCTACCGAAAAACATTGATTTCCTCATTTTTGTGGAAGCTAAGTTCTTAAATCCTGTTCAATTTTTCAGCGGTTTCTACTGTTTTGTCTCCTTTGTGTACATACCTGTAGTCCTAAGTCTAACACATTTATTTAGTACTTCAGGAACTATAGCAATATTTTTTAGCGTGTAGATATTTTTTTCCTTTTCGGCATCCGACCTTTTTTTACTGTCGGCTACCTAGATTAGTCATACCTAGGCTAGTCGCACCTGTTTATTCATACCTCAATCCGCTTATGCGGTTTCTCGGTTAATGTTCACTTTGTCTTTTTTTTATAAAAGACGTTTTGTCCATTAGTTGTACTTCAATCCGGTTATGCAGTTTCTTGGATAGTGTTTACTTTTTTCTATTTCCTTAAACATTCTGTCGTCTTATTATTCTAGGTTACCTGTTCTAAAGGAGAAAGGGATCATCCATAATTGGTGTAGCTCACTCATAATTATTGATCTTTTTCTTTTTGTGTTTTTTTTTTGTCTTTTCAGGAAAGGATTTACATCCAAGGAAGTCATCACTTTATCGTTTTTTTCGTTTTTTCCGGGCCTCAATTCTTCCTCTTTCTACTTTTCTAGTGCGATGGACTACTATAATAGATATTGTGTTTCTTTCTATTTTAAACAAAAAGAAGCAAACATTACCTCAAAAAAATTGTTTATGTCGAAGCTTTATCAACCAACAAATGTGATAAAAGCGACAATGGACGCGCCTTCGAAGACGAGTTTATCGTCTTTTTCTGCGAAACCCGTTTTAGTACTAGATGGATATGTGCAGGTGAGAGGGGAATGAGGGTGTAAATAGACCCTTTTTTTTAAATTATGTTTTGTAAATCTCATGTTTCTAATGTCGTGTGTTTACGAAAGTTTTCCTTTGTTTTTTATGAATTTTGATTTATTTTCTTGATTTCAAGTTAGATTCTATAAGCAATTTAAGTGGGGAGAACATAAAATTCTCCCTCTTGATAATAATTAAAAAAACAAAAAAGAAAAATAAATAAGAAAACAAATTAAAGGGCTGATTACGTAATCTGCGCAATACGAGTTCGTCTTGCGTGTATCAAAAATCTTTCTCATTGTCTTTCGCACATTTTTTTTCACATGTTTTTTCACATTTTTTTTTTCTTTTTCTTTTTCTGGTGAAAGTTTTAAACCATATATAATGCGTATTATGTTAATTTGCAGGCGTGGATTTTACCCGATAATAAGACGGGAGTTGTGATAATTTCGACATTTTCCCTGAATGGCTACGAGTCGGAGCTCAGCCTCTTTGAAGATTTTATGTTTGATTTCTCCTATAGTTGTCAAATTCTATTGTAAGTTTTTAAGGTTTTTCTCGGTTTTTGAGGGGATTACTCAAGGGTTTTATAGGGTTTTTGAGGGTTTTCAGAGTTTTGAAGGGTTTTTAGGGGAATTTTAGGGGATTTTCTAGGGATTTTTTTGGGATTTTTTAGTAATTTTTTAGTGTGACTAGGGTGTTCAAGGGTTTTTCAGAGTTTGTAGGTTTCTTAGGATTTTTTAGGGTTAAAAAATATTAAAAACCCTAAACTTTCCTAGGAACCTCTAAAATAGGAAAATATGTTAATAGCCTTGTTCTGTCGTCTTTTGTGTTTCTGTTAGA
The DNA here is from genome assembly GCA_037447655.1 of Zygnema cylindricum. Classification (NCBI taxonomy): domain Eukaryota; kingdom Viridiplantae; phylum Streptophyta; class Zygnematophyceae; order Zygnematales; family Zygnemataceae; genus Zygnema; species Zygnema cylindricum. Next base: position 77,721 of record JBBHKE010000914.1, read on the forward strand.
ATTTGTACGTAATTGGGGTAGTTTTATTCACATTTTTAATTTTATTTTTTATTCTGTCCGTTTATTCCTTTTCAAAAGAAAATCTGAATGGAATTGGGTTATTTTTCGTAACTTATTATAATGAATGTTGATGGACACTTTGGTTAAATTTCTTTCACATCCTTCATTTCAAACAGATTGGGTGTAAATTGGGTGTAAATCATTACTCCTGAATGATATTTACATGCCATTGGGTTAAAATTTAACATGTTTAAATGACATTTGGGTATTATTGGTTAGCTTCCAAAAAAAAAAAAAACATCCAAATACATCTAAATTAGATTAGAACAGTCTTCATCTTTGAATACCTGTTTTGTCGGTTTTTCAAATATGATAATCTGGTGATTTTTTTTTATGTTTCTTTTTCAACTAAGAGAAACAAAAAAAATAAAAATAAATGCTAAAACCAAAAACCAAAAAATGCTAAAATGTTATTTTTTAGTTTTTTCTTTGTTCTTTTGTTGAATTCTGATTTTTTTCTTCCTTTTCTTTACTTCTTTCTGTTTTTTTTTTCCGCAGACGTCTCGGTGCCACTCGTTTAATTATCGATCTTCAAAATAATCCCGGGGGATTTTCGGTCCTCCCAGATATAGTCATCCAATACCTTTTCCCATCCCTCGGTAATAAAACTTATAATCTTCAGTTCCGGGCTTCTTCTTTGAGCCAGAAACTCGTAAAATATTACAATACTAAACCTTATTCTTCTTCCACTTTCCACTACGCTTCTTGGGCAAACACAAAAAATGTTCCCTTCAATACCTCAAAGGGATTTTTTTTTCCTGTTATTTCAAAAACACTTGGCGGGAAGAACGGAAATTATTCAAGTTTTTTTAGATTCCCAAGTTTTGCTATAAACAGACCTCCGAAAAATGCAGCTCCACTATATCCGGCCGAAAATATTCTTTTGCTTACAAATGGACTTTGTTACTCGGCTTGTGGATCTTTCACCTATAGAATGGAGGTAAGATCTTTCTTATTATTATCTTTTATCATTTATCTTTTATCATTGCACATCAACATCTTTTACCTTTAGAATGAAGGTAAGATATTATTTCTTGAATGGAGGTAAGATCGTTGACCCACGATCGAGGTAAGATTTTTTTACCTAGAGAATGGAGGTAAGAGCCTCCTTTCAAAAAGGATAGTATATGGTGAGTAGCCATTGGGTCAATTACATATATTGGTGCCCCTAAAATTTACCCCTCGAATCTAAAATAGTATCGTTGACACTAATAGTGTTTTCCTTGACGCTATTTCTTGTAACGCTATTTATTCGGAATCAGCCACGTCATCAGAAATGTACTAGAAATGGTACACCAATAAAAACCTCACGTTAATAAATTATTATATTTCTAATAAAGATTCACAGTGTAATGAATGTGTGGGTCGTTTGTTTTTTTGTATGTCTTTTATTCACCTAAAGTTTTTTTCTTTTTCTCTACTTAGAAACTACGCTCTCAAGTCACAATCAAAAGGACTCTTTGTACTAAACAACAACATATGACAATTTGTAACAATGTTGCAAAAAAAATAAAACCGTTTCTTCCTCTTTTCGCTTTTCAGGAATTCGCGAAAGTTCGAACTGTTATTGTGGGAGGTTTTAGAGGAGTCCCTATGGCTTATTCCGCAGGAACTTCTGGAATCGTATATTCTTTAGATGATTTGTTACTTAACGATCTTCGGGGTCTTTTCGATAATGAACCAGATGTTTTTTCTCTAAATGCTTATTTGGGTTTTACTTTGATTCAAAGTTATAGCCCTTCTAATTCAAGTGTTCCAGCCGATTACCTTTTCAGGCCATCAACTTTTCGACTTCCCTATTCGAGTGGAACCGTCTTTGATAATAGTGCTTTGTGGACCGAGGTAGCAAAGTTTTTTTAATTTAAGCTCTAATAGGGTTTATATTTATTTTTTTATGGCTTTTTGTGGCTGGTTGAACAAGTTAGGAAAATTGCCAGTTCCTTGGTAATGCTAACAAAAGTTTAAAAAAATTGGAGGGGATGCTGTTATATATGTATTTATTTATCTTTTTGTTCCTTTCGCATTTCGTTTTTTTTTTTTGACCTCGTCAATCAATAGTTAAAAAATGACGTGTGCGAAATATTTTGGTTTTTTATTTTCTGAGTTTTCGTTATAGAAGGGTAATTCACGGAAGGAAAAAATAAGGTTTGTGTTTGACAAATCTTATTAAGTTTTGGGGATAGAGAAGTTGACGTCGGATTATTTTCCAGAAAAGGAATAATTTCTGGTCAACATTTGACGAAAATGAGTTTAATGTGAACCGATGTGAATCGTTTTGAGTTTATATGAATCGTCGATACTTTCTGATGTGAAATTGAAATTGACCCATGTGTGAAAAGAAGTGAATTACTTCAAGTTGTATATCATAGTGAATGGATTTGAAGTGTTTTGTATTGATGCGATTTGACATAAATAGTTATAAGTTTGATGTAAAAAGAAAGATGTCCATGAATATAGTTGGAGTGAATTGTTTTAAATGGCTTTGAAATAATGTAAAATGTTGACAACCGAAATGGACCATTGCTATGAACGGAGGGCGAGCTTCAACAAGAGAAGCTTGAGCTTTTTTGTTGTCTCTTCTCTAAGATAACATAGAGTCGGAACCAATCCAAGTAGAAATCGTAGAGGTAACGCCGGGTCGATCATCCGAGCTAACGGGAAGGATTCCCGTAACCACAGACAAAATGGACCGGCCACAGATCAATACACGCAGAGGGGCTTTAGGGAGTCACAAAAAACAATAGAGATAGGAATGAGGTATAGTAGGGAGGGATATTTATAGCAAATAGACAAAAGTAGACAGAATAGATTCCAGAAAAGTCGTAGATTTGATTAATGGTCCGTTTAGGACAATTGTTACAAGAGACTTTGTAATAAAGCCAAAATTCTATTCTATTCTTTGTCTCACTATGATGTCTGACTTGCTCTCTAAAATTGATGGATGAAGTGATATTTTTCTGTCTGCTCTGTTCTGTCTTTTCTATGAAAACACAAAGCCTACACTAAATAAGTCACTTAAAGTGTGGTCCAATCATTTCATATTTACACATTGACTGTCCACCGGAAATTGCCGCACGTCAGTACACAATTCCGTACACAAAGCATTTACTCAAACATGTAATCGTTTGCTTCAATTCCGTACATTCCGATTCGTCGCGTCACGTCACGTCGCACATATGCAAATCGGTAGTATCGTCAGAATCGATGTATTGCCGAAGATCGTCAAAAACCAACACTCCCACTCGAGCTTTACGCGATACATCCGATATAATATTGTCGCTGATGATTTTCCTCAGAATAAATAACTCGCGGGATTTTTCTCGATATAAAAACTGGTCGCCGTATCCTTGGGGCGATTTGAAGTCGATATGAGCACTCACTCCATTGACATGTACTGATTCCGATTTCGTTTGAAGTATGATCCCGTGGGGACCACCTGTGGTCCAAAGATGACCTTTCGTCGAAGTTTGACCAATTGGGGCGCGTCTGGCGCCTAAGGTCACTGCGTCGCTGGCGCTTCCTGCAAATGCCAACGGATCAATTCTGGGACCACCTGACGTGTCCTTGATCCTCATTGTACGAGGGAAAAAATACTTCGTTTCACTCCGACCGTTGATTTTAATTGTTTCACATTCAATCGGTACCATGAATTTCGTCGCAGATTTTTCAAGTTGTCGTTCGTGCGACCTGACAAATTTTGTCCGTTCGATTTTTCTGTTCGCGGTAGCGATGAAGCTTCGGCATTTTCCAATGTACGACTCCAAAGGTACTTCTCGCCTTCGTCGCACGTCCACAAAGGTACAACCTGTACTTTTTACCAACATAAAACGGTTAGTACTTTCTTTAGTAAGTTCATTATGTCCTTTGGGAAATTCCTGTCTGAAACCTTTCTTCCTTAGGGTTTCGTCATCTAAGTCCTTATCTTTTCTCCTCAGACTGCCATAGGTTAGCGCGTCATCTAAGAGACTAAGGCTTAGGCCTTCCTCTACGGCTGTGGCGTCATGAAATCGTTCTTCCTTCTGTCCAACCACGGCTTCCGCTGCAGATCCTGCCTGGGACCCCTCGGACCTTCTAATCTGCGCCTGTTCAAGATGTTTCTCTTTCTCATGAATTTGGTGAGGTAAGTTTTCCTTTCTACCCTCAACCCTTGTTTCACTGCACCTGTCAGGATTCCTTCTAGACTCCTTTTTGGCAACTATCAATTTAAGAGGTCTATCTCCCCTTTTCTTTCCTGTAGCTGCTATTGAGTCTTTATGGCTGAATTCTTTTAATTCTTTTACATCCTTAAATTCTTTTAGTTCCAGAATCTTACTAGATGTCCTTTTAATTTTATCTTTCTTTGCATTTTGACTCCTATGTTCCTTGACATTGAGCCTTGACTTAATCTGAAAAATTAGGGATTGGGGACTAACACCTTTTACTTCTCCCATCATGTCTTCCGCTGTGCCTTGCAGATTCTCTCCTCTCAAAATTGAGGCCGACTGAAATTCGGCCGTGTCAAGAGCCTTTCGGGATGGCGGATTTGGGAGGACTTCACTTACAATAAGGTGAGATGAGAATCCATTTGAACGATTCCCTTCCAATCCTGTCTTTTCTGTTTTCTGGATTTTGGTCAGTAATGCATCTTTGAAAGATTTGGTCTCCCACATTTTTGACTTTGGTTCCTCATCTATCAAGTTGACTAATCTTTTGCTTACTTTATCAGATTTTCCTTCGACCGGTTGTGTGGAACGACTGGTGGAGAACTCCTGTGAAGTTTCTCCCACTTTCTTCGGAAACTCTTCTCCTCTCTGGTGAGTTCCGGTTTCCTTTGTTGCTGTCTGACTTTTGCACTGACTTTTGCACTCCTTTCCGTTTTCTGTATCATGTGTTAGGGAGCTTAGAAGGATATTAAGGAGATTCTGACTCACATTTTCCTTTCTTGTTTTTCGACCTTTGTTTGTCTGATTTTTCTTTATGCATAACTCACTTGCTCCTCCACTGGATGCAGATTCCTTACCGGCGGCCTCCATGACCTGAGTTCCTTCTATTGGTGGATCTCCTTCCTTTGAGGTGTCTTCCTTGAAGATGGTATGAGTCTTTGCCCTCGGCAAATCCATCCTTTCCGCGGTTGGATCTGTTAACGGTGAGAATTGATTTCTTAAGATCTCCTTTCCTGTATGTGCTTTCAGTCGCAAATCTGTCAGAAATTAGTTTGCTCCTAATCTGAGCCTCCTTCCTCACTTTCCAGTAATCACTTGTTGGTGTGAGTAAAACTGATGCATGAATCCTCTCCTTTTCTGGTGGAGTTACTGACATGCATTTCACCTGTTTTGCAGAGCGCTTCATCGTCTTTGATGACTTTGCTCCCGCCTTGTGATGGTCATCATAGATTGGGAATGTGGAGAATTCAAGGCGTCTTTTGGATTGGTCACTGGAGTCGGCTTGACACGTGGGGAACTCGGTTTTGACTCCCCTCTCAGATGGTAAGTTGTAATCTTTGTTAATTTTACTCCCACTATTCTCATAATTTTTGTTAAACTCGTCGTCTGATTTGATGACGAGTGTTTGCTGAATGCCTCCTACTTCTTTGTTGTCCTTACTCCTTCTTAGTTTGCCTTCTACTCCTTGCTTGTTCCCCTCTTCTCCTTGATCATTTACAAACACATTAGTATTTTTCTTTCTATTTTGCAGAAGAAAAGAATGGAAAAGAGAAAGAAAAGGACAGGAAAAGGAAAAAAAAAGGAAAAGAAGGGGAGGAGAGAGAGAGAGAGAGATGAAGAGAGAGAGAGGGAGAGAGAGTTGTGCAAAAGATACCATCTTTAGCCGCGGTAGTGTCTTCCTATTCTGCGGTTTCGTCCTCCCGGGAGGCCCTCCCCGCCTATCTCCCTCGCCGCCCATCCTTCCTATGCCTTCCCGCGCCTTCGAACCCTAACAAACCTTCTTCTAGCTCCTCCTCCGCCTCGCCAATCCGCGCAATCCTAAAATATTTCTCACTCCGACTAGTAACAGTACGGCGTAGTACGGTCAGGTACAACATTCTGTACCATGCCTCAGCTGTCGTCTGATGTCCGTACGCCCCTTACTTCGGCTTCGATGCGACGCAGCCTGCGAATCGAGTGCCAAAGGACAAACTCCTGTACGGTCAGAGTTTCTACGACGCCGCCTCGTGGGGTGGATGAGTTCCATGTGTTAGATTTCCTAGAAATCCGGGCTTCGGCATGTCCCACACTTGGGAAAATTGCGCCGGCCAGGGTTCGAACCTGGGACCTTTCACTTCAGCTGCGAACGCACTATCACTGTGCCACCAGCTCGATGTTGAGACTGGCGGGTCCGTACCCATTTATTATGGGCGGCTCGAGTATGGATATTTCCATATTCTACCCCGTATTGGACCGGCTTCATGTGCCAATCCAACACCCCCCCTCACGGGAAAGCCGGTCAAACCATCCGCAATCCCGCTGGCTCCGATACCATGTTATCTTTGTTAATTTTGCTCCCACTATTCTCATTATTTTTGTTGAACTCGTCGCCCGATTTGATGACGAGTGTTTGCTGAATGCCTCCTACTTCTTGGTTGTCCTTACTCCTTCTCAGTTTGCCTTCTACTCCTTGCTTGTTCCCCTCCTCTCCTTCATCATTTACCAACACATTAGTATTTTTCTTTCTATTTTGCAGATCGGTGGATTCACTCTCACTGTTTTGGTCGACATGACGCAAATCTGTGCTCATGGGACCGCATGCAGCCACTCGGCTACCAATGATTTCTGAAACTCGTTGGGTCAACTTTTCTTCCACGTCCTCTATTTGCTGAGTGGACCTATACCCCCTTTCATCGATCCTCCTTGATTTTTGTTCCTTAGAACCAACTGCCTTTATGCCAAAACTGATTTTGTTACTGTTTGCATTTGTCGTCTCCGGCTGAGGATTAGCGGTTTTCTCTGTTGCAAAGTCTGATGCGTTCCGACTTTCAATAACTTTTTCTTGTTGCGTTGTTGCAATCACTCGTGTGCCATCTTTGCTTCCTCCTTTAGTTTCGACATTGACATGCTTGACGTGTTGGCATTTTGTTGTTTCTCTGTACAGGACACTGCTTTTGTCCTCTTTGCGGATGGTGTATGGCGCACTTGGTCGACTTTGCGCATTCTCCGTGGCATCTCCGCAGTTTCTTTCATCACCTTTTGTGGGTTCACACTGTTCTGAGGTGTTGCGGATGATTGTGGCGTCGTTTCGAAACACCCGATCTCTAAACCTTTTGAGGTAAGATCTCCTTCCCGTCTCCTCTTGAGATGGGTGATCCTTAATCTTACGATCTCGATTCTCTCGCCTGCTCCACTTGGAGCTGATGATGGCCCTTGACTTGTCTGAGCCGTATTCCGTCTTTGCCTTTGTTGCTGCAGCAACATGTGCAAAGTTAAATGTGCAGCCTTTCTGTTTGCTGCTTATATTCTTTCTCTGCAGGGTTAAAACTCCAATTTTGTCCTTCTTGCTTGACTCCTTTGTCGTCGGCTGAATGGCGTCCTATTTGCTGATGCTTTCGACTTTGGAATGTGCAGATTCACGGACAGAGCCCTCGGCCATCTGATTTGGCGGCTCCTTCGGAAGATTGCGGATGGAGATAGTGCCACATGCTTTTGGCCGATGGTGGATCTCCTCAAATTGCTTCTCCAAAATGGTGAGTTCTTCTTCCCCTTTTATCTGCCCTCGTGGCAAACCTTCCCCTTCTCTAGCATCTGCTTTCGGAAAGAGGTACACGTGTGAGACCGTGTCGCAGTCTGGAGTTTGGCCTGCAATGGAATTGTTAGAGGTCTTTCTGTTCCCAGCTTTTTCTCCTCCATTGTCAAGAGTTCTGCCTGTCTCCTCTCCGCTGTGGTCGTCTTTGATCTGAATGCTGGAGTCGCAGACAGAGTGTCTGTGATCTGGGTTCTGACAATGTTGTTTTGTCTCTACCCTGTCACCTAGTTGGTCACTGATTTGACCGCTTTTCTCCATGATGCCAGGCTCGCTCTTGGAGGCCTTGTCGGGCATCACCACCTCGGTGGAGCCATCTGTAGCGACCAGCTTCTCGACAACCTCCCACTTCCACTCCTTTCCCTCGTAGCCCTCCAATAAGGTGAGCATCGATGTGAGCTCAAGAGGTACGGATAGGAGTAGCAATGAAATCTTTGTACCTGTCGGGAGGTGGAGACCAGCTGATTCAGCTTTGACTAGGATGTCAGTAAGATGGGAAATGTTCTCTTGGAGGGTCATCATGTCATCGTAGGCCGTATGGGTTAGCGATCGGAGCAGTCCGATCTGTACTGCCATGGATGATCTTTCAGTTGCCTTCTCCATTAACTTTTCCCCTTTGATCCCTTGGAAATCATTTTCCAAGGCTCCCCCTTCAGTCCCATCCAATTCTCGGATCTGACTTTCTGCTTTCGTTATTGTTGTTGCAGAGACCTCCGATTCTTCTCCTCTGCTCTCAGCCTTCTTCTGGTGGCTGTTACTTTCGTCTCTCGAGATTTCGAACTCCTTTGGGCCCCGTATGGGTGGGCCCATAACCTGATGCGCCGGGTCGTTCATTTGAGCTAACGGGAGGGTCTTCCGTAACCACAAGGGAAATGGACCGGTCGAAGGTCAAATACGCACAGGGGCTTAGGGAGTCACAGAAATCAGTAGAGATAGGAAAGATGTAGAGTAGTGAGAGATAATTATAGCAAATAGACAAAAGTAGACAGAATAGATTCCAGAAAAGTCGTAGATTTGATTAATGGTCCGTTTAAGACAATTGTTACAAGAGACTTTTATAATAAAGCTAAAATTCTATTTTATTCTTTGTCTCACTATGATGTCTGACTTGCTCTCTAAAATTGATGGATGAAGGGTTGATTTTCTGTCTGATCTGCAATGCCTTTGTATTCTACCTAATAAGGATCTACACTAAATGCACACCTAAATTGGTCCAATCAGACCGTATATACATGTTGAGTTTCCACCGGGAATTGCCGCACATTTGTTCAAGCAATTCCGTACACAGATCATTAATTAAAACATGTAAACGTTGATTCAATTCCGTACGCTCAGATCCGTCACGTCACGTCACATACATGAGAATCGGTACTTTTGTCAGAATCGATGGATCGCTGAAGATCGTCCAAAACCAACATGCAGATTGTATATTTTTAGTACATTATACGTATCTTTTCGATTTAGTCCGTACATTTTTGGAAATTTTTCGTACATCTCCGTAAAATTTATGTTCAGTTTACTGAACACAAAGTACGACGAAGTGCAACGTATCTTTTCGCGAAATTGCGTACATTTTACGTACAAAACCGTACAGTAGTCGTAAAATGCCGTACAGTTTCCGTAAATTAGCCGTTCAGTTTTCCGGACAGAAAGTACATCGCGTTTTTTTCCGATATATTCAAAAGTCACGAATTATATGTTTTAATCGGAAAAATGGAAAAAATCGTGCGATTTGAACAACTATGAGTATTTCACTATTTTGTGCGAGCAATGTCTACGGTAACCATGGAATGAACAGGCAAATAAAGTAATCAACACTTCGGCGTGAATAACGGCGACGGGGAAAAATTCCCATTGCCACCCAAAAATGGCGCAGATTCGAATGAACATCACTGTACGAAAAAGTACTGTACTGAATCGAGCGTTTTTAGGTGTGATGGTCGCGTGTGAGGGGGTCCACGTCGCCCTGCACTCCTTTCACTCCAATTTCGCTTTACGACGCCTCGCGGCGCGCGACGCGTCGCAAGTATAAATATGTTTAGGGTTTTTTTCTCATTCGTGTTTTTTTTTATAAAAAAAAACCCGAACCAATAACCTTATGACCCTAAAAATCCGCGGTACCCGGGCGGTATTTTGCAAGTGTGCAGGTATCGGCGCATTTCGCCTCGTGTATGAGACTTGCACACCCTGCACACCACGGGCGAGAAAACTAACGAACCTTACCTGTACCTTACCGTGTAGAAAAATTGTGCGCATGGACTTTGTAGAGTTTACCGCATAGTTCAAAAGTAGGTGACCGTACGCCCATACAATATGCCTATTGTTTGTATTGGCCGCAAAATGAAATAAAATAGTAACAGGGCTGAGTTGCACATCGTTCGATAGAGAATTAAACGTCATGTCTAAATTTAAAAAAAAAATCGGACAAAAAAATCTTTTCTGTGAGTTTTGAGCGACTTTTAATTTAAACCGTCAGATTTGGACGATCTGACGGTCACTGATGAAAGTAATGATCTAAGAAGATCACATGAAAAGCCCATAACACAACTTACGATAGGACTATCGTCAAATTCGGACGATCGGACGGTCGCTAATGAAAGTAGCGATCTAAGAAGATCACATGGAAAGCCCGTAACACAACTTACGCTAAAGGCGGCCTACCAAAAGCCTACCAAAAAACTCTTACTTTTGAACTATGGTTTACCGTAATGAACCGTATTGTATTTTATATACCGCATTGTGCTCTGAGTAAGGGTGTGTCCCCATGTGCATAAGTAATGGTTTTTTCCTATCGTTTTGCCGTAAAACTTAGCGCCGTTCTGCCTAAGTTGCAACCGTACGAAGGAATCACACATTTGTAGAGTACAATTTGCGTCATCCCTGAACTTAGGATGTACGAAAAGTTGGCTATTAACGATGTTAATTAGTAAAATGTAATAGCGTATAATGTAATAATGTATAATGTAAAACGCATTGGTTACTTACATTCTACTTGAGTGAATATATTACACAACTCTTAGGCGTTAAGAAGTAAGACCTATACATAAACTTTCAACTTGTTAGTTCATTGTAAATTACAATAATGGAAAACCCCTTCATCGAAAAACGACCTTGACATATAATTATATGTAAACAATGAATAGCCCTTAACGTCACCATGGCAATAACATGCTCCCAACGACATTCGTAAATTTTGACTCTTGGAAATTTAACAATCTGTGGATTTTTTTCTCGCTTTTGTTAATGTAATTTCAGAAAATCAAAAACCAAAAGTCAAACATCGAACATCAAACCAAAAAAACATAAAAAATCATAAAAATAAAACATTCGACATTCGACATCTACCATTCCACCATCCACAAATCCAGCCCCGTCCTCTACACCCCCACCATCCGCCATTCTTTATTCAACATCCAGAATCCAAATTACAACATCCAAACAAAGAAAAAAAACATCTAACATTCTACAATCTAACATCAAGAACTATATCCCTACCATCCACCACCATCCATCGTCTAACACCAAAACTGGAAAATGTTGTCATCAAACTTTACACACGAAATAGAAATCAAGATTCAATGTCAACAATGTACACCACATACTCCCAAGCCTCCACCACCGCCCACTGTCCATAATGCACCCAACATGCAATATTCAAAAGTGAATATTTGGCATCAAACATCAAGCACCAAAATTTTAAGATATATATCTTACATCAATTTTTAAGTGAGACCAATAAATAATGTTAAAGATAAATATGGGATTCTTAGACATTGATCAATATTTTTCACTAGTATGATTATTATTTGATGTTTTTTCATAAAACTAAACTCTAACTTACATTCAATATTGACCTACCAAAGACCACAACAGGTAATTACTCTTGATAGTTCATTGTTCATCCAAATAACCACACGTACGATCATATTTTTGTTCACTCGTTTGCTTGCATGGTTTGTTCGCCTGCAAAGTAGTATAGTGTCCTCCTGACTAACATATTTGTCGAGTTTGATAAGTTTAACAAGCTAAATGTTATAAGCGTAAATTCATGAAATTAACAAATTTATGAAAGCACTTTCGAAGAGGTTAACAACAAAATTGTGATCTCAAATGGAATGTTTTGTGATTATTATAAGAATAATGGTGTTTTAGAAATTTAATTATTACAAATCGAGTTCTTTTCGAGATTTTCCAAAGTTAGCATTTTTGTTGGTCGTTATTATTTTGTCCTCTAAACTAGCGCCATAACACTTCTAATGTACCTGCGCCAATAGGTCTTGCGCCAATAGGTCACGTCTGGGCATGACAATGCGCTAATAGGTCTTGCGCCAATAGGTCTCGTTTGGGCATGACAGTACGCTTCGTAGGTTGAGTGGCCAACCACAATAGCACGCATTGTAGGTTGAGTGGCCACCACAGTAGCAGGCCTCGAGTTTCAAAAGAATCTGTTGAAAAGAGGTAATTAATAGTTCACTTCCCTATTTTAGTTTTGTTTTAAAGAAAGAGAGTGAGGATCAAAGGCGCGCCATGGCTGCCGCCATATTTAGAAAGTGGCAGTTTTTGCAGATAATTTGAGCTCCGGACGATGACACCACCGGTGAGTTGGATGTTACGCAC
>JBBHKE010000914.1:90117-112199 GCA_037447655.1 Zygnema cylindricum
GAGAGAGAGAGAGAGAGAGAGAGGGAGAGAGAGAGAGAGAGAGAGAGGAGAGAGAGAGAGAGAGAGAGAGGGAGAGAGAGAGAGAGAGAGAGAGGAGAGAGAGAGAGAGAGAGAGAGGGAGAGAGAGAGAGAGAGAGAGAGGAGAGAGAGAGAGAGAGAGAGAGGGAGAGAGAGAGAGAGAGAGAGAGAGAGAGAAGAGAGAGGGAGAGAGGGAGAGAGAAAGAGAGAGAGAGAGGGAGAGAGGGAGAGAGAAAGAGAAAGAGAGAGGGAGAGAGAGAGAAAGAGAGTGGGAGAGAGAGAGGGATAGGGACAGAGAGACAGAGAAAGGGAGAAAAAGAGGGAGGGCCAGAGTGAGAGAGAGAAAGAAAGAACAAATCCCAGGAAAGAAACACAAAATAAAAAGTGAAATCATCAAAGGAAAAAAAGAAATATGAAAAAACTTTTCTAAACCATTAAAAATAATAAAATTGAAAAGCCTTCTTTTAATTATACCCGAAAAAATATAATTTTTTTTTCCTTCACAAAAGCAAAAAAGAAAAACAAAATCTTTCCTAGAAACCTTAAAATAAGTAAAAAAATATAAAAACTGGCCAGTAGAAATATTGTTCCTTCTCTTACCAAAAAACAAGAAATGAAATAAAAATAAAACACATTACCTTATTATTGATTTCCTTTTTCTTTCTTTTATGTTCTTCCCTTTTTTTTTACATGCATATTTTCTTCCATTTTATTTCTATCTCATTCCCTTTTTTTCTGTAATCTGCTTCCCTATATATTTTTATCTCCTTCACTTTTTTTTTCTAAAAAGATGAAAAAATGAGGGCTTAAAAAAGAAGATAAATTTCTCCTTCATATGAAACCTTCTAGATTTTCTTCCTTCTCTAACAACAACCGTCCGTACATTAAGGGGCGAGAGGGAGAGGGAGAGGAGAGAAGAAGGGCGTTGAGGGAAGTGATGGGAAGGGCAGGTTGAGGAAAGGCGAATGGCGAGAGAGGACCAAATGGTGATCTTCTACAAAGGCACATCTTCTGCAAAGGGTCCGAGGAGGGAAACAGAGCAAGGGGAGAGGGTAGCGAGGGGAGGTGGCTGGCGCTGAAGTCAGGCGAGGCGGGGCAGCATACTCTCCTGGAAGTCACGGCAGCCGAGCCAAGGGGGGGGGGAGGGAGAATCCCTGGGGATCCCCAGGGTCTCGCCCTCGCCACCACTAAGAAGAACAAAAGACGATAGACTGAGAAATCACCTTCCCCGCGCACCCCCCACCCCTTCTCCCTCCCTTTTTCCGCTTCCCTCTTTTCCCTTTCCTTTTCCCCCCTTTCCGTTTTTTCACCCCTTTCCTCCCCCGCTTTATTCCGTCATTTTCCCCTTTTTCCTGATTTCATTCCGATGGATTCTCCCCGATCGCTTTGCTCCGCGGACTTCTTTTCTCCATTATCATTCCCGCTTTTTCGTCCTGCCCCCGTTCTTGCCCCTATGCCATTTTCGGCAAGTATGTTCTGATTTTTCTCCTTCCATCCTTCCTCTTCCATTCGTTTCCTGATTCTTCCTTCCATTTTTCGGCGTTTTCACCCCCCATTCCACTTTTTTTTCCACCCCCTTTTTTCCCCCTTTTGACCAATCGAGACGCGTTTTCCGGATTCACTTTCCTTTTGTTTTTTCGACTGGTTGGAATCCGATGGTGGATATCAATGGAGATCAACGATAATAATAAGAAAAAAGAAAAATGTGTCGCTTAGTGATACGCTTCCAAGAGGTTCATTTTTAACGGAAGTAAAATATATATGTATATATATAAAAAAAACAGCAACAAAAAAAAACAAGGGAGTAAAGATTGTGTTTTACATCTAGGGCTATAGACCCCCATAGTCATCACCGGCAGTTGTCGGGTCGAGGGGAATGAGACCGATGCCTGTTTTTTTTTTTTTTTTTACCTTTTTTGGAGAATGAATACTTTTATTATAACAGTCCAGAATGGTATTTTTTGTGCCATTTGAGTTGTATAATGACCCCAAATAATTATATTGTTTCGACTTACAAGCAACCACATTGTGGCTCGCCACGTCACGTCCAAAGAGAAGCCCTTTTTCCTCCCCTCTTTGTAAGGAGGTGGATAGGGTATAAAGGGGGTTTTTTGGGATAAAGAGTTTCTATTGGCCGGTTGTAGAGGTGGCATCGTACTGAATCGGTTTCTTAAGTGGGAAACTGGTCGACCATCTCCGCCCCAAAAAATTAAATAATTTTTCACAAAACACGGTCTTAAAAAAAAAAAAAATGAAGGAATGTTGGATATGTTTTTTCTCAAACCTTGTTTCAAAAATATTTTATTTCGACTTACAAGCAACCGGTTGACAATTGTAAGACAAATTTTCACACGTGATAAGAAGTGTGACGTGACAACAGTCACACAGTCACTTGCCACACGGAGTCTTCAGTTAAGATGAAAAAATCACATTTCACATGAAATGAAAGATGGAAATGTAAGTTTAGAAATAAAAAGGAATTTTTTCGACATTTGTTCCTTTTTTTCACCTCCCATACCAATCCCCACCGCTAAAACTGAATAACTGAAAAACCAAAAGATAGAAAAAAACGGAAACTGAAAACCAGAAACCAAAACTGGAATTTTGAAATTTGGGAATGCAAACAGATAGAAAAACTCGCACAACAGAAACAATTTTCACGTCCCTCTTTTTTTTTTTTTGTTTCTCGTTTTTTTTTTCTCTTTTCTAACGATGCAATTGTGTCCAAGGAACCCGTATATACATGTTGAGTTTCCACCGGGAATTGCCGCACATTTGTTCAAGCAATTCCGTACACAGATCATTAATTAAAACATGTAAACGTTGGTTCAATTCCGTACGCTCAGATCCGTCACGTCACATCACGTCACATACATGAGAATCGGTACTTTTGTCAGAATCGATGGATCGCTGAAGATCGTCCAAAACCAACAAACAGTTGGACCACCTGAAAAATAAAATACAGCATAAACATATCTACAGACGAAGAAAAAAAAGAAAGAAAAAAGAGATGAAAGAAAAAATACAAATGCGACTCCACTATCTCTTTGGGAAGATTTCAGAAAAAAAAAAAAAAATTAATCGAAACACGATAGTACAAACCTGACGGCCATTTATTATTTTCTTTTTTTTTTTTTAAAAAAAAGAAAAGAATTCAGTTTTTTTTTCTCATCATGGCTTGTGTCGCTGTAAAAACTCAAGGAAAAAAAAACTAGAACGATTCTTGCGAACTACAAACTCTTTCCAAAAAATGTTGATTTTATTTTACGTCATCATATGCATCCTTTGAATTATTTATATATTCCCTTCATTCTTTTTCCCTAAAATAGTGAAGCTCCGAATTTTTCCAAATAATCAAACTGAAGGCACACAACAATACCCCCTTTTTCCTTTTTCCTCCTTTTTCCTTTTTCCTCCTTTTTCCCTCTTCTTTCACACTCCTTTTTCATCCATTTCCCTTGTCCTTTCTTTTTCCCTCTCGCCCTACCCTTCCTCCTTCCTCTTTCTTTCCCCTTTTCCCTCCCTTTTCCCCCTTCGTCACCCCTCCTACTGCCCCTGGATTCGATCCTCCACTCACTCCTCCCGACTCTCCCTCTCTTTTCTTTCAAACGCCTTCGAAAATTTTGTACCCTTATCCACACTAAATAATGGTCGTCTCTCATCGGATAAGGGATATCTCGAAGATATCCGTTTAGTTTTCCCAAACCGTTTAAACAAAACAAAAGTCCCATAGAAGACAATGTTTCATGGAAATCCCATTAACCGTTTAAACGTCCGGATCCCGTTGTTGTCTGCGATGAGATTCGCGTGTCACATCATTGCCTGTTTCGCCTGTCGGTTTTCATGATGTCATATGTAAATGTACATTATTGGCATAAATATATACATATAAATATATACATATATGCATATATATATATGTATATATATATATGCCTTATCCTAATTTACCGCCGCCTTCGTCTTTGGCAGGAGACGAGTTCTCATTGCACAACGGAAAGGTAACTTGTAAGACTCCCCTATCTCTCCGGTCTTTTTCACTGCCGCCTTAAAATAGGGGTCATCAAATAATCGAAACGACAAGCCAATGGCAAAAAAGTCCTTGGCCCATGCTACATCTACCTCCTTCTTATTATGTTTATTTAAAATATTTGTTATTTTTGTTTGTACACCTTGTATTTGTTGCTTTGGCTAGACTTAGAACTTGTGATGATTTCACTGAGATCAGATATTACACGTTTTTGAGAGCCATGAAAAGATTTTTCGGTTTCCGATGCACTAAACTCCTCCTTCACCTCGTCCTGACATAAATTGCAAGCTCTAACACCTCCACTCTTCACATTTCCAAGAAGTTGGTTTCCGCTCCTAGTGGCTTGACCATTGTATTCGAAGTTGCATTAGATACAAATATGTATTCGGTTGTTTCCAAGTAGCACACCGTTGGAGCCTTAACGTGCTCCCACTCTATCCCTCGAGTTCGAGGCATGGATGCTTGTGGCGAGGTTTGTCAGTGCTTCAAAGGCGGCTTCAATGGAAGCTTCAGTGGCCTCTTCTATGGTGGCTACCTTGTAGAGGAGCTTCAATGGCGGCTTCCTTATAAGGGAGGACAGTCCTAAAGAAATTCAAACTTCTAGCGCTCAAATGATGCAACGTCTTCTTTTTAAAAATTCTATACAATTTTCCGTACAGCGAAAACTAAACGAAATTTACGAAAAGTATGAAACGAACGAATACGACTTAAAAATAGTAAAAAAGTGGAAATCCGTACGACTTGAACAACTATGGTTGCGATTGAAAGGCAACATTCTCACCTTCCGATTGGCTGTCCCCAATTGAAAATCGGATGTGTGTGCACGGAAAAAAGATGACTTGTGGAGAAAAAAGTATTAGCACTAATAGCGGTACACGGTTTACTTGACTGTACTATACTGTAGTCGTAGAGAAAACACACGCACTGAATAGGAAAATTTTCAAACGTGCCAGAATTCGCACAAATTGTACAGAAAAATTAAAGTCTAGTAAATCTTCTGTACGATTACGGCGAGTTGGCAGTAACGCCAGTAATCTCGTCTTTGTGAAGGACTTGCTAACTGGACGTTCCAAAGTGCTACGTGGACATCCCTAAAGATATCCGTATGACAAATCCGTACATATTGAGGACATCCATTGTCTTATGCGCGGTGGCCACCTCAGCCCGTCAAAAATTTGAGACCGTACCAACGGCCGCTAACATCCTTCTCTGACAACGGGAGTGGTGGCGCCGCCGCCAAATATTAATTTTTTTGACAACGATTTATAAAAATGTTTCAAACGGTAAACGTGCTTGAAACGACAAAACAAATCCCCGTGGAAGTCGTCGATTTTTAAATCTACGGTCAACACGTATTTTAACTACTTTCAATTTTCCTTCTAAAAATTATAACCTGACCTGTACCGGAAGAAAATTTTCGAGTGAAAATCAGCGGCAGTTGAACCTTTTACGTGGACAGGACAAAACTAGATCTACGGGCAAATCTAGCTTGTTCGTACAGCCTGCTTGGCGTACGTAATAGCCATAGATGTCTCATTCGTACGGATTTTGACATTTTTACAAAATTTCGTTATTTTTTTTATAAGATTTTGAACCTTTCGTAAAATGCGTATACTTTTCGTACGGATGATATGTACGGATATAATGTACGTAAATATTCAGATAAAGGGTTGAACGTACACCGTGAATCGCTATTAGCGCTAAACACTATTTTGGGTTCAAGGCCTTAATGCCAACAAAAAGTCAAAAACTAACGCTAATTTATAGACTTAGCAGTAATTTGAATGTAGCCGCGATAGTCTTTGTTCACATGTTCGACGCTTGAACATGTGAGAACAGATTCCCGCGATTCTCCCTTGTCTTTATGATTGAGAATCAAATTTGAGTGCGCTTTTTCGTGGCAACGCACTAAATTTCCCGTGTCGACGCCGTTATCTGACACTTATTCTGTACGTCTATTCAAAATAATGAGCAGTTTGCGTACGAACCGATTCATTCTTTATATTACACTATTTAAATTTTTCAAAAGGCGAAAAAAAAACAATTAACGCTAATTAAACAGTAACTTTAGTCAGTGTTCACATGTTCGACAATTAAACATGTGAGAACAGGATTTCGTGATTTTCCTTCGTCGTTATGACTTGGAATCAAATCTGAGTACGATTTTCCGTGGCGACGCACTCAATTTCCCATGTCGACGCTATTACCTGACACTTATTTTGTACGCCTGTACAAAATAACGAATATTCTAGTACAAACAGAGGCAATTCGTACATTGCACTTTTTAAAATAATTTGAAATTAGAATAGCTAACGCTAATTAAAAAGTAATCATATTAACGTAAAACAAAAATAAGTTTGATTAAGTTGTAGTAGTATTTTTTATTAAATGTTTTTATATTTTTTCTTTTATTATCATGTCGAAATTTTGAAAAACATTTGGACAAAAAAAAAAATCTGTAAGTTTGAGGTACTTTTTATGTAAACCGTCAGATTTTGACGATCGGACGGTCGCTGATCAAAGTAGCGATCTAAGAAGATCACATGGAAAGCCCATAACACAACTTACGATAGGACTATCGTCAGATTCGAACGAACGGACGGTCGATGATCAAAGTAGCGATCTAAGAAGATCACATGTAAAGCCCGTAACACAACTTACGCTAAAGGCGGCCTATTTAAGGCCTACGAAAAAACGCCTACTTTTGAACTATGGTACGGAACTACAATTTTGACGGGCTTCAGTTGACACCATCATTACACAATGGGTGTCCTTGAAGTGATAATTTTTGTACGATTTTTTTTTAAGGGGTTTTCGCCACTTGCACCGTGCATCGATGTTTTTACTGTAGTGTTAACGTTTTTATCGCCACTTAACCTTTTTTTTTACGTGCATACTTGTTGTAAAGTTAATCCGACGGTTGCGATCGAAAGGAAATTTTTCGACTTTCCGAATGGCTCTCCAATCGAGAATTAGAAATGTGTGCACGGAGAAAGGATGTTCTAAGTGGCGAAAAAAATATTAACACTAATGGCGATAACTTGTAGTGTCATTGTGTAATTACTCTTAAATACTCTAGTTACAAAAATAGTAAAATACGCGATTAATGGCGTTACAGCCAGTCACGAACAGTAATTGTACTTAAATCTTTATGAACGGACACTTTTCTGATTCCTGTGATTCCTGGCCTTTTAGTTGAATCGCTCCTAAATAGGGTAATTAATCCTACGCGCCTCTGGCCAGAAATCGAAGCAATCCTACAAAAACTGTACGATTTCTCGTTAAAAATCTACAATTTATAGTTAAATCGTACATTTTTCTCTACAAGTACAGCTGCTTCGACTACCGGCCAGCAATGCCGGGAATCGCGTACGATTATGATTCTTTTACCAAGTAGTCGCTTAGGTATATGTTAACCTATAGTGACTACAGTTCAGTACAGTACTGTACTTTAGCGTGACTGGCCAGTAAACCCAGTACCGGTAATCGTACAATTAATTGTCAAATTTGTGTACCTTTCTGGACAGTGTTGATGATTACGCTACTGTACTGTAGTTAGAGATCACACATACTCTACAGTACTGTACTATACTGTACTACACATTTTTCTTTTCTATACTGTCATTTTTGTTTAGTCACTGCAATGAATAACCTTAAATCATGCTCGAGTGGATGGCTCAAATGTGCGGGAACGGATGGAAACGCTATATGTAGTTTCCTTGTACTACACGCCTGTTATAGCCATATGATACGTGTGTTAGTACGAATCTTTCACAAATAGTGTTCCCACTTGTTTTCGGACATTCGAACTATGCTCCAAAAGCTTAAATGATTCCATGTTGACCGCTGTTCTGTGAATGCTGTTGAGGAAACCGCTACAGCACTGTACTGCACTGCACTGTAGCCGTCTTATTTCACGGTAACGGTCAGCGGCAATCCCAGCTGCATTAACACAGAAATCATGAACTCCGTAATTCTATCGTAAGATCCTGACCGTCCGATCCGATTCTATTTGCTGCAGCATTTGAAGTAGTGTCACGTTTTGCTCACTTTTCTGTCAGCTTCAAATCCTGAGAATCTCATCAGTCTGCTGAAAATTTTGTATGGCGCTTCTTTCTTCAAATTCTCATGGAGTCTGCTTGTAGGGTTATTACGGACCAAAAATGATCACTATTCAGATCTGTCATCTGTAGTGTGCAGTTACTGAATTTCTATTTCCTTTTTATTTATTGCTAAAGTATTTTGATTTTTAATTTTCTTATTCCTAGTACAGTTTTCCATTTTTTTTTTTCAATATATTGCCACTCTTTAGGACTTTTCTTGTCTTATATTAGCAGTTCTGTTTTTATTTCGCTCAACAGATTCACCACATTTTCCTTTTGTTTATTCTTCTAATTTATACCAATTTTCATTTATATATTCCTGCATTTGTCTCCATGCTGGCTGCTTTATATTCTTGAAGCCCTCTTCTTCTCTCTCTCTTCCTCTCCCACTATCTCTCTTCCTCTCTCTGCTTCTCTCTCTCCCTCTTCAAACCCCGCCTTTTCCCTCTCCCTCTTTCTCTTCCTCTTCCTCTCCCTCTCTCTCTCCCCTCCCCCTCCTTCCGCCCCTCCCTCCCCCCCTCCCCCCCTCCCCCTTCCCCTCCTCCTGCCCTCTCCCCTTCCCTCCCTCTCTCTCCCTCTCCACCTCTTTCCCCCCCTCCTCTCCCGGTTTATGGATCGGAGAACGTACGGCTCAGATCGAAACTTGTCCGCCATGGATGCCGACAGTCAGGCCAAACGAGGGAGAAGCAATTCTCTCTTTTCCTTCACTCCTCGGTCGGCTGCTGAACTCAAAAGGAGAGTCTACCTTCGGATGGTTTTGGTGGCTTCTTCGATTATCTTTATTATATGGTGCCTCATGGAGGCCGGGGCGTACAGCTCGCCTGGTATGTTGTACACTTCTTCTAATATATTTTGCTTCGGCTCTCTCTGTCTTTGTATCTTTGTCTGCGTCTCTCTCTCTCTCGCCCTCTCTCTCTCTCGCCCTCTCTCTCTCTCGCCCTTCTCTCTCCACGTCTTTCTCTCTTTCAAACCATGGACCACTCACACTAAAGCTTAAAAACCCCTCTCTCTCTCTCTCTCTCTCTCTCTCTCTCTCTCTCTCTCTCTCTCTCTCTCTCTCTCTCTCTCTCTCTTCCCTCTCACTCCCTTCCCTTCTTTCTCTCTCTCTCTCCCCCGCTGTCACTCTGTCTCGCTCCCTCTCTCTTCCCACCCCCCTCCCCCTCCCTCTCACTTTCACTCTCTCTTGTTGCTCATCAATTATCGTAGTTTGATGAATCAAGGTTTGTAATCGATACCATATGCTTTGTCTTGGCAATTATTTGTCTGTAAATTGACACTATTGTATATTTACTCTTTTGATCTCGAAAGGCTGAGCTGTATCTTACGTAGGATTGAAACTCTATGTCTTTGCATCATAGATTGGAGTGTAAACCCCTAACCTACCAGATTATGAATTTATTACCAGAATTTTCAAGCTTCTCTGTATGTCTACAACATCCTATTTTTTAATCCGCAAGTTTGTGAGGTAGAGATCATAAGTTTAAAGGCATTTGGAGTCCAGAATGGTGAGAGTACCGAGAGCTTGGAAACAAGTGGGGAACAGGAGAACAGGAAGAGATGAGGATGTATGGGAGTGAAGTAGAGAGGACGGAGGGAGGTAGAACAGGTGAGGGGAACTCATGTGAAAGTCATTTTTTTAGCTTTGATTTTAAAGGTGCTGTCTAGCTCATTTGCTTAGTGGCTTTACAGATCACACTGGATATAGTAGTGACATTTTTCTTTGTCTTTTATATTATGTCTATGATGCCAATTTGCAGGTGTTTTTCCAACCCCAATTGGAGTTCAGGATCTCGCAGAAAAGGTGAACACAAAGAAAAAGGATGTCGCTGTTTTTTTTTTTGTTTTTTTTGTAGTTATAATTTCGTCTCTTTTTGAATCACATTTTTTCTGCTCTGTTGTGGTTTAAGCCAAGAGAAGCAACTATTGTGTGAGTTTATAATCAAATCTTTTTCATTTTCAGTGTCAAACTTTCCTTCTTACTGAAAGTAACTTTATAATGTGCTGTCAGTAAATTCTTGCTGCTGTTACCTCTGTTTTTAGCTCCCCCTCTCGGCGCATTGGGTTTTTTTCTTTAACAAACAAAGGGGGACGGAGGTCTGGTCGTTCCTACTTACCAGCCTGTCTCCCAAGCTGTTTTATCTGCTAGGTTGTTGTAATGGTGATTCTAGAGGAAGTTTTTAAGCTGACCGAGTACTGGTTTAATTTTGGATCCATTTTGTCAGGTTACTGATAAAATAGACTTAACATCAACAAACTCAACCGGATCATCTGGTAAGTTTAGCCCCTTTAAGTCACCAGTCTCGCTATTAGTATTAATGTTTTTTTCAACCTTCAAACTCATTTTTTGTGTGCACACTTGCTATTTTTCAAAGGAAGGTTGTGATGGAAATTATGAGACCTACCTTTGATCTATGGTCTCCAAATGAAAATTGAGCATTTGTAATTGTAACTGTTAAAAAAAACATGACACTAACAGCAATACACAGTGCATTGTACTATACACTTATGGAAAAGCAGCAAAACCGTGCCTCAGACAAACAGCTTGTGACCTAGTTGACTGCACTCAGTTTTCTTTTGGACCCTGTTTCTTGTTAACTGGAACATTATATTAGACATGGTAAATAAAGTGTGTATCGCTATTAGTGTTGATGCTTTCTTTGCCTCTTAAAACTTCTTCTTTGTGCACACATGTCGCCAATCGCACGGTCAAACTTTTACCTTCGATCACAACTGTCAGTTTAACAATCCGTCGAGTTTGCACAGAAAAAAATGTTTAAAGTGGCGAAAAAAACGTTAAACTAATAGCGATACAGGGTGTAGTTATTAAAGGGGGATCTCACGTGTGAAAAGTAAAGTTTTTTTAGCACATAAAACTGTGATAGTCAAATGTAATTGTGGAAGAAGTCTGTTTTTTTTTTATATAGGGATGTATGTATCTATCTCTCTCTCTCATACACATACATACATACATATTCAGGGGACATGCCTGGCCGATTGCTCGTGGAAAATTATATTTTGGCACAGGAACGTCGATGGTGAAAAGTGATTTGGGAAGTTAATCTGCTCTTTGTTTTTTTTTATTATTATTGTTATTACTAATCAGGGGACATGCTGGATCAAACGCTTACCGAAAAAACTGAACCTGTTCTTGAGACCATTAAGGTGAGTTTTGGTGCTTTTTTTAAGGGTGTTCCCTTTTGCTAAATAATATGTCTATATGATGTTTTTCGCGACACTAAGTGTATTCGCACTATTGTGAAATCTCCGGATATTTACCAAGATTTGTATCTTTTTGGTACTTCTTTCTACGATGTTGTATCAAAAAGTTGCATATCTCGGTCACATCGGAAGATTTTACCATAGTACAAATATGGATGGGAAAATTTTATAGCTGAATCCCCAATATTATCCATGAAAGGTGGCCTATGTGAACACTTGGTTTCTGCAAAAAATATGGTTTGTAATGACTTCCACACTAATGGTTGCGGTCTAACAGAGGCATTGCAGGCAGGTTTTCGGCTCTTCTCCATCAATGTAGTTTTGAACTGGGCATATAATTTTTTTTGTTAATTGCATTTTATTCTGTTGTTTAGGTTGTTCATCTTGGTGAATAAATTTGTTTGACATTTGCAAACTGGTGTGTATTGGACAGACAGAGGATCCTGGAGAAGACACAGCCACTGGTGGAGGTAAGGATTAAAGCACACTGCCACCTGCTATTAATGGAAAGGAATTGTTAGTATTAAAGCAAAATTAGGATCAGAAATACTCATTTAGGGTAGGGTTACATGGCGGATTGTAGTCCACTCCCATAAACATTATTGTCAGCTTTAAGACTTTTGGCCAAAAAAATCGTGGCCGAATTAGTAATAGTGTTATTACTAATAACTATGGGCCATGTACCCTCCATCCTGTTAAGCAAAGTGTAATCTTGTAGGTAACTTTTGCTGTTTTTGATGAAACACTTTTCGTAGTCCGGTAGATAACTTTTACTGATCTTGATTAAAACTCGTTAACTTTACAGTGATATCTCTGACTTGGGTCCCCCTTTTTTTTGTTGTTCTAATGCTCAATTACTATCATTGGTAGTCAAGTGACATTAGTATACATATGGATAATGGCCCAGGTGTTCAATATCATCCCAGCTTGAGATCAATTGATCATTATGGTTTCTCTCGGTGAAAAGTTAACATTGCCATTGAGTAGGTCTTGTGAACGTTCCTAAACTTCTTGAGATTTGTGAATGTTGTAAATTTTGATCGAGGATTTGGTTGTCAAAATTAGGTCAGGCTTTGTGAATTAATTGTATTGGTGATTTTGCTCATATTTGACAGAAGTAGAGCCGGAAACAACTGGAGAGTCGAAGGACTCTTCCGAAGAGGAAGAAACTAATAGCCAGGTACACAATTTTCTTTTTTCTGACAATGATAGTTAAAGCTAAAAATTATTTTGTCCCTGTTTATTACTATAATTATTACTCTTGAAGAGGGGTCGCTATCATTGTCAATTTACATGCGAGAAAAGCTGTGTTCTTGGGGCAAACAGTACTGGGGATATCAATGGCTATCGTTTGAGATTGGCCAAGGAGACTCTGTGAGAGAATTTGCAGAAGTTTAACCATTTCATGGCCTCTAGTTTTTGTGCCTGTTGTTGATTTGGTTTCAGGTCATTTTTTCTCAACTGATCTTGAATATAATACGGGCATTATTTCTCGCAAAATTCGGTTCTTCCGGTTGTGTGAATTCCGGTTTATGGTGAAGTGTAGGAAATCGAATAAAAATGAGTTTGTAATGTTTTTAAACTGGCTTAAAGCTGGCGAGGAAGAGGACACAAAGCAAAGCAACACCAGGAAGTTTGTTGGTATGAATATAGAGGAGGGCACAGAACAGCAGTTCTATATCAGGAAGACTGAATATTAGTGCTGCATGTTATATTGAATTTTCAAAAATGTTTTTGAAGAATACGATACGCTTACTGTATCAAGGTTTGCTCCGAGATACAGGAGTTTTAAAAACACGGGGTAAAAGTACAGTACATTTAGTACTGTACCTTAACTCTTATGACATGTGCCCTGAGTTTCTCGCGCACATTTTTATATCTTTTTTCGCACGGCTATCAAATTTCTGCATTTCGATACGGGAAGCGGGTACATAAACTTATATCAAGGCCTGTATCATACATTGAGGCTCAAACCAATACCCTCTTATTGAATACTGAGGAAAGGTCCTCGATATACATTACTACTGAAGGTTGATTGGGGATTTAGGATTTAAGGAGCACAGAGGATGATGAGGATGAAATGTGTTATTCCAGCAAATTAGTTTCTTTAATCAGAAGTTGTTAAGCCATCTGTTTGTCAAATGTTGTTTAGATTCTTAATTTCTTTGAAGTTAATGTGAAGCCAATTGCAGGTAACGAAGAGGCATTGACAGGGCATTAAGGGGAAATTCAGGGTGCAGAAACTGAACAAGAACCGAAGGATGATTCAAATGAGAAGCCAATTGAAAATACTGAAAATGAAAATCCTGGAGCTGATGATGCCGAGAATGAAAATAATGAGGCTTCAAAAGAGGACGTTGGCGAAGATGAGGATAATCAAAGTGCCAAAGAAGTTGGTGATGATGCTCCTCATGAAGTTGAGAAGCTCAGTAACACTGATGAGGAGACGACCAATGGAGGAGAAGCTGAAAACGGTACAGTAAAGCCAAAGGAGGGAGATGAGGAAGAAGAGAAAGATGATGAGGAAGAGGACCAGCCCCCTAAAACTAAAGTTGCAGTTAACGCAGAAAATGTGGAAGGCAGGGAAGAGATTGAGGCATCTGGTGATAAGTCAACTCAAGCCGAAGGTGGGAACGCTGGTGAAACTGATGTCACACAAAGCGATAGTGGAGAGGAACAAGGTGACCGGGATGACACAGATGATGAAGTTCCACCAAAGAGACTACCTGTTGTTGAAACTGGCAATCAAGAAGAGGAAGAGGATGGTGAGGAAGACAAGGCTGTAAGCAATAGAGATGGAGCGGCAACAGCCACTGGTGAAAGGGCAGGGGAGGGTGAAGGGGCAGGGGATGGTGCTGATGATAAACCTGAGAAGGTTGATGTTGATGAGAAGACGGTCCAGACTGATGATAAGGTTGTCCAGCAAGGACAAGAAGGAAAAGAGAAGGGTGAGACGGAGAGTGATGCTGAGGGAGATGAAGCGGCAGTTGACGAAGGTGCTGTCAAGGATACCTCAAGCTCTTGTGAAGGTCGATGGGTCTTTCTGTACAAATTGCCTCAGAGATACAACAAATTAATTTTGGAGAAGTGCGACACTTTGCTGCCGTGGTATGACATGTGTCCCTTCTTTTTGGTGAGTCTTTTTTTCCATTAAAGACAATTTTTGAAGTTATGGTGGAACCTGATTAACTATCTGATTAGCAAATGGTGCACCGTGTATCATTATTAGCATCAATGTTTTTTTTGCCACTTAAATTATCTTTTCTCTGTGCACACTTTGTCCGATTATTGATCTGGCGGTTGCAATGGAAAGGTAAGGGATCTTTCTTTCCGATTCCAAACGGAAAATGGACATGTGTGCACAGAGAAAAGTTGATGAAAGTGGCAGAAATGGCATTGATGCGAATAAAGATGTACGATATAGCTACTTAATTAATCATCAATCTGATATCCTGAATTTGTACCTAATTAGAACTCAATTGTGGCTTCAAAATCCTTTTAACTTGTTTTTGAGTGATAATACTATCCAGCAGTGATAAAATGACAGTATACTTCATCTCAAAGAGTTAGCACATGGCTAAAACTTGGGTAAAAATTGTGAAACAATATATTTGAAGCATCTTGAATTCATAATTGACAAGGTTGAAATTGGCATAGTTTGTCGATGCAAAGTATTATGTTTGAAGGCAAATATTATGCAATCTGTAAGGGACCCCTTGTAAGCTGTGTGTTAAGCATTCTCCTGTGGGAAACGTTGTGAATGGTGATGGAAACCGGATAATGACAGAGAGCAGTTATTTTCTTGCCATCACAAATCGATATAAACATTAGGAATTTCGCCAATTCTGCATCATTTTTGTCAAAAATTTTGCAGTTTCTTTTCATTTTGTTCCATCATTTATGCAAACAGAGCTTATTGTCGTGCCAACTTGTTATAGAGCTGCAATAGGCTCCATTGTGTTTAATATAGTGTCGAATTTAATGTCTATGTATAAACAACACATTGCCTAAATCTCTTTTTTAACCAATACTGGTGTGCAAGGAAGTTGTCATTTCATACTCTTATCCACATAATGTAAGATTTTGTACTCATTAATGTTCTTTAAACTCGTAGACTTGCAATTTGCATTTTAGTATGCGTCATTATCCACTGTCTGGTGTTTTTCTTAAACCATTGTTAAAACCCCTCGTTAGTTTTCTGTATTATTTCATGATCAAGGTAACTAAAAGTCACGATATTGCCAAACCTTTTTCTGAAGACTTCCATTATTGTTTTTTTTTTGGGATTCATTTTGCAGAATGACGGTATGGGAAAGGTTATAGGGGACACAGAAACGCTCCTTCCCAGCAGTCGGTGGTTTGAAACACATGAGGTGAGCTGTTTGGGTAATCAACATGTGACCCTCACCTTTTTGACGAAGTTTTTGTTTGTTTACTCTTTTTTATTTCAAGCTAAAAGCAATTGTCCCTTATCTCCAGATTCATGTCAAGCTAAAAGAGTATTTTTTCCCCCAGATGCAATTTTTGTTCAGTCCTTAACAATTAAAATGTGCCTTTTTGCTTGCTGAAGTTAATGGTACGCCAGTAAACGTCTTGAAAAATATTGAATAGGGAGAGACTAGAATTCTTGGCCGTCATTACGTTTCAAATATTGTGTGATTGTTTAATAACAGTCTTCCATTCTGGAGCTGGACGTATGTATCAATTGGCTTTTCCCTTACAGTTGATTTGAAGCAATTTCTCATTTTTTTAGTGCCTAGGTTTTTTTTTTTTTTAGGTGAGGCTCCTCTGTCTGACAAAGGCTTACAATAACTGGCGTCTTATATGTCCATCAGGGTGTGATTGTGTTATGCAATTTTAGGTGTTTTTCATCAAAATGCATTGCGTTGTTTCAATGTTCTGTGTAACCCGACTGTTTTCCTGGGTTAAAACGTTTTTCTGTGGGGATGCTGGCTGACGGTTACACGCATCGAATTGTTTACAGTATTCCCTGGAGGTTTATTTCCACGCCCGTCTGAAAAAATCTTATGAGTGCCTTACCACCGATCCGGAGAAGGCCGTCCTCTTTTATATTCCCTTCTATGCGGCATTAGATGTTGTCCGTTGGCATTTTGCCATGGACGCAACAAATGCAAAAAGGGATAGACTTTCTTATGGTCTTGTACAGTGGCTTAAAAATATCACTTATTTTACAGTAAGTGCTTTCAAGCTCCTTAGAACAAGGTTGCATTTCCTTTTAAAGTCTCCTTTACTTTTTAAAAGTTTGGAAAACATGTGTTTTGTCCAAATCCTTGTATCATTGGACCAGTCTTTCCTCGCACTTTTTGCTGGAGCATCACTGCCTTGGGAATGTTTATATGCTGCCAAGACTTCTTTACATGAAAATTAGTTTCTATTTTGTAAATGATTGTGTTGCCTGTTTGTGCCTACAACATGTACAAATTTCATTGAGCTTACGCTGTTCTCCTTACACCTAGCTAAGTTGCTATAATGTTTATTTTATCTATTTTCATGTACGGGAATGTTGAGAGGTGTCTTACAAACCAAAGAGTGATTGTTTGCCTTTTCTCAAAAATCTTTTTGAATAGCTGTCATAAGTTATGGCCCATTCTTTGCATATTAACGGTCAATTGTAAATTTGTGTTCAGAAGCACGGAGGAGTGGACCATGTAATGGTGGTTGGCAAACCCACTTGGGATTTCCATCGAAAGCCTGAAGGAGACTGGGGAAATGTATTGCTTGATTTACCAGAACTGAGCAAGGTATGGTCTACACCATGAATCGCTATTAGCATTAGTAACACAAGTTTGGTGCCGGTTCTCTTTTCCCTCTGACCATAAAATAGCGTTTATAACAGTAATTGGTTTTTTATTTGACTCTAATTCTTTACACAGTTCAATATCAGCCACGTCATTTTGGAACTGAATTTGTATTGAAAACACCTATATAAACTCCACGCCTTCTTTAGTCTAATTGTGACTCCCGGTGTAGTATACTGTTTCTAACCAAGTCTATTTATTGTTATTTGTAAGGGAAATCACATCATTTTTGAAAAAAATAGACATTCTGTTGTGTATGACTGTAGTATGCAATTTTACTTACAAAGCAATGTTCTCGCTAATTACTAAGTGCCATATGGCTTCGGAGAGTTTTAACTTGTAGGAAAAATGGAGCATCTGAAATGTGACCCGATTCTTTCTCACACTTATTTTTCAGGTCGATATTTGTTTTCGTCAGTGTTTATGTTCTTAAGCTAAACGTTTCTGCTTGTTTCTGAATTCTTTTATGGTATTTCTGGTTTATCTGCCCAATCTTACAGGTCACTAAACTGTTGTTGGAACGCAATATGTGGGAGAATTATGATGTAGCCATTCCCCATCCCTCTTACTTCCACCCCAGGACCGACAGAGACTTATCTGTGAGTGAAAATGCCTCATAAATTTCATTTCTGTGTTTCTTCTGGTTCCTTTTCTTGTTATACTTTCTTCATGTAGTTCGCGAGCTGACAGATTTTCACAAAATGACATCTTCCCGTGAGAGAAAATGTGAGAAGAGTGACACGACAGATATTCTGAGACTGGATAATTTACAGGAAAACTGAAGAAAATGATTATTAGCTCATAAAAGGTTCAGGCTATGAGGGGTGTTTCCAGATAGAAGTTGATAAAATGAACTAATGGAAGGTTCAAATGTGGATTTTTCACTTTTTTAAAGCTGCGAACGTGCATTGATACTGACGATCCCTGGTTGTTTGGAATTGTCATTTCCTCGCTATTTCAATTCGTAAAACATGAATGGTGGGCATTTTTTGAGTTAGCACAATGTTTTTTTCTGGACTATGCAGTCGTGGCAAAGACGTGTTTTCAGTCATAAACGAGAATCTCTTGTGAGTTTCGCGGCTTTTCCAAAAGCTCATTCCACTTTCAAGGAGACACTTTCCGCCCAATGCAAAGAAAACCCTTTTCACTGCAGGTAGATCATTTTTTATTTATTTTTGGTTTTGTTGGGAACGTCGGAAATGTTCGTTTGAGGGCAGGATAAAACTGTTCCGATTTTGGGAACGGTTTTTCTTTAGAAAGGATAATAACATAACTATTTTGATGAGGTCCGGTCAAAGAGATGTGTGTTTGAAGGTGAAAATTTGAGGCACATTGGGTTTTTTGTGCATTATTGCTGGCTCAAGTGCTTGTGTTGAAACTTTTAAAGTTATCTATAATTTTTTCTTCGACTTTTAATTTAATTTTCTCCTGCTAAAAGAGCTTTTTTAAATGTCATTTTTTCCCTTTAAATGGGCTTTTTTATAATTTCAATTGGTTTATTTTCAAATTTCAAACTCCTCCTTCAAAGAGCTTTTGTAAGCAAAATTCTTAATCCCTGTTTACTTCGAACTGTTTTCCAGGTATATGGAATGCATTGAGGATATGTGTAATAGGCCTGGTTCGATAATGGGCCTTTATATATCTTCCTCCTTCTGTTTAATGCCACCTGGCGAGCCGTCAGTGCGACGAGCCGCTTTCCAAGCTCTAGTGGCCGGCTGTATTCCTGTTCTGTTTGATGAGTTTACAACATCTGTCCAGGTCCTTCATTTTTTCTTCACAACCCTTTTAATCTGTGTTAGTTTTGTTATCTGATGCAGTCTTTACAACCGCCATTAAGCTGTTAATTTTGTCATTTTCAGTTTGTTCAGAGCTTTTAAGCTGTTTGTTTTGTTATTTTCAGTTTTTGCAACCTTATTAAGTTGCTAGGTTTGTTATTGCATTTTCGTTAAAACGCTGTTATTTCATAGCAAAACTCGTTTACAACTTCTTTTAGCCATTGGTTTTCTTCCTTTTTTTTGCACCTCTTTTAGGTTGTTAGTTTTATTATTCATTTTTTTACTACCCTTTTTAGCTTGTAATTTTTTTATCTAACGCATTAATTACTGACTTGAGACTCCGAAACAAAATAAAGCCATAGGTCGATTTCCCCTGGGCTGCATAAAAGTAGCGTTTGACAAATGTAAACCTTTTTTTAGAATAGTTATGAACAAACTAGTAAGATGATATTAGTCACAAATAGTCTATGCAAATAGACAGCAAGAAATCTCTATGGATAATGATTCACGGTGTATCATCTTTCATTACCAGTATGCTTTTTCTCTCACATAAAACATATTTTTTTCTCTCTCTCTCCCCCCTCCTCTCTCTCTCTTGCAGTTCCCTTGGCATCTTCCTCTAGATAATAGCAGTTATTCCATCTATGTGCCAATGGAGAACGTGCAAAATGGGGCAGTCAATGTGATCGATATGCTTAAGACATATACAACTTCTCAGGTATTTTACCATTATCTCATTTGAACCCTTTTACTTCGATTCAGAGGTTTATAGCTTATGGCCTCATTGATCGGCTGAGTGTAGGACACGTTGTTGCTGGAAATTTTCAACACTCGAGAGTGTTTGCGAGCTGAAAACAAAATGGTCTTTGATAGTAAATTCTGGTTTGGTGTTTCAGTGTTTAGTCTTTGTATGAATGAACTTTATCAGGCTTGCAAGGCTTGGGAAGAAGGGCTTACAGAGAGGAGGAATGAGAGAAGGAAGGAGGAAAGGGAGGGAATCAGAGGCTTGCAAGGCTTGGGAGAAAAGGGCGTACAGAGAGAAAAAAGAGGAATGGGGGAGGAAAGAGAGGGGGGAGAGAGAGGAAAGTGAGAGATGAAGAGTGAGAAGAAAGAGGAAAGAGAGAGAATCAGAGGCTTAAAAGGCTTGGGAACAATGGCTTACGAAGTGGAGAGAGGAATGCGAGAGGAAAGAAAGGGGAAAGTGGGAGAATTAGAGCCTTTTAAGGCTTGAGGAAAGGGGCTTACAGAGAGTCGAGAGAGGAAAGAGAGAGGAAAGAGAGGGAAAAAGAGAGGAAGGGGAGAGAATCAGGGGCTTGCAAGGGCTTGGGAAGGCTCACAGCCTTGGGAAGAGGGACGAGAGGGTGAATAAAAATGGACATATGATTCGACCAACCGTGGGTTGAGAAATAATACGCGATTTTGTTTTTAATATTTTGCAGAGGAAAGCAATGAAGGATTATATCGTACACACCTTATTGCCAGGTTTAATTTACAGTCACCCTCGAGCCAAAACTAAGACATATAAAGATGCCTTCGATATTTCCATGGACCGGATGTTACAAAGAGCACGGGTTCTGAAACAGTCTGGGGACGGATCACAAATCAATGGAGGGACTGCAAGGAGGATATTACAGAGACACTCGTAATCGTCGAATTGGTTACATGACGGTTTTCCGTTAAGGGTTTTTTTTGTGTTGAAAACAGGCTGGTGAGTTTATAGCTGATTAGAGAGGAGACTTGATGAGGAGAGGGAGGAGAGAGATTAGGAGAGGAGAAATTAGGAGGGGAGGAGAGATTAGGAGGAGAGAGAGAGAGGATTAGGCTAGTTACGTTGTGTGAGAAAGTTGAGAAAGAGAGAAGGTTGTTTTTAAGTGGTCAGGCGAGTATGACTCGAAGGTAAAAAAGGAGAAGTGAAAAGAGACGTTAGGGATGGGGATTTACGATGTTATTGTTGAAGGTTTTATCAGTTAGAGAGATAGAAATCGGGTGTTTTTTTAGGTCGTCTTATTTGTCTCAAAGATAACAAGAAGGTAAAAAGGAGAAGTGAAGATGGAGAAGTGAAGAGGGAAAAGGAATGGCACTCA
The DNA here is from genome assembly GCA_037447655.1 of Zygnema cylindricum. Classification (NCBI taxonomy): domain Eukaryota; kingdom Viridiplantae; phylum Streptophyta; class Zygnematophyceae; order Zygnematales; family Zygnemataceae; genus Zygnema; species Zygnema cylindricum. The sequence goes on from JBBHKE010000914.1 coordinate 111,166, forward strand.
TCTTTATAACGCAGAAATCTAGTCTTAACAGAGAATCTAGTTATAATTTGTCGCAACTGGTTCTATGTACATCTCTATGTACACCATTTTATTCAGTAGGATGATTCTTTTACTTTTATTTTATTTTTTCTTTCTATTTTTATTTTTTAATTTCATAACGGTGCATTGGCTGATAGTACTTATCCGGTGTGTACGTTTAATATATTGTTGTTGTTTAACCTCGGTAAACGCCTGTTTTGCTATCTTGCTTACTACTTGATACATTCACCACAACTTCAGAAATTACAATTATTCTCCAAAATAAGCTTGACATTCCGATTTGAGACAGTGCTTTAGATAGGATGATGTCATCATTTTTGTCACGACGCAGATGTACGCAGTATAAGAGGATGTATACCTCATCAGAAACAGACTACATTTTTATGGTAATGAAATTTACATCAAACAAACAAACAAATTTAAATAGTAAACTCCCCGCTCTGAATTAGTGACATGTCATTTGGGCAATAGAATTTCACCATTTCAACGAACCACCAGTTTCATGCCATTTATATGGGAAAGTAATTAGCTAACACACATCAATTTTTAGTACAGTAACATAGAACAGGTTGGCAATGTGTAACTTGAAACTCTGAGACCTCCATAAGTCCTCAGAGTAGACAGCTTCCAAGAAGCCTCTAGGATAATCCTGACCCCTTTGTGTTTCAGCAAAAATAACTGCCACCCTGGCAGACAAAAACCCTGACCACCTGCACCCCTGTGAAGGCAAGACTCCCCTGAGTCGATAGCAAAAAGAATCTCTGAATTTGCTCCCCTGAGCAGTAAGTTATGGAGGGTCAAAGTTGACCTTTTGTACAGAAGCTCTCTGGGAGAGAGGGTCCTATCTTCTAATTTTTCTAAGTCCTATCTCTCTCACAGACTCTATCTACTGATGTACGGAACCAATCAGAATTGAGTTCCGTACGTAAAAGTACAGCTGCCGGTGTACTTTATGTACGGACATTGTACGACATGGCCAAAATGTCGACACATGT
>JBBHKE010000914.1:118302-177965 GCA_037447655.1 Zygnema cylindricum
GAGGCAGAGGGAGAGGGGGAGGAAGGGAGAGAGAGGGAGAGAATAAGCCACTTGCACATCTATGTATGATGTGTAAGCAAATACTGTAGGGGAGAGAAGAGAGCTGAAGTGAACAGTGAAGTACAACTTACAGCTATGGCAAGTCATATTTTATTTTTTATTTTTTATTTTTCCTTCCCTCCTCTCAGCTGACGTCAACATGATGGGATACGCCAATCCGGCTCAAATTGCCGCTGGGATCCACATTCGGCTCCGGGCTCGAGCATTTATAGTGGCGTCCTCTCCTCCATCTCCCTCTCCCTCTCCTTCTCCCTCGCCATCGCCATCATCCTCTCCCTCCAAGGTTCTAAAATCATCCCAGCCGGATTCGAGAGTTGTGTTTGTAAATCTCGACGCTTGTATGGGGGAACAAGGAGTGACGACAGAAGTGGTGAAGAGACTCCAAATAAGGTGGTTTTTTTTTTGTCTTACTTTTGCTGTCAAATTAACAGTCTACAGGCGTTTTAGTACTCAAGTAACTTTAGTTTTTTTGTGCTTTTGTACTTTTGTTGGGTGTAAAATTACCACGAGGCGATGTTCACTTTTGTACTTTGTGCTATTTTGCTTTATCTACTTTTCTACTTTTCTGCTTTACTTTTCCTCTTTTCCTTTACTTATCCACTTTTCTTTTTTGATTTTCTACTTTTGCATTTTTGGCTATCACAGACTATGTTTGTACATATCGTTATATAGAAAGAATCTGATGGTAATTTGAAACTGATTTTTTTTACTAACTCTTGTAATATTATTGTTTCCTCATCGTGGATAGGCGATTGGATTCATTGTCATATGCAGAAAAAATCATTGAAATCATCTTTTCCACGTCCATATCTTTTTTTTCTCTCGGTTGTTGATTATATTTATCAACTCTAATTCTCAGAAAAATCGACGTTTTCGATTGCCTTTCTGTTGCAGATATGGAGATCTTTATAATGAAAAGAACATTATTATCAGTGGAATCCACACTCATTCTGGTCCAGGAGGGTTTTTACAACATGTGGTTTATCTTATCACTTCTTGGGGTTTTGTCCGTCAATCATTTGAAGCTCTCGTAGGAGGAGTGGTAGAGGCAATTGTCGAGGCTCACGAGAGTCTTCAACCAGGGGACATATATATAAACGAAGGTATGCTCTCTCTCTCTCTCTCTCTCTCTCTCTCTCCCCCTCTCTCTCTTTCTCCCTCTCCTCTCTCTCTCTTTCTCTCTCTCTCTCTCTCTCTCTCCTCTCTCTCTCTTTACTCTTTCTCTCAAGTAGAGAGGATTTTTTTGGTGAGTTGTGATTTTGGTTTGGATGGACTCTTGTTGACATTTATATAACATACATATATAGTGAAGGTGCAGCGCCTATCACTATTGGAGCTATTGGAATTATTTATGTTAACACTTACTTAGAATTAACTACACTAAATTATGTTTCACCATGAGGCATATTATGGGCCTTTTAGTGAAAAGCTTGTATTAACACTAATTTATGATTTTGGATAAAAAAAGACCTCACTCGAATTAGAATTATTATCTCTAATAGCAACTGGCAGTGTAATTTGCAAAAAACAGGGGATATACATAATTTATCCATGGTACACCGTGAATTATCGTTAGTGTTGATACCTCTACTTTGGTCTCGGTTTTTTTTCTTTTGCCGCTGACAACAAAATAGCGTTAATAACACTTATTGTTCTTCTCTATTGTTTTTTTTTTTTGTAAGTCTGTAAACGGTTCAAAATCGTTATTTGGAGGTGAAATAGGATCAAGAACATTAATTAAACCTCCACGATAATAATTTACTCTAATAGCGATTCACGTTGTGATTTACTGAAAGGACGAAATTTCAAAAGCAGAGTTTTGGTGAGTTGTGAACTTGTGTTGGATCGACTCTCAAGCTTCTAAAGTGCGTTATTTTAGATTACAAGTGTTTTTTTTTATTTAGTTTGTTTTATTTTTTGTCTTTTGTGAGGAATTGCAGGTGAGCTTCTGGACGCCAATATTAACCGGAGTCCGAGTGCATATCTCAACAATCCGGAGGAAGAAAGGAAACTGTACAAATATAATGTGGATAAAGAAATGACTCTTTTGAAGTTTACAGATGTGGACGGAGAATCCTTAGGAGTTTTGAGTTTTTTTCCTGTCCATGGAGTTTCTATGAATCGTACAAATGGTTTTATTTCCGGAGATAATAAAGGGGCGGCATCCCGATTTATGGAAGACTGGCTTGATTTATATTGGGGAAAGGAGGAGGAGGGAAGAGGAGGAGATGAGGTTGGGGAAAGAAGTTTGAAGGAGGAAGAATGCGATATGCAAGGTGAGTGTTGTTTGTTTTTCTTTCTCTTTTATTTAACCGATTCTTTTATTTCAAAACCGATTCTTTTATCTCAAATCTGATTCTTTTCTTTCAAAACCGGTCCTTTTCTTTCAAAAGCGATTTTTTTATTTCAAAAGCGATCCTTTAACTTCAAAAGCGATTCTTTTATTTCAAAAGCGATTCTTTTATTTCAAAACCGATTCCTTTATTTTGAAACTGATTTTTAATTTCAAAACCGATTCTTTTCTTTAAAAACCGATGCTTTTATTTCAAAACCGATCCTATTTCTTCCAAACCGATTCTTTAATCTCAAAACCAATTCTCTTCTTTCGAAACCGATTTTTTCATTTCAAAACCGTTTTATTTTAAAATGTTTCTTTGATTTTCGAAACTGATTTGAAAGATTTGTTAAGGTGGAAGTTGGGATGTGTTAGTATCTGATGTCAAAAAATTATCTCTCTTACGCAGTCTCTATAAATAGGATTTTATGAAATATAATTTTTGAGCTTGTCCAAATGTATGTTTATATATGTTAACAAGGCATCATATTAAAGGCTGTAATTTTTCTTTCCTTTTACTTTCTCTCCTTTACATTTTCTCTTCTTGTAATTTTTCTGTTCTTCTACTTTCTCTCTCCTTGTTATTTGTCCCTGTGTTTCCTTACTCTCCCCCTCTCTCTTTCTCCTTCTACTTTCTCTCTGCTTTAACTTCCTCTTTCCATTTATATTCTCTCTCCTTTTACTTGCTTCCTCCCTCATCTTCTCTCCTATTTTTTTTTTCTCTCTTTCTGTCTCCTTCTGCTTTCTTTCTCCTTGCAATTCCTCTCTCCTTTTACTTTCTCCTCCTTGTATTTTCTCTCTCCTTTTTGCTTCGGATGAGAGATTCTCTCTCTCCTTTCTCATTCCTAATTCCTCTTCTTCTAATTGCTCTCCTTGGAAAAACGTAACAGACGAACTCCTTTTCCTTTCTCTCTCCTAATTTCTCTCCTTTTCTTCTAATACTCTCCTTTTCTTCTAATACTCTCCTTTTCTAACTCTCTCCCTCTACTTCCGCCCTCCTTGCGAAAACATGACAGGCGATGAGATTCTCTCCTTTTCATTTCTCTCTCCTTATTTCCCTCTTTTCTTCTAATACTCTCTCCTTGTAACTCTCTCACTCTACTTCCTCTCTCCTTGCGGAAACATGACACGATGAGATTTTCTCCTTTTTTACTTTCTCTCCCCTAATTCCCCTCTTTTCTTCTAATACTCTCTCCTTCTAACTCTCTCCCTCTACTTCCTCTCCTTCCCAAAACATGACAGACGATGAGATTCTCGAGGTGACATCACAGCACCCCTCTCCAGGTGGTCAAGAAAGCCTTTTTGACGAAAGTAAAAAAAAAAAAGTTCGATCTCAAAATATCGGAAAACCTCGAGTTGTAGCGGCGTTTGCTACAAGCAATGAGGGAGATGTTTCGCCAAATATAAAAGGTCCTTTCTGTATCGATACAGGAGAGCCTTGTGATTTTAACTCTTCTACTTGTGGAGGTTTTGTGGAAAAATGCAACGGTCGAGGGCCGGCGTGAGTTTTCTCCTCACCTTTACTTTTTCTTACCTTTTCTTACTGTTTCGTACCGTTTTTTACTTTTTTCTTTCTTTTTTACCTTTTCTTACCTTTCCTTACTTTCCCTTCCCTTTCTTTCCCTTTCCCTCTGTCCACAGCTTTTCTTTCTTGTAATTTATTTTACTGTTTTGTTTTATTTGGGGAGTTTTGTGAATGGGGAGAGAGAGGAAATTTTTTGGGAAGTTGGAGGTTTTCAACTAAAGAAGAGAAATTAGTCTTTTTGTTGAATTAGAGTCAGAAAAAAAAGAAAAAAAGGAAAAAAGATAAAAAAAACCGTTTTTAGAAATTTAGTCCTTTTTCAAATGAAAACTGGAATTGTATTTCGAAAATGGAATCAATTGTTGTTGAATTGAAGTCAGAAAACGGTACTTTCCTCTTAAATAGAAATAAGTTGATATGAGAAATTGGTACTTTAGAAATACCTATTATTGTTAAATTAATTTTAAAAATGATACTTTCCTAATAAATAGACATAATTATTTTTTAAATTGCAGTCACAAAACAGTACTTTTTCCATAATCAAAAACTGTTCGACTGCTCTAAAAAAAAAGTTGTACTTCCCTTGTACCCAAATGTTAGTTTTTAGTTGATGTTGCAGTCCCATAGAAACAGTCCTATATTTATTTATTCTTGAGAGAAGAGAGAAAGAGAGAGGGGGGAGAGAGGGAGAGAGGAGAGTGTGAGAAAAAGGAGAGAGAGAGGCGGAGAGGGAGAGGGAGAGAGAGGGAGGGAGGAGGGGAGCTTAGGGGCAGGAGAGGAGGCAAGATAGGCTAGGCTGGGCAAACTGCAGATTGAACTAGAGCCTGCAAAATGCCATCTGTAAAGCTTTCACATCGAATTCCAAACAAAGTGTTTACGTGAAACTCAAATTGCAAACTAGAAACTGAAAATTTCTACATCCAGTTTGAAATACATGGACGATTACCAAATCATCACCATAAAAGTACCAACAATACGGCTTTTCTCTCTTTTAAAATACTAGAATGTTATTTGTTTTTTTGTCTTCTTTATTGAAATGATTGTATGAACACTTTATAGATGTGTTTTTAAAATGGTATTTTTTTTTTTGCAAGTCTTTATTCAAATAATATTCCGGGCTTAAGAAAACAGGTTAACATGTTTTTACATTATGCAATACTACATGAAAATTTGAAAAATTAATATATCCGACTGTAAATTAAAAACTTCACTAAATCTTTTGAAGTTGAATTCTTTGTGTGTGGTCGGAAATCTTCGTGTCGAAAAAACTACCTCAATATCTCAAAAATAGGAGTTTGAATCTTATCTCGCCCTCTCTCCCTCCCTCTCTTCCTTTCCCTCTCATACTCCATATTGTAATAGTCGCCCCCTTTGATGACTTCTCCAGTTATGAGTACATAAGCGTTCGAATGTTATTTCAAAACTATCGCATCCACTCTTTTTCATTGTCACTGCTCTTAATTTTAGAGACATTCTTTTTCTTTTGGAACGCAAAGTCGATTCAGACGTTTAAGTTTTGAATCGGTGCAAGCGAAACGATTTAAGGATTTGAAAGTTTTTCCGGTATTCGCAAAATAGTTCCTTTTTATATTTTTGCAGTTGTCCGTTTGTCTTCTGATGCAGGACTTAAAATTGCAACCCTCTTGCTTTGCACCAAAACATGACAGACGATGAGATTCTCGAGGTGACATCACAGCACCCCTCTCCAGGTGGTCAAGAAAGCCTTTTTGACGAAAGTAAAAAAAAAAAAAGTTCGATCTCAAAATATCGGAAAACCTCGAGTTGTAGCGGCGTTTGCTACAAGTAATGAGGGAGATGTTTCTCCAAATATAAAAGGTCCTTTTTGTATCGATACAGGAGAAGCCTTGCGATTTTATAACTCTTCTACCTGTGGAGGTTTTGTGGAAAAATGCAACGGTCGAGGGCCGGCGTGAGTTTTCTCCTCACCTTTTCCTACTTTTTCTTACCTTTTCTTACTTTTTCTTACTTTTTCTTACCTTTTTTCTTACCTTTTCTTACTGTTTGTTACCCTTTTTTACTTTTCTTACTTTTTGACCTTTTCGTACCTTTCCTTACCTTTCCTTACCTTTCGTTACCTTTTCTTACCTTTCCTTACTTTCCCTTCCCTTTTTTTCCCTTATCTTCCCTTTCCCTCTGTCCACAACTTTTCTGTCTTGTAATTTATTTTACTGTTTTGCTTTTTTTGGGGAGTTTTGTTAATGGGGAGAGAGGAGATTTTTTGGGAAGTTGGAAATTTTAAACTAAAGAAGAGAAATTAGTCTTTTTGTTGAATTAGAGTCAGAAAGAAAAGAAAAAAAAGAAAAAAAGGAAAAAAAAAAAAAAAAAAAAAAAAAACGTTTTATCCTTTTTGAAATGAAAACTGGAATTATAATTTGAAAATGGAATCAATTGTTGTTGAATTGAAGTCAGAAAACGGTACTTTCCTCTTAAATAGAAATAAGTTGATATGAGAAATTGGTACTTTAGAAATACCTATTATTGTTAAATTAATTTTAAAAATGATACTTTCCTAATAAATAGACATAATTATTTTTTAAATTGCAGTCACAAAACAGTACTTTTTCCATAATCAAAAACTGTTCGACTGCTCTAAAAAAAAAGTTGTACTTCCCTTGTACCCAAATGTTAGTTTTTAGTTGATGTTGCAGTCCCATAGAAACAGTCCTATATTTATTTATTCTTGAGAGAAGAGAGAAAGAGAGAGGGGGGAGAGAGGGAGAGAGGAGAGTGTGAGAAAAAGGAGAGAGAGAGGCGGAGAGGGAGAGGGAGAGAGAGGGAGGGAGGAGGCGAGGGGTAGAGGGGGAGGGAGAGAGAGGGAGGGAGGGGGCGAGGGGTAGAGGGGGAGGGAGAGAGAGAGGAAGAGGAACAGACCTTTCCACCCATATCTTTTTCTCCTTCCTTCTCATATCTCCTCTCCTCCCCATTCCCTTTTTCCCCGGGTGGCCTCTCAAAGACCATTTCGAGAGCACGAGAATCACCTTAGAGGGGAAGAGGGGGAGGGAGAGGGAGAGGGAGAGAGGGAGAGGGAGATTGACAGAGAGCGAGAGGGAGAGGAACAGACCTTTCTACACATATCTTTGTTTCTTTCCTTCTCATATCTCCTATCCTACTATTCTCTTTTTACCAGTTGGCCCCTTGGAGACCATTTCGAGAGCACAAGAATCATCGCAGATCGACAATTTCAAAAAGCTCGAGAACTTTTCCTCTCCGCAAAAGATGTTCTTAATGGAAAAATCGATTTCCGTCAAACTTATCTCCAAATGTCAAATCTGACCGTCGAATTACCTCCGGATTCGGTGACAGGTGGCGGGCCACGATTGGTCCAAACTTGTCCTGCGGCCTTAGGATTCAGTTTTGCCGCAGGAACTACCGATGGGCCCGGAGCTTTTAATTTTAAGCAGGGAGATGACCAGGTGAGAGGGAGGGAGAGAGAGGGAGGGAGGAAGAGGGAGGGAGGAGAGGGAGGGGGGAAGGGAGGGGGGAAGGGAGGGAGGGAGGGAGAGAGAGAGAGGGAGAAACTTGTCCCGCGGAACGACTGATGAGCCCGGAGCTTTTAATATTAAGTAGGGAGATGACCAGGTGAGAGAGAGAGAGAGAGAGAGAGGGATTTGAAGTTGTATTATCAATTCGTAGTATATTCTTTCTCTGTATCATTATTTTGTAAGTTTCTTTCCTTTCTTAATATTTTTTTGCAGGGAAATCCCTTTTGGCGCCTCGTGGGAGGTTTTTTGAAGGCTCCCACTCCCTATCAAGTGGAATGCCAAAAACCGAAACCAGTTCTTCTCGATACCGGAGAAATGTTCTTGCCTTATGCTTGGGCGGTACGTCCTTTTCCGCTGTTGTCCTTTTCTGTTTTATCGGTTTCTGCTTTTGTCCTTTTCTGTTTTGTCCTTTTTTCGCTTTCTTCCTTCTGTTTTTATCCTTTTCTGCTTTTGTCATTTCTTGTTTTTTTGTCCTTTTCCACTTTTGTCTTTCTCTGCTTTTGTCCTTTTTTCGCTTTCTTCCTTTTTCCAATTTCTTCGTTCTCCCCTTTTTTTCCTTTTCCCCTTTTCTTGTATTCCCCGTTCCTTTTTTCCTTTCCACTTTCCTCCTTTTCCTGGTTTATTTGCTGTACTTATTTCTGTACTTCTATGTCTCAATTTTTTTTTCGTATTGTTTCGTCCTTTTCCTCTCTTTCTTTCCTGGATTATTTTTCTGCCCAAGTTATGCCTTTATTTTTCTGTATTGTTATGTTTTTTTTACTGTTTCCCTCTCATCTTTTTCCTGTTTTATTTGTCTCTCCATTTTTGTCTTTATTTCGTCTTTACTTCTTTGTGTTTTTACCTCCTTTTCCTCACTTTTTGTCTTTTCCCATATTTTTTTTTTCTGTACAGTGATGCCTTTAAAGTTCTGTATTTTTATTTCCTTTTCCACTTTTTGCTTTTTTCTGGTTTATTTTTGTCATGTCCCAATTCTTACATCAACTTTTACTTTCACTTCTTCTTCTTCTTTTTTGACTTTTTTCTTCTTTTTATTCTTTAACTTTGTGCATTTTTCTTCCATAAGGAGTTTTTTTTTAACATGTTTTGTTTTTTCGGGCAGCCGGAAATTTTGCCGATTTCGATTCAACGAATTGGACAACTCATCATTTTAGGATTTCCAGGAGGTAAGGGTTTTTTTTGCCCTCCCTCCTCTCCCTTTATTAAATGAAATTTGACAATTTTACTGCAGAATTCTCAGCGGTAGTCTTACCTCTCTATCTCTTCTTTTCTTATCCATACTCTTTCTTATCCATTTCTTCTCTCTTTATGAAAGAGAGAAGGCAATTTTCTCTTTCTTAAGGTAATTTTCATTTGTAGACATTTTCCGCTCTTAATTTTCAACCATACTCATCCCTCTCTCTCAAATATTTTCCGTACCCGTCTGTCTCTCTTTCTCTCGCTCTCCCTTTAGTGCCACCCTTCTTCCCAACCATCTTACCTTATAGAGCCACTCTCTTTTCCGCCTTTCACTCCCCTTCCCTTCACTCTCCTTCCTTCCCGTTCTCCCTACTCCCCCTCCCCTCCTTACCTCCTTAGACTTTTTACCTCCCTCATTCCCTTCCTCCCTTCTCTCTTCTCCCCTCTCTCTTCCCCCTCCCTCCCTTCCCCCCTAGAGCTGAGCACCATGGCTGGTCGCCGCCTCCGGAATGCGGTGAAGGCGGCTCTCCGAGAAACCATACCGGACGAGTTTGGGAATAAGACAAAAATTGTTATTGGAGGACTTTCTAATGCTTATTCTCAATATGTTACCACTTTTGAAGAATACCAGGTCCAGCGATATGAGGTTTGTTTCTTAGTTTCTTTTGTTTTTATTTTGGTGTTGAAATCGCACTTTTGTCATGTAACTTTTAGCGTCTTCTTTATAATTTTAATTTTTACATCATAACTTCAATCCCCAATTTTGTTTCTACATCATAATTTCGTTGCGTATTTCATGATTTTCTCTGCGTTTTCTTTTGCCCAAATAGACAATTTTCAACTCAGAAAAGGACAAAACTAGGCTTAATTTGGCATGATGGTTGTTTTACTTTTAACATTGAACCTATGAAGGTTAATAAAACTTACTTGGTGCTGGTTTTTTTTTTTTTTACCTCTAACCACAAAATATGGGATATAATGCTAATTGTCAGCGGTCATTAATCATCCGCGTCGTTTGTATAAAAAATTAAATTTAACAACATTAAAAAAGTTTTTTACGCAAATGATTTCTTTACTCAAATAACTATTTATAAACAACCTGCGGTGTTGTAAAACTGCGACTTTTCTATCCAACTGTCAAAAAAATTAGGAGAGTATGAGCTGTAACCTTTTCAAAATTGAGAATAAAGAATGAACAAAAAAAGAATGATTTAGCCTAAAAACTAAGAAACGATGGATTTCTGTTTTTTTTTTTTTTTTTTTCAGGGTGCATCCACACTATTTGGTCCTCACACACTTAGTGCCTATATTCAAGAATTTCAAAAACTGGCAATTGCTTTAGCACTCGGAAAAGAAGTTCCCTGCGGTCCCTCTCCTCCCGACCTCCTTTCTCGACAATTAGGGTTTCTTCCTCCCGTTATCGCCGATTCCGTACCAAGTAAAACAAAATTCGGAGATATTATTCGTGACGTGACGCCTGGTAAAAATGTGACAAACGGTGACGTTATCGAAGTCATTTTTTGGTCGGCTTGTCCCAGAAACGATCTCCAAACCGAGGGAACTTTTGCTTTAGTCGAGAGATTTGATTCGTCTTCGGAAGAGTGGATACCGAAATACGACGATGATGATTGGTCTTTGAAATTTAAGTGGGAAAGACCTTCGAAATTAAGTCGGTTTAGTTATGCGACGATAATTTGGGATATTCCTCAGTCGGCTTCTCAAGGAACTTATCGAATTCGACATTTTGGAGCGAGTAAACAATTTCTCGGGCAAGTGAAATATTTTTCGGGAGCTTCGAGCTCTTTCTTTGTAAAAAAGCGGTGCTGACGTCCGTTCGAAAGAGTTTTTTTTAAAGAAGTAAGAGAGAGAGAGTGAATGTTCGATTTTGTAAAAGAGTCGTTTTTGTTGTTCATCTATTCATGAGAGTTTGAATCTTCTTTGCATTTTTTTGATTCGTGTAGAGCTAATCGAACACTTTTTTTTCGGTTCTAAAATTGTTTTATTTGTAATTATTTTTTAAGTATTTCTTTAGACATCAACTCGCCGTATAAGTGGAGCATGTTTAGTTGACGATTTTGTCCGAATTTACATATAAATTCATTTGACATGTCCATTTGCTGTTTTCATTTTGTCTATTGCTTAGTTAAAGTTTGTAATTTGTTGTTTTTTTTATTTCTTCCTTCCAACTTTCCTGGCTCGTGGCTCTTGCTTGTCGAGTACGTTCCTTTTTTGTGGACTTTCAAAGTAACCTTCTTTTTGCTTACTATTAAGGCTTGTTTCGTTAATATACAAAGCCTTGCTTTTTTCAATTGGTAAACCTTCATTTATTTGGCCAATAGCCTATGTTAAGCCGGAAAAGTTAACGGATATGCGACCATTTTTCCTCTTAAACAAAAAAAATGGCTAAAAGAAGTATGCTACTAAAAAAATTGATGTTACGTTGTCTGTGGAGGGTGTTGCATACATCGCTGCTTCGTTTATCGCCACGTCAGCAGATGTTCAGGTAATCAGCGACATTTCGTGTCACTTTATATTTAGCAGGGTCGCATCGAGTATCGGACCGATGTGTTGTGATACACAACCCTAGATGACAAAGAGGGTTTTTGGCTTTCTGCAAGGAAAAAATGCCACAAAAAAAAGAGCATTCGTTGAATTGGTGATGTCAGATGCTACACCGTGTGTAGCTATTAGGGTATGTCTCCATGTGCCAAAGTAAGGGTTTTTTTCTATCGTTTTCCTCTGAAACTTAGGGCACTTTCCCAGCTAAAATTACAGCTATTTTCTGTCGTTTTCCTCCATAACTTGAAAAAAAACGTGAAAATCCGCCGCCGTACCAAAAAATTGAAATTAACACCGTACAAGTTGTGTTACCTTGATAAAATCACCTTGCGAGGTGATTTTAAATACAGTTCCATGAGGTGAGCGAATAGACAGATGTTGTCGCACGTGTCGGAAGTTTTTGACAATTTTTGTGCGCAGCGTACCAAAAAAAAAAACTCACTAAACGTTTCCAACCTATGCGTGACTTTTTTCTGTGTAGGGGCCGTGGAGGGGGTCTCGACCAACGGACTCCATTTTGAAAAAAAGAAAGTCCGTGAAAGCTCCTCTCTCTCTCCCTTTCCCACTAACGCGTCTATCTTACAATTCTTGCAATGAAAAAAGGCAAGAAAGGTATCGAATGAAAGATCTCTAAAAAATATTCCTTTTGGTTGTCTTTTAGCTTATTTTGATGGCAAGTAGAGTGAGAACGGACGAAAAAACAAAATCGGGAAACCATGGCGGAATGTTTTGGAATTAGTGACGTCGACGCTAACATAAGTGAGTGTGACGTCAAAATGTTACAAACCCTAAACATCTACAATGTCGCAAGTAGCTAGACGTCTACAACCGTCGCTATTTTGTAAACGCCATCAATTGTCGTGAGTTTTGTAGTCGCCTACAACCGTTATAAATTACACCCACGTCTACATCCGTCACAATCTAAAGTAACTATTTCATTTCTTTACATAGGAATGCTTTGAAAGTAGTACAGAGAATCTTCTCTAAAAATAAAGTTACAAGACTAGAGTTTCGATTACATGGGAAAGTGCCCTTAGCGACGTACCGCGTAAGTTTCAACTGTAAAAAAAATAAAAAATACAAGTACATTTTGTGTCATCGTCGAACTTAAAATGTACTACATGTTGTCGTCTTATGTTTTTCGACCCACGACCACGTCAAAAAACATCATCTTCAACCATTGTTTAAAAAAAAGTAGGCGGTGTTTTAAAAAAAATAAATTTCAGTAAACAAACACTAACACATATTCGCCCGTGTCTAAATTTTTCAAAAAATTCAAACGAATTCAAGCGACGACCAAATTGTACACGATTCGCTATGTTTTGTCCATTTGCGTTCAGTACGACGTGTAAAGTTACAAAATTCGTTTTGTTTTGTCGGTTTGCGTCATAGTTCAAAAGTAGGTGAAAGTAGGTCCATACAATATGCCCATTGTACGCAAAACATACAATATGACCTTAAGACCCATATTGTATTGGTTGCAAAATTAAAAAAAATAGTAACAGGGTTGAGTTGCACATCGATCGATAGAGAATTAAACGTCATGTCTAAATTTTGAAAAACATTAGGACAAAAAAATATTTTTCTGTGAGTTTTGAGATGTTTTTTATTTAAACTGTCAGATTTGGACTATCGGACGGTCGCTGTTCAAAGTAGCGATTTAAGAAGATCACATGAAAAGCCCATAACACAACTTACGATAAAGGCGCCTACAAAAGGACTATGGTTTGCGTCCGGTACTTATTTCTTTTTTCGCAGGGGGTCTCAAGATTCCGATGTCATTTCACATCGACCGTACAGGAGACGCGAAGGCAAAGCATAACTTCTTCAACCGTAAAACGGCACAGGCTGAAAAGCGGTACGTCTACAAATGTCACGGTAAGACATGCGACGTCACAAGCAGGTACAAAAAAATAGCGTGCGTCATCACAGATTGCAGACGATGACAGTCGTCCCGGGCGGTGACAGCGTATACAATCGTCACACTTTTAAGTAACAATTTCGTTGTTACACATGGGGACACCTAAAATCCGCATCCGCCGGATTTGCGCTAAAAAACAAAGTAGGTTCGCTAAGTTACAAAAACATGAAAACATAACTTTGATGTTAATGGTTTTTTCGTCTATTAAAACATACTTTACCCGTACACACTTGTCGAATTATTGATCTAACGGTTACAATTGAAAGGTAAGATTCTCAGCTTCCAATAAGCGGTCGCAAATTGAAAATCAAACAGATGTGTACGGGAAAATGATGTTTTAAGTGGCGAAAAAATATTAACACTAATACACCGCGCATCGTTATTAGTGTCAAAGTTTAAATAGTGTGTAAGTAAATATACCGTCATTGACGCTAATTAAGAATTTGAAAATTAAAAAAAAAAAGGTTTATTCTAATTTCAGTGTTAACGCTAATTTGGAACAGCAAAAATGGAAAATTTTATGTACGATTATATACATTATTATATGTATCCGTACAAAATATAAAAAATCGTTCACCGTAGTGAAATTTAAATATCCGTACATGTCAGACTTATTTACATTTCAGACCAATCCCGTGTTTTTAGCGCACGTTCCTATGCGAACGCGTCCGATTTAATTCATTTTTTGTGAAATTTTCAACTAGAAAGGTACATTTATGTACGGTCTGACATCTACCGTACACCACAATATTTACATATTAATGTACTTTCATTCTGTACGCTAATTTGTACGGAACCTCAATTAACGTCAAGGAAAAATTAAAATCACGTATACTATTTTTGGAAAAAAATCAAAATTTTAAGAACCCAAATTAGTGACCTTGACACTAATAACGATGCGCGGTGTAGCGATTCACGGTGTACTGTCAGGTTTGAAGAGTACGGAAAGAAACAGTATTCGTGCTAAAAGGCCGTTCGGGTTTTTGTACACAGATTGGGTCTATCTGTGTTTCGTACACATTTCGTACTCACTTGTCCTTGGTTACGTACGGTGTTTTTCAACAGAAATCCAAAAGTCGAAAACGATTGCTTGCGAACGTCAAAGTCGGATACCGCGACCTATATTCCTTCCGTTTCAATCCTGACACGTGGAAACAAATGAGTGATGTGGCCATTGGCGGAGAAATACTCAGCACCGACATTCAGCGCCCGATCAACAAATTTGAACTATTGTACCTTCCGGTAACCCGCTTCGCAAATCGGGACCGTACACTTTCCACAATAGTCAAGGACACGTGGAGAGCATTCTCTGACGTGGCAAATGACACCCAAAGAGTACAGTACCAAACGGTCAACACCGACATTCTGTACTTTATCTTTCAAGTCAAAAAATTTATATCTGTACGAAAGTACAGTAACCTCCATTGGTACAAAAGATGTTTTCGGACTAACTTCGACGAAACTTCCGCTTGAGTTTCCTCGAAACTACTCACTCTTCTGGAAGCCTATCTCTCCTCCCTCCTCCTATACCATATAGATACCTCCACAGAGAGAGAGAGAGAGAGAAAAAAAACAATTTTTACTAAAACATTTTGTGGGTTTTCAACTTCCTTACCTGTTACCTATCTTCTGTTAGTCTTCCCTTCTTATTTTGTCTCTCCCTTTCAAATTCTCTCACCCACTCTCTCTCTCTCTCTCCACCATGGCTCTCACTCTGTACGGATTGGAAATGTCCACCTGCACCAAGCGCGTGGCAACCACCTTTTTGGAGAAGGAGGCAGTGAGTTGAATGCTGACGTGGCATTGACGGAAGGCTGATTTTTGATGACGTGGCACTGGTGCAATAATGAACAATGCTGACGTGGCATTGTGAAAAATGAAATATGCTGACGTGGTATTGCTGAAATAAATTAATGCGCTGACGTGGCTTTGCTGAAAGAATAAGGTGATGACGTGGCATTGCCGGGTGTGCAGGATTACACCCTCAAGACGATAGATTTGATGAAGGGAGAACACAAGCAGGCGCCTTTCCTGGAGAAGCAGGTACGAATCTCTCCCTCTCTCGTTCTCCTTCTCCCACTATTTGTTTTTTGTTCATTCTTTCTCGCTCAGGCAACTTTTTTTTCCTCTTTTCCCTACCTCAGGCTCTCTCTCTCTCACTTTCCGCCCTCTCTCTCTCTCATTCTCCCTCTCTCTCTGTCTGTCTGTCTCATCTCTCTCTCTCTCGTCTCAATTCCGAACTTCCTCTCCACTCTTTTGTGCAGCCCTTCGGCCAGATTCCCGTCCTCGAGGATGGTGACATCAGCATTTTTGGTAAGTTTTGCCGACCGCAATGCGGTTCCATGTCACTGTTCCGTTTTCTGTTTTCACCGTGTTTTTGTTTTGTTTCTATTCCTGTTACTTATTCTGTTTTCATTTCCGATTCCGTTTCAGTTTTCTGTTCGGAAGTTGTCTTCAACCAGACCTTCTCTCCAGCATTTTTGCTTTCCTTTTATGAATACTTCTCAAAGTTTTGTTTTCCTCTTTCTCTCTCTCTCTCTCTCTCTCTCTTTACCTCTCTCTTTTCTTCTCTTTCTCACCTTTTTCTCTATATCTCTCCCTCTCCCTCCCCCTCTTCCTCTCCCTCCCTCTTCCTCCCCCTCTTCCTCTCCCTCCCTCTCCCTTCCTCTCCCTTTCTCTCCTCTCCCCTCCCTCCTTCTCTCCCTCCCCCAGAATCTCGTGCCATTGCCCGGTACATCGCGGAAAAGTACGCTGGACAAGGAATAGAGCTTCTGGGAACCATTCCTAAGGTTAGTCAACTCTAGTCAACTCTAGTTAGCTCTTTTTGTCTTGTTATCAGAGCAGTTATTACCTGTAACACAATGTGACAGAATCCGCTCGTGGCAATAATATTTCATGGGTTTGAAATTTGGAAAATTACACACTTGTAATGCGGTGAAGCCAAAACTGGAATTTTTAGTTTAGTCTTTTTTTCGATTTTGTTTTTGTACGGTCGTAAGGGAGGTTCCTATTTTTTTTGGGTTTTTTATCCCTTTTGATGATTTTGAGGATAGTCATTTTAAGTAGGAAAAAAGTTGGTCAGTGGAAAAAGGGGATAAAGATTCCGAAATAAAGACATAGAAATCGCAATGTAGGAGTTATAACCTCCTATTTTGGCTCTGATTAGTGTGGCTCTAAATGGGGTTTCTTATTTTTCTAATTTTTTGTTTTTAGGAAAAGGCGGCGGTGAACCAGTGGCTGGAAGTGGAATCTCACAACTACAACCCTCCTATCTCAGGTACTGGTTTCCCCCCATTTGTACCACATTGTCATTTGAAAAAAATATGCGTTGCTACTTGGTTTACCGCCATGTCCAAATTTGCATTCTAATTCTTATTCAGTGGAGCCACTCACTTACCCACACTATTTCTGGTGCACAGGAATTGTGGCCCAAAAGGTGTTCGCTCCGATGTTTGGAGGGACCGCTGATGAGGCGAAAGTTGCCGAGTTCGTGGAGAAGGTGAGGGAGAGGGAGAGTGAGAGGGAGAGACAAGAGAGAGTGAGTGAGAGAGAGGGAGAGGGAGAGGGAGAGGAAGAAAGAAGAGAGAGAGAGAGAGAGTGAGGGAGAAAGTGTTCATGTGTATGACTCGGGTGAGCTCACGGACATTCTTTCATTCATGTCCTATTGATTATTTGAACTATTGTCATATCTTAACAATGTCTTGTTCTCACACAATTTGTTGTTATTCATGTGGTCCACTCTTTTTCTGAATTTTTGAAATGATTTTGATGAACTTTGGTAGTAAGTATGAGTCAGTGGGAGTTCCCAAAAGTCATACCAAATTTAGAGTAGGTTAGCAATGTTGACCCACTTGCTTCTTTTTCCAATTCACAAATTGAGTGGGGAATAATGTTCTTATGTACGATGTCTTGTGAAATGTATTAGAGGGACTCAAAAATCTGACTCGAAAATCATAACAACACGATTCACCAAAATAGAGTTGAGAATGTTTTATACTTACGTACTAAACGCTTTTTACTATTTAGTATACAAACTTTACTACCCACAAAGGATTTGCAACCTCAACAACATATGCATTATACCATCATGATATCTTTGAAATTATACTATTTTCTGTCTAATTTTTTGTTAGTTACACTCTTGAGAATAGTTTGGATGCAAACCTCATTTATGCAATTCTCATAAAAAAAAACGTAATTTTCTGATTCTATTGAACTAAATTGTTTTTCAGGCATCGAAAGTATTGGATGTCTATGAAGCTCATTTGGCAAAGAACGAGTACTTAGCCGGCGACTTTTTCAGTTTGGCGGATTTGTCTCATCTTCCGTACACCCAATTCCTGTGGCCCGCGGGACATTCCGATCTTATCACGTCACGTCCCAATGTTAACAAGTGGTGGGAGAAGATTTCTTCTCGCCCCTCGTGGAAAAAACTTTCACAGTCTTAATTTTCCAAGTCATATTTTTCCAAGTCTTATATTTTGGGTTTCCGGCATTCGATTTCGTTTAGAACAAGTGTTTTTCTTATATTTCTTGTATGTAGTGTAAGTTTTTGTAAGGATTTTGGTATATTTGTAAGGAAATTTGGAGGGGAGTTAGGAAGAGTGGAGGGAGTGAAGGGAAGGGAGGGGTTTGAGGGAGAGGCTTTGGAAGTGGTTGTAAAGGGTAAGTGGAAGATTTTTGTTGTAGATTTTTGTAAAGCGATGTTTTCGAAATTTATGTAATTTTGTTATTTGTGCAATTTTGTTTTGGGATTTGTTGTTTTGGGGATTGCTTAATTTGCAGTATAATTTATTTTTATTTATTTCGAATTTTCACACTCTCTCCTCCTCCCCTTTGCCTCCCGTTTGATCCTTGCTCTCTCTTCCTACCCCTTTCCCTCCTTTCATTCCTTTTCCATCTTTCTTTCCATTTCTTTACTAGAACCTAATGCCCACTGACTTTTTCCTTGTTTTCCTATTAAAATTTAAACTCGATGCCATTATAGAAAATCTTCTTACCGTAGGCGTCTTTGTTATTATATCATCGTTTTTGTCATTGAACAATGAAAAATATTTTGATTAAGTACGCAAAAATGAGGTGTTTTTTCGGTCAGAAACTATTAGTCCAAAACTATTACAAAAAATCACTAGACATAAGGCAAATTGGTTTCTTTCCAAAATGTGACAATCGTCACGTGACTTTTTTATCTCATCGATAGGATTATAAACACGAGTTTTACTTACGTACTGTGAAAAATACTGTTTTTAATGAACTAATGCTACATAACATGTACGTTTTGTACAAAGTGCTGTCGTTTGCTTTATTACCAAAAAATAAAATTCTTGTATGACATTCTCAAATTTCTCCAAATTCAACAAATTCATCGAACTCAGAAATTTCACTAAATTCACAAAACCGAAATCTCTAAAATTTCCAAATTCACAAAGTTCACCAATGTTTCCAAATGTGCTAATTTGACTATATTCACTTGTCACTAAATCCACCAATTTCACTATATTAACGGCTATAATAAGATATAAGGCTATCCACCGTCAATTTTCTTTTTAACGAGGTACATTTCCACATGGATACAGTGCATTTCCGTACATCCACGAAGTACCTAATTTTTTTTTTTTGGAAATGTAAAAATAAGGAAAAAACACAAAACCAACACAATATTCATAGTATTCCTTTGGTTTCTTTTATTCGGAAAAAAATACTATTACAAGTTATCGAATCTAGAGAAAAGTAAATTAGTACAATTTTGAAACTTTTTCACACGATTCACGTGTTTAATTGTACGGATTTGAAAAAATAGTATAAAAAAAACAATTTTAAATTTCACAACAATTTTTTAATCCCATTGTCAGTGTGTATTCAAGCAAATAGATTAATTTTGAAACTTTTTCCACCCACAATTTCAGACCACTATTAGTGTGGATAGAAGCACACATAAAAACTACACAAACAAAGTTATAGCAAAATCTAAACCATAAAATTCCACAGTAGTGAGACTAGGTAGAAGGAAATCAATAAACTAATAATCACCTCTTATTTTCATCCTAAAAAAAAAGAAACTTGTCGATTAAGAAAATCACAAACATGAAAAAGTTGAAAGAAACCGATACATCAAAAGTTTAAAGAAACCGATTAGTACCCCAACTCAAGAGAATATCCAGCTCAAAATATTCAAATAAGATTATTAACATGCAAAGAATAATAAAAATAAAAAAGTAGCCATTCATTTGAAAACATATTAAGCTACAAAAACCTCTAGATAGAGCTTTTTTGGGATCTTGTTCAAGTTTTATTTTTATAAACCGGAAGCTTAATATTGATAGGACCTTACACAAAAATCAGAGTGCAAAACTACAGCGGAAGCATTCATAACATTCACACAAGAGAGAGCTGTCCACAAAAGCCGCCAATATATTTCATAGACATTTTCTCCCACAAAAGATTAACTTCCCTTTCCCCCTAAGCTGCAGTATATAGTACTGCAAATGTAACGTCACACTATCAAACTAAAAATCAAACTAAACAATATAGTGCGCAATAAGCGCCTACAAGTCAAATCGCGTCTTACAACGAAACTACAAAGAAATGCCGTACAAAGCACACGTACAGTCTGTTAGGATTATTGGGAGAATCGGCGGATCAACCTAAATCATGTTTTGATTCGATGTGGAGAATCGGTCGTCCGCGTATTTGTTGGCGTTTTGGTTCGCGTGGCGTGATTTGATTTTGAGTATTGTTTCACGGTTTGAATCGGAGTACCTTTGGTTCGTTTAATGTACGGCGATTCAGTACCAGCCGGTACATAGATAATTTCTGCATGATGGTTCAGTTTGGTCGTGTCACTGGTGACTGTGTTATTTAGTGCGCTATACGTGTCTAGTTCGTTTTACGTGTCTAGTTCGTTTTAGTGCGTGTCACTCTGGCGCAGTACGTGTCTAGTGCATTTTAGTGCGTGTCACTTTGTTTTGGCGCTTGAATGCTTTTTAGGCGCACGTCCGCATGTGGACTTCGGCGCCCTCGTCTGCTTCGGGTTAGTCGATTATTGATCGTGAGTTATCGGTGTTAGAAATTAAATTAATGAGTGTTTTTTCGTTTGGTATCAATCGGGAAGACGCATCATGCGTCCTATAAGAGTTGCATTATGTGTTTGCAGGTAGGAAGAGAAAAAAGTGAGAGAGGGAGAGGTTATATTAAAAGAAAGGTTTAATACAATGATATTTGGCCGTATGCTGTTGAAACGTGAGTGTTTTATGTGTAAGAATGTTTGTTCAAAGCTTCCAATGTGTTAATGAGCTTGTTATTTATGAGCATCTATCGGAGCACTTGATCGATTTTTAACAAGTGGTATCGAAGCAGGTTAGTGCTCCAGTTTTTCGTTTGAGAGTAAGATGCTCCAGTATGAGTGTAGTAAAATTCAGTGAGGATGTTGAGGCAACGGGAGGAAAGAAAGGCACATATTCTTTGAAGAAAGAACTGGATGCCGATCCGGATGGAGGTGATTCTGTTTTTGAAACCGAAGAATCCGAAGTTGTCGAAGAGGTTGAAGAAGAGGGAAGAAAAAGGAGAATTGAAATGTGCCAATATGATTTTTTTTTACCTGAGGTGTAGAGGAGTGCTTGTGAAAGAAGAAGTTGAGTGTGTTGTCCGAGGGGCGAAGTAGATGAAGCTCGGTGTTCTGGAGATCTTTTGAGGGAGTTAAATCTCGAATGAGATGTAATGACGCGGCTTCTATGTGTTTATTAAATCGAAGAGGTGAATTGAGAGATTCTTTGTTTGAAGGATCCCTTGCGCCGGATCCTTTCAAGTTCGGGAACAGTTGCAATTCGGATGTTCGGCTCCGAAATCCCGTGGATGAATTGCTTTATTTTCTGAGGGGAAAAAGTAAATCGAGGAAGAGGAAGAAAGAAGAAAATGAAGAGGAGAAATCGTATTACTGTTTCAGTTTTGACAGAAGAAAAAATTGATGAGATGGAGATTGAGATGAGAGTGTAGGGGATGATTTTGTGAAGGAGGAAAAAGAAGGAGAAACGGTCACTTAAAATTTGAAGGAGGACAGTGACGATAATTTGAAGATAAAAATTCCTCATTTCCGTTCGGCCAGGCCAAGGATTTCGGAAGTGTTATTTTTCTCGAAATGCTTTCCTGTGTGCGTTAGACGAATGGATTCAGATTTGGCAAGTAGTTTCGAGGTTAAGCCGTGGAGATTGCAAGTCTTGTGGCGAAGGAATCAGATTCGCAGTTTGAGTTGAAATTGGTCGAAAGAAGAAGCCGGAGAAAAGAAGGAGAAGAAGAGTAAATAAAAGAGTGAAGTGAAGAAGTTGTGACGGAGACTGAGAAGGGGAAAAGGCCGCAGAGCCCGCAGAGAATTCCGAGGAGGAGGAATATTGAATTGAATGGAGTGTGAAGACTTGTGTCTGACTGTGGTAAGAAAGAGGAGGTGGAATTGCAAATGGAAGTTTTCGAGTTCGGAGGCTAGAAATTATATAAGTGAAGTTGCAGTGATGAAGTGGAAGGAGTGAAGCGGCGTCCGTGAGTGAAATTGAATAGAAACAGTGACGTGAGGAGTGAACCGAGGAGAAGGAAACGAAAGAGAAAAATATGTGTACGAAAATTGTACAGTTCACTGTACGGAAAAATGAATCTCGTTTCGTTTTGATTCGTGAACTGGTACAGTACCGTGTGTACATGAAATTCCAGTCCCTTTTGACGCTTAATTTTGAGGAGTAAGAGGAGACGTTCCGTGTTGGAACAAGGCCGGTATTTCGCCGGCTATTTCGGTCGTTTTCTGACATTGTCAGGCGCCGAACTTTGGTGTGTTGTCGTTGTGTTCCTTTTGGGTACTCAATTGGTACCTTCGTGGTGACACGTTGAAATATGGAGAAATTTTGGCGTGGAGTTGGAAGTACGGCAAAACTGTTCGAGTGTTACAGTGAAGCCTAAATTGGTGCGGCGGTTACCTAAATCGCTATGTGGATTAGTTGAAACGTTGTGAAGTCATTTTGACGCAGCTGTTTGTACGGTTGCCAATGAAATAGGAGTTGAAATTAAGTTTGATTTGGTGTGACGGTTGAAAGTCCGAGAGAAGATCATTTTACGGCCTCCTAAAAAAAAAATTGCGATCACATGAATCGCTGTGGAGTTATACAGACGCCGTCAAGATTTGTATTTACAAAATCTATTCAGGTGTATCTGTCATTGAGGAGAATTCGTTCCGTACAAGGCGCCTATCGAATGCCTCATGTACTTTGAAGAAGGAACGATGCCGGATATTACGGCAACCGGTTTTGGACGTCGAAAAATATCGTCAGGCGAGGAGGGGTTATTATTTGACGGCCAAGCAATATTTTCCGTATCTTTTGGTACGATGGAATTGGGGTTCGTCTTTCAGTTTGGAGTTTTCCGGATATTTTATTTCCAGGTATTTTGGCGGCTACAGTATTTGTATTGTACTTTTTTCGTCGTCATATTTTTTTGGTGGACGTGGATTTATTTCAATTCTGTTTACGCAGATTTTCTGGTACTTTATTTGTACCATGTGTACGGGGACTTTGTTTTGTTGCGGAGTTGTTTTATTTGGCGTGATTTTGCGGCGAGGACAGACGCTTTGATTTTGGAATTTCATCGTTAGTTCCACTTCAGTTTGAAACGGAAGTTACGTCATCTTTTGAAACTGATCTTTCGAATGGTGACATGCAATCTTGTGCTTTTGTACGGTGACATGTTTAAGAGGGGGCGGCTAAAATCGGCGGCGTGGCATTCCACCGTTTCTTCCAATAAGAAGGGGATTGTTAGGATTATTGGGAGAATCGGCGGATCAACCTAAATCATGTTTTGATTCGATGTGGAGAATCGGTCGTCCGCGGATTTGTTGACGTTTTGGTTCGCGTGGCGTGATTCGATTTTGAGTATGGTTTGACGATTTGCATCGGAGTACCTGTGGTTCGTTTAATGTACGGCGGTTCAGTACCAGCCGGTACATAGTTTATTTATGTGTCATGGTTCAGTTGGTTTCAGTTTGTTTTGTTCGTGTTGTCTTAAACGGTGACTATGCTTTTTAGTGCGCAGTACGTGTCTAGTTCATTTTACGTGTCTAGTGCGTTTTAGTGCGTGTCACTCTGTTTCGGCGCTTGAATGTTTTTATTAGGCGCATGTCCGCATGTGGACTTCGGCGCCCTCGTATGCTTTCAGTTAGTGGAGTGAGTGGTCATGTGTTGTCGGTGTAAAGCAGGTATATGAGTCAGTGTTTCAATCAGTTTAGTATGCAGTCTGGGGAGATGCATCATGCAGTCTGGGGAGATGCATCATGCAGTCTTTAGGAAGAGATGCATCATGTGTCTGCAGGGAGACACATTAAGAAGTGAGAGAGGGAGAGGTTGTATTGAAAAGCTTCGGTTTAATATATTGATATTTGGCCGACATGTTTTTTTGTGAGCTGTGAGTGTTTTATGTGAAATATGTTTATTGAAGCTTCCGCTGTGAGAATTGATTTGTTTTTGTGAGCATCTCTGGGAGCACTTGATCGATTTTTAACAAAAGATTTTTTGCGTCTTCCGGTGGCCTCGCATCCTCCCTGGCGGAAGGCACATGTCATATGCGACGTGTACCCACCTGGTCGTGCGGTCGTCTGGATATTTGTTCACTTTTCCACGAGGCACGATGTTATTCGTTCAGGCGCTAAGAATTGACCTACTCCGGGTCACTTGTTGCGAACTGAAAGTGTCAGACGATGGAGTATCCGATTATGCATCCGACAGTCCACATTTACACCCATAAACGTGGAGAATCAAATCCCTCATTCACTAGGCTTGTTTTTCTGACATTTTTTTTTTTTTGGTACGGTACTGTACGAAAGAGTACGGCTTTCAGTATTCAACGGCATTTTTCCCCTAATGGAACCTTACTCTTAGTCATTATATCCTGCAATTATGTGACGTGTACCAGTGCCACGTCATGAATTAGCTTCGTATTGTGAACTTTTCCATCTGCATATTTAACGAGTTCGCACAATTTTAATTGCCTGTGTGAACGTGATTTTTTTTTGCTTTTGCTCGCGTGCGTGCTCAATTCCCGTGCCGACACAGATCTTGCCGTACAACTGTTTTCGGCGGTTAAAAAGCAGGTACATCCACTTTCCTACCTTGCCAGATGCATCATTACTGACTTTTAGGGTTTGTGGAAAATCTTCCATTCAATGGAATCTCTGGCTGTCATTTTGCAAAAATATGGGAAAAATACTGACAACTGCGATCCACTCGGGAGAGCATCTCACCGCTCCTGACATAACACGTGTGTTCTGAAAATAATTTATGGTTTTTGGAATTTTATTAGGATTTTTTAAGGGTTTAGTCGTTGCTCTCATTGACCACTCGACGGTTGACATAAATTTCGGACACCGACCAGATTCTTCGCGCCAAGTGTCAACCTCCACCACTACACCGCGAATCGTTATTAGAGTTATGAACTCTATATTGGCGCCCCCAAATTTTGACTCCAAAACCCGAAATAAAATTGATAATACTAAATTTTCCTTTACGTTAATTACGGTTCTAGAGAATTAGTGTTCATAATTATAATTTATGATACTAGTAAATCAACGCCCGTTACACGGGCAAGTACCCTGTCTAGTTTATCATGCCCGTACTACGGACGCACGGCAACGCTACACCGCGAATTGTTATTAATGTCAAATTTTAAATAGTGTTGAAGAAAATGTAACGTAATTGATGCTAAATAAGAATTTGATTTTTTTTATAATTTGTAATAATGTATTCTAATTTCGGCATTATGCTAATTTGGGAACAGCAAAAATGGATTATTTGCCGTACGATTATATACATAAATATATGTATTCGTACAAAATATCAGAAATGTACGCAGTCTTGAAATTAAATATCCGTATATGTCATACTAATTTATGTGTCAGAATAATCCCGTTTTTTGAGCGCACGTTCCTATAAGTGCGCGTCTGCTTTAATTCATTTTTTGTAAAATTTTCACTTGAAAAGTTACATTTATGTACGGTCTTACATAGACCGTACACCACACTATTTCGATCTTATTGTACTTTCGTTCTTTACGCTATTTTGTACGGTACCTTAATTAAAGTAAAGGAAAAATTAAAACCATGTAACCTATTTAGCAAAAAAAATCAAATTTCAAGAACCCAAATTAATGATACATTACGCTATCCGTAATGCGGTCTACAGGTGTACACCGGCAATAGTACTTTTTGGTACGGTACAGTATTCTAATGATCCGTACTTAGATAAGAGTTATTAAAGGGAATTAGGACTTAGTAAATTTTGGTAGGTAGATTGGCATTTTTACTGCCTCATAACTTATCGCTTGGTTGGGCGTTTTCAGAGATTCTTTTCCTACGCACTCAAGAGAGTCTAGACTGCACAGGGGTGCAGTCACAATTGTTGCTTGTCTGCTTGGGTAGCAGTGGTTTCCATTGAAAGTGGGTTAGTTAATATCTATCTAAAGGATTCCTGAATCTGTAGTCCAATGGAGGTCACAGAATTGCAAAGTCTTAGTGACTGCAACAAGTATATTGACTAAGAGTGGTGTCTAGGACAAATAACCAAGAATTACATTTTTCAACACTCCCCTTATTTTATAGTCCCGTCTTTTCTTTCAATCCACATTTCCTCTGCAAAATATCAGTTTTGGAGATGGGACAAGTTTTGTCATCATATTTTCTACCATTTCTCCATCTGATCTATATTCCAATTTTATAATTTATTCTCAACTTTTCCTCTTACAAAGTGTAATTTTGTGACCTCCATTGGTCCACAGAATGTCCAGCTTATATGAAGCCTCTAGGATAATATTTGCCATTTTGACTTTCCCACTCAATAAGTGCCACCTTGGCACGCAAAAACTCTAACCGACTAAAACACCCCTGTGTAGGCTGGACTTCCCTGAGTCCGCAACAAAAAAAAATAGAAAAATTTGTTTGCCTTTAGTATTCAATTATGGCTGGCCAAAGATGGCCTATAAATACAAAAGGTCTCTCAGTGAGAGGGTGCCTCAAAAAGACCTAAGTCCTAAACTTCCTCTCTGAACCGCCTACTACTAGTGTACCTAACCAATCAAAAGACTCTAACGTACAAGAAGGTACAGGTGCCGCTGTACTTCTTGTACGGCCATGGTACGGCATGGTTGTCGCGTTGACGTCTGTTAGTTCCTGAGCCATAGTTGCTCTCCCAGTAATATCCGTTTCTGAATGATGGCTTGCCACGTGTCGTCCACCGGCATTGGCTCACAAATGTTGTTTTGAAAAGTTAGTTTCGTTTGTACGCAACATTTTGTGTGTAAATTATTCAGTGGAATTGATTCAAGGATTGGGGGAGCGAATGTACGGATAAAACTAAAGTGACGTAAGGGACTTATTGAGTGGCGTGAACAAGTAGTGAGAAATGGACGGCGGATCGCGAAGCGATCCGATGTGAAATGTACGAAGCGTTTAAATATGCGCCGCCGGTACAATGCATTTTTTTTAGACAAATGTACTTTGAATGGGACAACGCATTTCCGACGAAGCTGCGGTTATTTTTGGATATGATCAGGTATGAGACAACGCAGTTGCGACGCAGCTGCGGTTGATATGAATCAAGTCTGTGGACGAGATTCATAAGAGGATCACAAGTGACTAAGCAAGTGACTATGCGGAGGTGTCGGTGTAAATATTCTATACAACAAAGGTTTGTCTTTTTGCTAATTAGTTTATTAGTGTAGATTTAGACATTCTACCATACCTCGAATTACTCGGGTATACTCACATATTTAGGTAGGTGGTAGATAACGTACGGTTGGTATGCCTCCGTACATTCAGTAGTGAACTCTCTGAGTATAACTTGTAGGACTTAGATTATTTTGATTATCACAGTTGAATTAATCAAAGACATGGCAGATTGTTTTTCTGCAACTTTGACCTGTTAGTGTGATCACTCTGGTTCTCATTTTCATGTGAAACTTTGTAAACATATTTTATGATCTAGAAACTCTATGTGTGTGTAGTTTTCGTCTGTTCTGTTGTTTCTGTAGAATTCTTTGAGGAGTCTACCTGGTTAGTTTGGTGAGCTATTACATGTTTTTGGGAAACTCTGCAGCTCATATCTTTTGGATACCTTTGTGGATTTTGTGAGGAGTCTACCTGGTTAGTTTGGTGAGCTATTACATGTTTTTGGAAACTCTGCAGCTCATATCTTTTGGATACCTTTGTGGATTTGGTTGTAACTTTGGGAGATTACAATATCTAAGGTATACTACATATTGATGCAGTTTGAAGAGACTTAGCTTATTGTGGAGTAATCTATGTTGTCTGAAACACAACTGTTTTGGGGGTAGTCTGTGGTGCTTCCGAGAGTAATCCATGGCTGAAATAGGCTATGGACAATAGTAAACCACCAAATGTCCATTCCCGTGGGCCGGCTCATCTGTGAGCCGTCGATCTCACATCAACATTTGATTCTGTCCGTTTAAATTAAATGTCGTTTCGTTTATATCGTGCAGTCCAGTATTTCGTGCGAACTTGCTTGTCCCACGTTCATTCTGAGCGGTAAATTGTTAAATCAAATATGTCGCCATGTAATGTTTAAATATGAATCACACCCATTATACTTTATCGCTTCATCAAGACCTAATGGATAAGACAAACGGTTATGCCGTACGGCGTTTATCCAGAAGGTCACAGGATCAAAACTTGGTCCTGTCTGCCTATCTGTTGTAGGCGATGTGTCTTCTGTTCCATCAAAACCTGGTCATGTCTGCCTATCTTTTGTAGGAGACGTGTCTTTTATTCCATCAACCTGTCTCCTTGTCTGCTTAGGACGGCCATGGCGGCCTGCCAGTCCTCAATGACTACGATAAGTATAAGGAGAGTAGTAAGACTATAGACAAAAGGGCTAGAATATAAAATACCTTATTCAACACTCCCCTTATTTTCTAATCTATCTTTTGCTTTAGTCCACACTTCTCCTTAAAAAATATCAACTTGGGAGAAGGAACTGGTTTAGTCATTATGTGTGCTACCATCTCCCCATCTGATCTATATTCCAAACTAATTATTTTATTCTCAACCTTCTCTCTAACAAAGCTTAGTCGAATATCCATATGCTTCGCCTTAAAATGATGCTTTGGGCTTGCTGAAATTGCAATTGCAGCTTGATTATCACAAAATATCTTTTGCACTCCATTCTTCATATAACCAAGTTCTTGAATAAAAGATTTCACCCACATTAATTATTTCACAGCAAAAAGAGGTCATATACTCAACCTCCATGGTGGAGTGAGCAATCACCTTTCGTTGCTTGTTGCTCCAACAGCAAGTTCCATTTCCAACATACAATAAATACCCATAAGAACACCTCCATAAGTCTCCATAACTAGCATCACTCCAAGTGGTGATGTCACTATTATCCCCTCCCAAATGCAACCACATATCTCTCGTTCCTATCAAGTATCGCATGACTCTCTTGGTCGCCTCCCAATCATTCTTCCTAGGTTCATTCAGACTCCTACTTATTATTTCTTAGAGTTGTTGCTATATCAAAAAGGGTACAGTTCATAAAATAGATTAAACTACCAAAAACCTGTCTATAAGGAATATTTTGCATAAACTTGTTTTTCTCTAGTCCTAACTCAATATCCAAGATCAAGACTCTCCCTTTTTAGCCCCACTCATTTCCCTTCTTTAAATCCATTTGAGTCATACAACTATTTGTTTTATCCATTTGAAAATTTTCAAGCATATTTCCTATTGCTTCCTTTTGAGCTAACCTAATTATTTTCTTCCCTCTATCCCTCTCCATCTGGATTCCCAAAATGTATTTTGCCTCTTCTTAGTCTTTCATTTCAAATCTACTCTTTAGATCCTTTTTTAATCCATTAATTTTCTCCATTGATTCACTCAAAACAAACAAATCATCAACATAGATGGCAATGAAAATTATACCTTCCTCGTCCTCAAATAGATAAATGGAATGATCTGAAATGATTCGGATATATCCAAAACTTGTCAGAAATTCATCCAGCTTCTTGTTCCATTGGCGTGGAGCCTACTTTAGTCCATAAAGTGATTTTATCAATCTGCACACCTTACTTTCTTCTCCTTTCTCAACAAATTCTTTCGATTCTCGCATGAAGATCTCTTATTCTAGTTCTTCGTCTAAAAAAGCGGTATTTATGTCCATTTGGTGCACTTCCATGTCTTCCGCTGCCGCTAGACTAAGTAGAATCCGGACGGAAAGAAATCTAACAACCAGAGAGAAGGTCTCCTCATAATCAATTCCCTCTTTCTTGTAAACCCCTTGGCCACTAATCTGGCCCTGTATCGCTCGATATTATTATCCGGGTTGAGTTTTAACTTAAATACCCACTTGCTTCTTGTATGCTTTATGTCCGGAGGACAGTCCACCAGCTCCTATGTGTTTGCTTCCATAATGGAAGATTTCTCATCATTAATGGTTGTCATCAATCTACTCTGTTTCGAACTATTAATTGCTTCTAAGTAAGTCAGGGGTTCGCTCAAATGTTACAGCTTAGTTTCCTTGTTGTTCACTTGTCTCTCTTGAATATTTTTACTGCTTCTCCTTCCTCCTTCAAAATCCAATGCTTGACTAGAGGGTAATCTCTGATTTCTCCGAACAACTTTATCTTCTCCCCTATCCGTGGAGATTTATGGTCTTTCTTCCTTCTCTTTTTTGGTTTGAACCGGAAGCAGTGGATCCAAGAGAAAGACACTCTCGGTGAGATTTTTCTCTTTCTTTTCAAAGTCAGACTGAATCGAAGTTTGATTAGAAGAATCTGAATCCAACTCATTTTCGGATTCAATTCTAATTCTAACCGGTTTAGTGTATTTAAAGGGATCTATAGACTTTCCTTCATCCATGACTACTAAGTGTTTTACTAGAATGATATCTTCTCTTCCGAGATTATACACTCTATACCCTTTACATTTTCATCATATCCAAGTTGGCATCTTGGCTTTCCCCTTGCATCTAACTTCCAATCAGATTTTTCTGTGTTTAGACAAATAACTTGACTTGTGAACACCTTTAAGTGTGAGATATCCGATTTTCTCCCGGTCCATCTTTCATAAGGTGTTTGACCTTTCAATATCAAGGTAAGGACTCTATTTTTAAGATAGTTTGCAAATTCATGGCTTCTGCCCAAAAGCTTTTTCTTATCTTTTTATCCGATAACATACTACGGGCACTATCACCTAATGTCCAATTTAGTCTGTCAACTACACTGTTTTGTTCTGGTGGTACTTTGGCCAGTCCCCATATGTCACTATGAATTAGATCTAAGACCTTTTCCCCATTAAATGTTGCGGCTATTAGGAAAGGTAGTCTGTGGGCCTTACCTTGAGCACATATACTACACGGATCCAAGGTCTCATTATCTCGAAAACGAATTCCCTCAACTACACCCATTTTCTTCATTTCTTTCAATCTATCTAGATGCACATGTCCCAATCTTTTATGCCACATCATCAAATCACTTACACCGGCAAAGTAAATTTTCGTCTTTCCATTGCTCAAATTCAGCCTAAATATTCTTTGGCTACCCTTTTCAGCTGTGAAGTACACTTCATTTTAATAGCTAGCAACAAAGACTCCTTTCTTAGTACTAATCTCAAAACCCTTATCATCTAATTTTGACGAAGAGATAAGATTCTTGTTCAACTCTGGGATAAAAAGAACATCCGAGAGAGTGACTATGGATGTCTTACCATCAACTAAGACTCTCAGATCCACATATCCCACTAAATTAGCGGTTACTATTCTCACATCCCCATACTCTAGCTCTACAGTAGGGATCTTTCTCATTTTGGTAAGCAATGGTTTTTCTCTACACATATGCATAAAGGCTCCTGAATCAATAATAAATTCTTCTTCAGGAGCTTCTTTTACTCCTCCGAAAGCACACTTTTGCCTCCGTGGAATCTCCGACTCACCTTTCACCTCCAGCTCCTCTTTGAGGAGAAATTCTCCATCGTCCTCATCGGAATCCTCTCCAATGACTTGTGTTGCCACAAATGCCTTATTTTTCCCCCAGCTGATTTACCGATCTGTCCCTCCTTCAATCTCAGCTCCGTTAGTTTAGTACACTCCGCCATATAATGTCTCGGCTTCTTACAAAAGTGATAGAGCCTCTTCGGAGACCTTGATCCAAATTCGTCCGATTAGTTTCCTCTCCCTGCTCCACCAAATTTCCATAAGTTTTCTTGGAATCCTTATCCCCCCAGTTAGTTCCAACAGCCAATGCTTAAACACTCTCCCCTCCTCTCCGAATCTCAACTGTACTTCCCGAACCACAATCATCCCAACAACGGAGTTCCAGATCCATCGATGATCTGGCAAATCCTGTACCCTATTAATAATGTTTTCGTAGTCATTTGGAAGTTTCATTATCAAACTATTCACCTTCTCTTTTTCGGTCTCCATTTTCCTTGCACTCTCCAACTCTATAAATAACCCGGCCAAGTCATTACAAAAGTCTAACATCTTTCCCCCTTTGTACACATATGTCTGTACCTTCTAATCAGCCAACTTCTGCTGTTGGATCGTACCACTCTTGTAAATATTGACAAGAGCCTCCCACAACTCGTCCGCCTTGTCCACATGGTGGTGAGGTGTACCAACTGCTTGGGTGAGACGCCCGAGAATAAAATGACTTGCCACAGTGTTGTTGAAGTCCCAAATTTCAGTATCATTAGCTTCGGTTTTCTATGCATCCACTACCAATACCAATTCAGTAGGTATCGGTGTGAGTTTCTCCTATCCCTTCATCTTCCTTTTGTCCAACACGATGCTCTCTTCATCATCATTTACCACCTCTAGCTCTGCAGATCCTCATGTGAATCGAGATCCTCCAAAACCCAGGAGGAAATCCCAATTTTGCAATTGGCCGCCTCACACGACCACTCATAATGCCTCATAGTTGTTTTTCAAAAAGTGCACCCTTTTTCATGGATTCCCAGTATATAAACATCGATCCATTGAAAATGAGCACCTTCGAGGGTGGGCCCATAACCTATAATTCTGTGACCTCCATTGGTCCACAGAATGTCCAGCTTATATGAAGCCTCTTGGATAATAGTTGCCCTTTTGACTTTCCCACTAAATAAGTGCCACCCTGGCACGCAAAATATCTGACGACTACACCCTTGTGTAGCTTAAACTCCCCTAAATCAGTGACAATTTTTTTTGTTGAAATTGCAACCCTTAGCATTAAGTTATGGCTGGCCAAAGATGGCCTATAAATACAAAAGGTCTCTCAGAGAGAGGTGCCTAAAAAAAACCTAAGTCTTAAACTTCCTCTCTGAACCCCCTACTACTAGTGTACTTAGCCAATTAAGAGTGTAAGGTATAAGAAGGTACAGATGCTGTTGTACTTCTTGTACGACCATGGTACAGCATGGCCGTCACGCTGACGTCTGTCAGTTTGTGAGTCATAGTTGCTCTCCATATAATATCCATTGTCCAATAATGGCTTGCCATGTGTCGTCCGCCAACATTGGCTCGCAAACCGTCGAATGTCCATTCGGGTGGGCCGGCTTATCTTTGAGCTGTCGATCTCACATCGACATTTGATTCCATCCATTCAAATTAAATGTCACTTCGTTTATTTCGTGTTGTCCAGTATTTCGTGCGAACCTGTTCGTTCCATGTTCATTTTGCGCGGTAAATTGTTTAATCAAATATGTCGCCATGTAATGTTTAAATATGAATCACACCCATTATACTTTAACGCTTCATCAAGACCTAATGGATAAGACGAACGGCTATGTTTTTCGGCGTTTATCTGGAAGGTCACAGGATCAAAGTCTTCTGTTCCATCAGCCTGTCTCATTGTCCACTTATGATAGCCATAGCTGCTTGCCAATCTTTAGTGACTACGACAAGTATGAGGACTGAGTAAGACTATAATAAAAAGAGCTAGAATATAAAATACCTTTTTCAACACGAAGCTCAATCTCACATCCATATGCTTTGCTTTAAAATGAAGTTTAGATTGGTTGCAATGGCAATTGCAGCCTGATTATCACAAGGTACATAATGAACACCACATTTCATAATTCAAAGCTCTAGGAGAAAGGATTTGTAGAAATTAATGGGTCTTTTAGTGTTTTCTAGGTATGAACATGTAAAATAAAATGCAGAAAACAAGTAAGGGCAGTCTGCCTCTAAATCCTCTCTCTAACTCCCACACTTATCGCAGTCACTAAAAGTTAGAAAAGAAACTAGGGCCATGTGTTGAAAAATGGGTATTTTGTAACCTATCTCTTTAGTCAGTTTATGCTTATTCTATAGTTGTCATACTTGTCTTAGTCAGTGAGAACTAGTAGGCAACCATGGCTGCCACAATGATGAGAAGACGCTCAAAAGACACAGCTCTTCCAAGAGATAGGCTGTCACAGACATGATTTGATCGTGTGACCTCTCGGATGACAGTCGTACGGAATAACCGTCTACCTTATCCGGTAGGTCTTGATGAATCGATGTACATATTGTATTTGATAAATACTTAAATAATGCGGCGGCACATTTTATATAGCGGCTTACAGAATGAAATGAACATGGAAGCGTACAGTATCGCACAAAAAACAGTACAGCACGAAATGAACGAAACGACATTTAATTTCAAAGGTCGAAATCAAATGTCATTCGCGATCGACGGCTTGCACACGAGTTGGAATTCTGTAGTGATGTAAAATTTCAACGGTCAACACGGAATGACGACCATAGAAATTCAACTGTCAACATAAAAAACAACGATCGTAGAATTTAAGCGGTCAACAAAGATATTCAGCGCGACGTTACGATCAAACAGCCAACATTAATCGCCAAATTACAAACGAAAGGCACGCGTGAGTGCCGACATGCCGGAAAAACATTTTGGCAGCACTTCGCCAAAGTGGAGGAAAACTAACACGTGGCACCATCCTATAAGATGCTTGAGAAGAAAGAAACAAAACAGCGACAACTTATTCGCCACGTGGCAAACAGAGAGTGGTGCCGCATAATTTCGTACATAAAGTACAGCGGCTACCATACTTTGTATATACATTATGTAGTGTATGATAACTTGATTGGTCTAGAGGGGCTATCAGTAGGTTCTTAGAACTTAGACATATTTGAAAGCCCTCCCTCTTAGAGGCCATCTATATAAATTCATTGTCTTTGAATAGCCTAAACTTAATGCTTAGGTGAGCAATTTTAGTGATTCATTTTGCTGCAGACTCAAGGAAGTCCAAGCTACACAAAGGTGTAGTCGGTCAATGTTTTTGCGTGCGAGGGTGGCACTTATTCATTGCCAAAGTCAAAATTGCAAATACTCTCCTAGAGGCTTCATATAAGCTGGACATTCTGTGTACCAATGGAGGTCACATAATCACAGGTTATGGGCCCACCACCCTCTAGGGTGCCCATTTTAAGTGGAATAAGGTTCATATACTGGGAAACCATGATGAGGGGTGCACTGTTTGGAAAACGGCTATGGGGCATTGTGAGTGGTCATGTGGGTCGGCCAATTGCAAAATTAGAAGTTCCTTCACTGTTTCGACGATCTCGATTCACAAGAGGATCTGTTGAGGGAGGTAATAGAGGAAGTTGGAAAAAACATCGTGTTGGACACAGGGAAGGAAAAGGGAAAGAGAAACTCACACCAATCGCTACTAGATTGGTTCCGGTAGCACATGTTCAAAAAACCGAGGCAAATGATACTGAAATCCAAGATTTCAACAAAACGGTGGCGACTCATTTTAATCTCGGGCGTCTCACTCAAGTAGTAGCTACACCTCATCTTCATG
Source organism: Zygnema cylindricum (assembly GCA_037447655.1). Taxonomy (NCBI): domain Eukaryota; kingdom Viridiplantae; phylum Streptophyta; class Zygnematophyceae; order Zygnematales; family Zygnemataceae; genus Zygnema; species Zygnema cylindricum. The sequence continues at coordinate 153,202 of JBBHKE010000914.1, forward strand.
TAGACAGGGTGGACGAGTTGTAGAAGGCTCTTGTCAACATTTAGAAGAGTGGTAAAATTCAGCAGCAGAAGCTGGTAGATCAAAAGGTACATGCATATGTGTACAAAGAGAGAAAGATGTAAGACTTTTGTAATGACTTGGCAGGGTTATTTATGGAGTTGGAGAGTGCAGGGAAAAGGGAGACCGAGAAAGAGAAGGTGAATACTTTGTTGATGAAACTCCCAGATGACTACGAAAACATTGTTAACAATGTTAACGATTTGCCAAATCATTGATGCATCTGGAACTTTGTTGTAGGGATGATTTTGGTTTGAGAAAGCATAATTGAGATTCGAAAAGGAGGAAAGAGTGTTCAAGCATTGGCTGTTGGAACTAACGGAGGGGGTAAGGATTCCAAGAAACCTTATAGAAACTTTGGTGGAGGAGGAAGAGGAAACCAATCGGACGGATCTAGATTGAGGTCTCCGGAGGGGCTCTGTCACTTTTGTAAGAAACCAGGACATTACATAGCGGAGTGTTCTAAATTGACAGAGCTGAGATTGAAGGGGGAGCGGATTGAAAAACAAGCCGAAAGAAAGAAGAAGGCATTTGTGGGAACACAAGTCATGGGAGAGGATTCTGATGAAGACGATGTAGAACTCCTCCTCAACGAGGAGCTGGAGGTGAAAGTTGAGCCAGAGATTCTAAGGAGGCAAAAGTGTGCTTTCGAAGGAGTAAGAGAAGCTTCAGAGAAGGTTGGATTATTGATTTAGGAGCCTCTATGCATATGTGTATAGATAAATCATTGTTTACTAAAATGAGAAAGATCCCTACTGTAGAGATAATGTATGGGGATGGGAGAATAATAACCACTAATTTATTGGGATATGTGCATCTGAGAGTCTTAGTCGATGGAAAGACATCTATAGTCACTCTTTCGGATGTTCTTTTTATCCTAGAGTTGAACAAGAATCTTATCTCTACGTCGGTCTTAGATGATAATAGCTTACAGACTAGTTCTACGAAAGGAGTCTTTGTTGCTAGCTATGAGAATAAAGTGTACTTCAGAGCTGAAAAGGGTAGCCAAGGAATGTTTAGGTTGAATTTGAGTAATGGCAATACAGGAGTTTACTATGCTGGTGTAAGTGATTTGCTGATGTGGCATAAAAGATTGGGACATGTGCATCTAGATAGATTGAAAAAAATGAAGAAGATGGGTGTATTTGAGGGAATACATTTTGGGGACAATGAGACTTTGGATGATTGTAGCGGATGTGCCCAAGGTAAGGCCCACAGATTGCCTTTTCGAAAAACCGCAACATATAAGGGTGTAAAGGTCTTAGATCTAGTGTTGTTCTACAACCACTGGTGCAGGTGGAGAAGCAGCAGTAGAAGTAGAAGTAGACATGATACACTCTCAAAAGCTATCAAGAATCCTACCAAACAACTAATCTTAAGTGCTCACCAATTCTTATACAATGATTCAAACTTCACAATAATCTATCAGAATATAGAGTAGCATAAAAAGTGATAACTCCCAAAGTATCAGCACAATTGACCCGACAACACTCAAGATATAATACTCAGAAGTTTCCCAAAACGTGTTTGCAGTTTTACTACTTGGAAGTCTGGATACATAATATGTTATGAGTCCTAAGTCTTATACTTGTGTTGAACTGGCAACACTAGTGTACTTGAGAGGAACATCAAACCACCAAGCTACCACTAATCTGTCAAGCTACCATTGAGCTATCACTAAGCTACCACTGAGCTATCACTAAGCTACCACTGAGTTCCCAACTAAGTTACCACTGAGTTCCCACTAAGTTCACTAGAATCGTATCTATCGCAGTTGCTCTATCCTGTACAGAATCACATTAAAAATATAAGACGCTGCGTTGTCCGTACGGACCATATGAAATATAATCGGGGTTGCGTTGTCCTGTCTGTGTTGTTGCTTCGCTGCTGCGCTGCTCTGCTGCTGCGCTGCTCTGTTGTATAGCAGCTGCTCTGCTCTATAGCAGCTGCTCTGCTGTATAGGAGCTGCTCTGCTATATAGCAGCTGCTTTGCTGTATAGCAGCTGCGCTGCTCTGTTGTATAACAGCTGCGCTGCTCTGTCTGTATAGCAGCTGCGCTGTTTTGTTTGTAAAGCAGCTGCGCTGCTCTGAGACTGAAAGCTTTCCAAAAAGACAACACTCCCCTAAAGCTTTAGACTCAGTATCCCGGCGCAGCTGCGGTCATAAACTAGCGCAGCATCGCAGCATAACAATATAAAAATTAGCAAGTCACCCAATCCCACTACCTCACAATGGTGGATTTATCGCAGAATGGCAGTATAGCAGTGCAGCAATTCAACTATTCACTTAATCCCACTGCGTCCCTACAATGCTTCAGCTTAGGAGCAGGAAGGGCTTTAGTGAGCATATCAGCAATCATTTTTGCATCTGGCAAATATCATAATTTAAGCACTCTAGAGAACACTTTTTCTCTTACAAAGTGTAATCGTACATCCATGTGTTTGCTTTTGAAGTGATGACTCGGGTTAGAAGCAATGGCAATAGCACCCTGGTTATCACACCAGATCACCTGTGGACCAACTTGCATGTATCCTAGTTCTTGTAATATGGATTTTACCTATAAGAGTTCTTTGAGGGCCGAGCTTACTGCCATATATTTTGACTCCATTGTCGACTGTGCTGTAACCTTTTGAAGTTTGCTGCTCGAGCAGCAAGTACTGTTCCCAATTTGTAGAACGAATCCCGTGGTGGATTTCTAGCTTGGCATGTCGCCATAGCTTGCATCACTCTATGTTTGAAGCTTGACTTCTCCTCCGCCTAGAGTGAGTTTGAGATCTTTAGTTCCTGTCAATCATCTTAAGAATCTCCTTGCTGCATCAAGATCAGATTTTCTCAGATTTTCTAGACTCCTGCTCAGTACCCCGACTGCTGCAGCAATGTCAAGACGGGTACAGTTCATGAAATATATTAAGCTTCCCAATATCTGTCTATAAGTTATTATTGTCATAGAATCATTCTCCCCTGACTCTAAATACTCGCTAACAATGACACCTGGTTTTGTTTCTTCTCCCTCAAACTTCTACCGAAACTCCATTGGAGTTAAACATCCTTTTGCCCCCCGCATTCCGTACTCATCCAACATGTTTCCAATGGCCTCTTTTTGAGTCAATTTTATTATTTTCTTATTTCTGTCCCTCTCTACCTGGATACCCAAAATATATTTTGCCTCACCAAGGTCTTTCATCTCGAACCGTGCGTTCAGAGCAGTTTTGATTTTGTTTATTTCAGCCATTGATTTGCTAATTAATAGCAAATCATCTACATGTACTGCTATATATACTATCCCATTGTCGCCCTTTACAACGTAGACAGAGTGATCAGACTTATCCTTTAAAATCCTAGGCTAGTCAAGAATTCATCAAGCTTTAGATTCCACTGTCTAGGGGCCTGTTTTAGGCCGTACAAAGATTTTAGCAACTTGCATACTAAGTGCTCTTTTCCTGGTTCCACATACTTTTCAGGCTGTTGCATGTAAATGGTCCTATTTTTAATATAAACTGCACAATTTAGAGCCTCAGCCCAGAATTTTGAATCCACATTTTTATCTGCGAGCATCGACCTAGAGCTCTCCGTGAGAGTTCTATTCAGTCTTTCCGACACCCCATTTTGTTCCGGTGAATATGGAACGGTCAATAGATGAATTATTCCCTCCTCGAGTGAAAATACTTCAAATTCCTTTGATGTATACTCACCACCATTGTCCGATCTGAGCTGCAAAATAGGTAAATTATGAAGCTTTTCATCCCTTGCTTTATAGTGTTTGAAATGACCAAACACTTCACTCTTCTCCTTCATGAAGTAAACTTTTGTAAACTTGGAAAAATCATCTGTGAAGGTGACCATATATTTCATCCCCCCGGTAGATGGAACCTTCGCCGAACCAAAGACATCCAAATGAATTTGTTGTAAGAGTTTGTGTGACCGATGCTCAGACTCTTTAGGAAATGGCAATCTGTGGATTTTGCCTAAAGCGCAACCATCACAAGTTTTGACCGGCTCATTTGTGATTGATACACCCTCTATTTTTCCAGAAAGGACCATTTTCCTCAAACTATCATAGTTTACATGGCCTAATCGTTTATGCCACAACTCATCTGAGTGCAAAACACCGGAGTACAAAACATCATTTTTCTTGGTATTAGCCATATCCATGCGATACATCTTGCTACTATCTCTAGTACCTGTAACCGCAACCTTGCCATTTTTGCTAACAACCTGCCGACCATTTTTCAAATTAACCTCAAAGTCTTTACTCTCTACCAACGACGTAGAAAACATATTTTTCTTAAAGTCAAGCACAAATAAGACATTGTGAAGAGTCCTTTCAATTGCTTTTCCTTCTACATCAACTAGTAAGGACACCTCACCCACAGCACGAGTTTGGACACTCATTCCACAAGCATAATAAATATTTTTCTCCGGCGTTGTTTTCAGATTTTTGAAGATGGCCTTGTTCCACCACATGTGGGCTGACGCTCCTGTAACCATTATCCATCCAGGGTCTTTCGCGCCCTCTATTGCAGCCGCAATAGCGAATAGATCCGTATCATCCTTCGTAGAAACCGTCAAAGTCTCGTCATGGAGAGACGAAGAAGCCGAAAATAGTGCATTTCCACAAGGTGTAGGCTCCGTGAAGCCTTTGTAAAACGGGCTTTGTTGCCATCTTGGCCTGTATAAACCTGTATCGTTAGCTTTTTTAAGCTTAGGACGGAATTTGTATCCATGACCTCTCTCACTACAATAAAAGCATGCATTGTTTGATTGTCTATTTCCACTTTGATTAAACTGTCTGAACTGATTAAACTGATTCCTTTGCTGATTAAACAAACCTTTTCTCTCAAAGTCCGAATTAAAAGCCTCTACTTGCTCAACATTGAGAATATTAGACGTAGCTTCCTCTTCTAGTAAAATATTGATGGCTAATTGTAAAGTCCAGCTAGCTTTATCTTTTTGTTTGAGCATGTCAGATGCTCCTTTCATACTACGAGAGAGACCCCTCATGAGCAATGCTGCCTGTTGAAAAGGAGGAAACACCCCACCTGCACAAGCATGTGCATCTACAAGGATACGAAATTTGTTAGAATATTCAGCCATTGTACCGCCAGTGTACTTATAGTCCCAAAATTTTCCAACCAATAGAAGCTCTTCCTGGACATTGGCCTTTTCATAATCACTTTTAAGTGATTTCGAGAAATCAATTGTTTTTTTCATTTTTATCCTAGACATAGCTAAGTCCTCAGATATACAAAATTTCAGAATAGAACGAGCTTGCGTATTTTTCTTAGACCATGACGGATCAGATTCATCCAGCGAACCATCCAAGATATCTAAAAGATTGACATTTTCAACATGTGTCTCCACCATATCCGCCCAGTAAACATACTTATCCCCGGATTAGATAGGAATTCTTGATGACACGCCCATAACATGTTGTTCTACAACCACCGGTGCAGGTGGAGGAGCAGCAGTAGAAGTAGAAGTAGACATGATACACTCTCAGATGATATCAAGAATCCTACCAAACAGTTGTTCTTAAGTGCTCACCAATTCTTATACAAGCATCCAAACATCACAATACTCCATCAGAATATAGAGTAGCATAAACAGTGATAACTCCCAAAGTTTCAGCACAATTGACCCGACAACACTCAAGATATAATACTCAGAAGTTTCCCAAAACTTGTTTGCAGTTTTACTACTTGGAAGTCTGGATACATAATATGTTATGAGTCCTAAGTCTTATACTTGTGTTGAACTGGAAACACCAGTGTACTTGAGAAGAACATCAAACCACCAAGCTACCACTAATCTGTCAAGCTACCATTGAGCTATCACTAAGCTACCACTGAGCTATCACTAAGCTACCACTGAGTTACCTACTAAGTTACTAGTGAGTTCCCACTAAGTTGACTAGAATCGTATCTATCGCAGTTGCTCTATCCTGTACAGAATCACATTAAAAATATAAGACGCTGCGTTGTCCGTACGGACCATATCAAATATAATCGGGGTTGCGTTGTCTTGTCTGTGTTGCAGCTTCGCTGCTGCGCTGCTCAGCTGCTTTGCTGCTCTGCTGTGTAGCAGCTACTCTGCTGTATAGCAGCTGCTCTACTGTATAGCAGCTGGTCTGCTGTATAGCAGCTGCTCTGCTGTATAGCAATTGCGCTGCTCTGTTGTATAGCAGCTGCGCTGCTCTGTTTGTATAGTAGCTGCACTGCTTTGTCTGTAAAGCAGCTGCGCTGCTCTGAGACTGAAAGCTTTCCAAAAAGACAACATCTAGTTCATAATGACATATGGATACCGGCCAAAGTGCCATCAGTTGGAGGAAAAATGATTATGCTTACTACCACTGATGATTGGTCTAGATACTCTAGAGTATATTTCTTGAAAAACAAATTTGAGGCTTCGACTTATTTTAAAGAGTATAAAGCCTGCAGTGAAAGGATTCATGAGACACCTATAAAGAGAGTGAAGAGTGATAATGAGGGGGAATACACTTCTAATGATTTTGAGAATTTCTTGAAAGAGGAAGGGGTTCTGCACCAAAAGAGTGTTCCAAAGAACCAAGAACAAAATTGTGTAGCCGAGAGACTAAATTGGACATTTAGTGATATTGCCCGTTATATGTTTTCGGATAAAAAGATTAAAAACGTTTTTTGGCAAAAGTTATGAATTGTGCTAACTATCTCAAAAATAGAGTCCTTACCTTGGCAATAAAAGGACAAACACCTTATGAAAGAAAAACCTAGAGAACACTTAATATTTCACACTTAAAGGTGTTCGGAAGTCAAGTGTTTAGTCTAAACACAAAAAAATCTGATTGGAAGTTAGATGCAAGGGGGAAGCTGGGTTACCTTCTTGGGTATGCTGAATATGTAAAGGGATATAGAGTTTATGATCTTGGAAGAGAAGACATCATTCTAGTAAAACACTTGGTAGTCATGGATGAAGGAAAGTTCATAGATCCCTTTAAATACACTAAACTGGTTAGAATTTGAATTGAATCCGAAAATGAGTTAGATTCAGATTCTTCTAACCGAACTCCGGTTCAGCCTGACCTTGCAGAGGAAGAGAAAAATCTGATCGAGAGTGAACCTCTCTTGGAATCACTACTTCGATTCAAACAGAGGAATAAAACGAAGAAAGACCGGAAATAGATGATGAACGTCCGGAGATGGACTTCACGGATAGGGGAGAAGATGAAGTCGTTCTGACAAAACCAAGATTACCCTCCATTCCAGCATCGGAGTTTGAAGGAGGAAGGAGAAGCAGCAAGAGACCTCAAGAAAGACAAGTGAACAATAAGGTAAATAAGCTGTCACACTTGAGCGAACCCTAGACTTACTTACTCAGAAGCAGTTAATATTCCGGAAGGTAGTAGATGGATGACAACCATTAATGAGGAGATGGCTTCCATTATGGAAGCAAACACATGGGAGCTGGTGGATTGACCTCAGGAAAAAAAGCTAATAGGATGCAAGTGGGTATTAAAGTTGAAACTTAATCCGGATAACACTATCGAGCGATACAAGGCCACATTGGTGGCAAAGGGGTTCACACAGAAGGAGGGAATCGATTATGAGGAAAGCTTCGTGTTGTTCATAGCCAATTTCAGCCATGAATGTACCCTCGGAAGCACAACAGACTACCCCAAAATAGCCTCTTTTGATTCCACTCGGAATTCTACAAAATTACCAAACCAACCTGAAACTTCACAAACAGATAGTTCTTAAACTACTTAGCATTCCCACCAATTTTCATATAACAATACCAAACTGTATAATCACAACACCCAGTCAAAGTTGCAAAAAAATAGCTTGCCAAAACTTTGATAAACATGACTAACTTCACAATGAAGCTCCAGGCAAACCACAAACACAGTAGGTCTGCAAATTTGCTATAATATTGCCAATACAAGGAGAATTACACATGCAAAATATCAGATAATTCTGCCTGTAGAACTGAGAGAAATTCTCAAATGAAATTCCCAAAAAGGAGCAAAAACAGTTTCTGTCCAAAAAGTTCCTGAGTCTAGATATGACTGAGTCCAACAAATATACACTACAGCTTACTACTAACTGTACGGAGGAATACCAGACGTACCTAATCAAACAACTACCTCTATTAATGTGAGTGTACATGAGATTTACACTAATAATTAATACATAGGACAAAACATTGTTAAATATTTACACGTCTTAGGAATTCCGTCAAACGAATCAGGACCGTTCAAAATAAATATCATGTGATGGACGCAATTTCACGTCCCTCACCAAACTGACGGTGTTGCCGTCTATAGCTTCGGTGGCGTCCAATTCATCACATGTTTGACCGCCGCATTATGTTTCGTACGGTCGACGTACAATTTAACTCATTTCGAATATTAATCATCGGATCGTCCTCGTCCATTTCTCCAACACATTCTACACTTTCGTCTATGTTTCTTCGCGTCACTTGAAGTCCAATTCCGTACGTTTGAATACTCTTAGTACCTAGTACGCAAGCTGCTATGACTACGATGTGACCAGCGCAACATGGCAGCACAATATCTTTTCCATACACGCTGCTATGGCTGCGGTGTGACCAGCGCAGCATGGCAGCATAGCAATGTGATATAGAGAGGACAAAAGGTTTCCAAAAACCAACACTCCCCCAAACCTTTAGACTCTCTCTGTCACTGAGTCCACACTCCTCCGTTATTCCCTTTTGTTCAACCGTTACTCAAATAATTCCGTACATCCCAAAACAGTTAGTATCATTACTCCCTCAATTCGCATATCCTTTAAAACCTCCACTGTAAATCTAGATAGCATACAAAATATAAACCGCGTACTGTACTCACGGAACATTTTGTACGCAGGAAACGCCGCGTACGCACGAAACTCATTTTCCAAAAACCAACACTCCCCCGAAATTTAGTTTTGTGCACCCGAATAAAATTAGAGTATAGTGGCTGCTATAATTGCGATGTCAGATAAGGGCAGCATAGCAGCATAGCAACGCCGGATAGCAATATAGCAATGCCACATAGCAACACAACAGTATGGCAACGCCGCATAGCAACATAGCAGCGCCACAAGATGTGTTCAACGTCTCCACTTCTCCAACTCCCTGCGGCCATCTCTTCCAAAATTTGTCCTTCCTAGACACATCATTGCTTCCGCTGCCTCTTTCTAGGTCTTTAAAATAAAATTATATTTTTCAATCAATTTTAGAACAAACAAAAACCAAAATTCAAAATTCCACGAATATTACCGAATGTTAATGGTAGTCACTTCCGCAATGTTACTTTTCACGCCGTCTTCTTTTGATCACTTTCGGAATACGTTTTCTTCTACGATTCATCCTTTGAATTCTACTTCCTTTCTTCGTTTTCTTACTGAATTTTGATGTTTTTCCCATTTTCGCAATTTTTTTTTCTTCTTCTGTATTATAAACTTCTTCACGTACTCCAATTTTTTGAACACTTTTCCTCTCTCCTTCTTCTTCCGTATTAATCTCCTCCTGTAAATTATTTTCGGTTTCAACTTCCAAATCCCTTTCACTTCCTCCTAATATTCTTACTTCAATAACCTCTTCCTCTTACACCTCTTCACCACTCACCAATCTGTTGTTTGTAAAAGTGACAAAAACTGACTCTTTTTCTATCACCTCTTTCTCCACTCTATTTCCAGTAACAACAAGGTTTTCTTTTCCTTCCTCATGTTCTATATCTCGAAGAGCAACAACCGGTAAGTATACAAATTCTTTGACGGGAAGTGTAACCCTTCGTTTAGGGGGTCGGACTCTATTGTCATCCCATTCATTCTTGAAAGTTCTTGCAACACATGGACTTTTATATAGCGGACATACCTTGAAAGTATGCCCTACATCATTACAGTAAAAACAGTTTTCTACCTTACAACTTTTCTTATTTCTTTGAAACTGTGATCTGACACCTTGACAATTCACCCTATTCTTTAAAGACTCGTTATTAGCATCTTCCTCTAAAAGACACTTGATTGCTAAAGGTAAGTTCCAATCCCCTTTATCAACTTGTCTTAATCTATCTAAAGCACACCTATGTTCCTTCGGTAATCCTTTCATTAACAGGAAAGCCTTTTGAGCATTGGTAAAGTTTCTTCTTGCAATATCATTTGCTGCAAACAGTATTTGTATCCCAATACAATAATTCAACATTTAACCTCCATCATACTTATGCTCAATTATTTTTGTAACATTACTCATCCAGTGATACACAGAAGTCTTTTGATATGCACGTTCTAAACACTTCCATAATTCAGCTGCACTTTGTAAACCAAGGTAAGTCATTACAAGTTCCTCGTTCAAGGATAGCTTGATAGTCAGCAAACAGTCATTATTCTTCTCCTCCCATCCAATCGATGATTCACCACATGTCCATCCACCACATCGATTAACTTCCTCGACTTGAGGTAGCTCTCCATAATACTCCTCCAATAGTAATATTTAGATCCATCAAATATGGGTAATATTGATTCATTGAATATGGGTAGCCATTGGTGTGGGCCCATAACCTGTTGTTCATAGCCAATTTCAGCCATGAATGTACCCTCGGAAGCACCACAGACTACCCCAAAACAACCTTCTTTGATTCCACTCAGAATTCTACAAAATAACCAAACTAAGCTGAAACTTCTCAAACAGATATTTCTTAAACTATTTAGTATTCCCACCAATTTTCATATAACAATACCAAACCGTATAATCACAACACCCAGTCAAAGTTGCAAAAAAATAGCTTGCCAAAACTTTGATAAACATGACTAACTTCACAATGAAGCTCCAGGCAAACCACAAACACAGTAGGTCTGCAAATTTGCTATAATATTGCCAATACAAGGAGAATTACACATGCAAAATATCAGATAATTCTGCCTGTAGAACTGAGAGAAATTCTCAAATGAAATTCCCAAAAAGGAGCAAAAACAGTTTCTGTCCAAAAAGTTCCTAAGTCTATAAATGACTAAGTCCTACAAATATACATTACAGCTTACTACTAACTGTACGGAGGAATACCAGACGTACGTAATCAAACAACTACCTCTATTAATGTGAGTGTACATGAGATCTTTACTAATAATTAATACATATGACAAAACATTGTTAAATTTTTACACGTCTTACGAATTAGGTCAAATGAATCAAGACCGTCCAAAATAAATATCATGTGATGGACGCGATTTCGCAACCCTCACCAATCTGACGCCGCTGCCGTCTATAGATCCAGTGGCATCCAATTCATCACATGTTTGACCCCCGCATTATGTTTCATACGGCCGACTTAAAATTTAACTCATTTCGAATATTAATCATCGAATCGTCGTCGTCCATTTCTCCAACACATTCTACACTTTCTTCTATGTTTCTTCGCGTCACTTGAAGTCCAATTCCGTACGTTCGAATACTCTAAGTACCTAGTACGCAAGCTGCTATGACTGCGATGTGACCAGCGCAGCATGGCAGCGGTGTGACCAGCGCAGCATGGCATCATAGCAATGTGATATAGAGAGGACTAAAGGTTTCCAAAAACCAACACTTCGCTCTTGTTGTCAGGTGTCCCTCCGTTCAAATTCTACTTAGTCTAGTGGCAGGGGAAGACATAGATGTGCACCAGATGGACATCAAAACCGCTTTCTTACACAGAGAATTAGAAGAAGAGATTTTTATGCGACAACCGAAAGATTTGTGGAGAAAGGAGAAGAAAGTAAGGTGTGCAGATTGATAAAGTCTCTTTATGGACTAAACTAAGCTACACGCCAATGGAACAAGAAGCACAATGAGTTTTTGACGATCTACGGATTTATCCGAATCAGTTCGGGTCATTCCATCTATCAATTTGAGGACGAAGAAGGTATAATTTTCATTCCTTCTATGTTGATGATTTGCTTATTTTTGAGTAAATCAATAGAGAAAATCAATAGATTGAAAAAAGATCTAAAGAGTATATTTGAAACGAAAGACTTGGGGGAGACAAAGTATTTTTTCGGAATTCAGATGGAGAGGGATATATTATTTTTGGAAAGCTTTAAGTCTCACCAAATTTATTCGACGATGGAAAAATAGATCTTTAGGGACACGCGTCGTCACTTGAAGCACAGTGCATGTTTTTTGAATGGTACCGACACCAGAATTGTAACACTGCAGCAACAACGCAGATGGAACAAGCGCAACTACGGATATATTTGATATGGTCCGTACGTACGAACGCAGACTTTGACACAACGAACAAACGCAACTGCGAATCTTTTGGTACAGGAAATCGCAGTTTCTACGCAAAAAGACAAACGCAACTGCGACTATTTTTGGTATGGGACAACGCAGCTGCTACAAAGCTGCGGATATTTGAATGTGATCACGAATTGGACAGCGTTGCTACGGTTGATATGAATCAAGTCAACGGACGAGATTCATAACGGAATAATTAAGTGACTTGCTGAAAGATGTTCTGCATCAGCCAAATGAACGTGCCCAAACAATTGTCACTAAGCCAGGCGAGAAGTATTTGAACAAATCACCTGTATAGGATTCTCATTTATATTGATTGTATAGTGATAGATTAGTTTTAGCGTGATTAGGAGCACTTAGACCTTAGTGGCAGTTTAGTTCTTTTGGCCGTATATTTTAGGAACATTTGTATCGGCGGTACAACACTATGTAGTAGGACAACTGAGTGAAGAGTATAAGACTTAGGACGTAGAACATTTTATGTATCTAGACTTCGAGACTATGTAATCTGCAAACTATTTTTGTGAAACTTTTGAGTTGCATATCTTGGTGTACGTGTGATCAATTGTGCTGAAACTTTGGGAGTTGTCAGACTTTGTGATAAACTATACTATGGTATAGTTTGAAGCAGTTTGGACCTTTGTGTCAACTTTATTATACTGTAGAAAGTAGTTGTTTGATCGGATTCTTGGTAAGCTTCTGTGGTGAATTATGTCTACTTCTACTACTACTGCTCCATTGCTCCACTTGCTCTAGTGGTCGTAGTACAATTGGTTATAAGCCTGTTATCAAGAATTCATATCTTCTTGGGGGAAAAATACGCTTATTGGGTGGATATGGTGGAGATAGTCTTCGAAAATGTTAACATTATGGATATTTTGGATGGTTCACTTGTGGAAACGAATCCGTCTTGGTGAAAGAAAAATTCGCAAGCTCGGTCGCTTTTGAAATTCTATATCTCAGAAAAATTGACTATGTCACGGATAAAAATGAAAAAGGCGATGGATATCTAGAAATCTCTCAATGATGATTTTGAAAAGGCTAATGTTCATGAAGAACTATTTTTGGCTGGACGAATTTGGGACTACAGATACACGAGTGGCACAATGGCAGAATATTGTAACAAAATTCGAATACTAATAGATTCTCATGCTTGTGCAGGTGGATCTTTTCTTCAGTTTCAGCAGGTTATTTTGCTAATGAGAGGTTTTCCTATTGCTATGAAAGCAGCGTCAAATTGGCTGAAACAGAAAGGTAAAGCTAGATGAAAACTACAGTTGGCTATTAATTTAATATTAGAAGAGGAAGCTTATTCTAAAATTCTTAATGGTGAAAAAGAAGTAGAGGCGTTTAGCACAAAATTTTACAAAATTCCTCAGTTTAATCAGCAAAGAACAAAATTCCTCAGTTTAATCAGCAGAGAAATCTGTTTAATCACAATCATAATAAATTTTGACAGTTTAATCAAAAAGGAAATAGACAATCTTTCAATGCTTGTTTTATTGTAATGAAAAAGGTCATGGATGTAAATTCTGTCCTAAGCTTAAGAAAGCTAATTAAATAGGTCTGTGCAGGCCTGGATGGCAGCAGAACCAATTTTTTAAAGGCTTCACGGGATCGTCACAATGAGGAAATGCACTTTTTTCGACGTCTTCATCTCATCAGAACGATTCTCTTTCACTCTCTGGAAAGGAGGATGATGATCTATTTGCTATGGCGGAAGCAATGGAGGGCGCGAGAGACAATGGATGGATAATGGACACGGGAGCGTCGGCCCACATGTGTTGGAACAAGGCAGTTTCCAAAAATCAAAAATCAACACCGGAGAAAAATATCTACTATGCATGTGGAATGAGTGTGCAAACGCGGGCTGTAAGTGTTGTCTCCTTGCTAGTTGATGTAGAAGGCAAGGCAGTTGAGAGAACTCTTCATAATGTTCTCTATGTACCAGATTTTAAGAAAAAATTGTTTTCAACTTCTTTGGTAGAGAATTTAGGGTTTGAGATCAATCTGAAACATGGCAGGCAGGTTGTTAGCAAAATTGGAAAATGATAAGAATAAGAGTCAATCGGAATGCGCTCACAAATACTTAAATGTCTCAATGCGGAAGCGATATTAAAATGAAATCAAACATTACAACACATCAAAAGCGCATAATCCAAGATAGAGAGAAATTAAATACTCAATAACATAAACTCATATTAACTTAATCCTTAAACATTACACTTCTCTTAATTCATTCCTCCTTAATTGACTCTTGAATGATTCCTAATTGTTATACAATCTAACTCACACAAAGGTTTTTTAACTTAGCCACGGAAATAATCCAGAACACTAACTCTAAAAGTGTCTAAATGTATTTAGACGTAAATGTGGTACAAAACAAAATGAAACTACTAGAAACCAAACTGACAGTCATATACGACAAACTTAACTTACTCGAAACGAAACAACTAGACGTATGTCGCGCGAAACGAAACTTCTCGACGTACTAATCTAGAACTTAACCGAAACGAAACCAAATCTAATCGTGTACGTGTGAAAAGTGCACGCACGAAATAATGAATCAAACTATACGAAACAAAACCGAATTCGCAAACCGACGCACGGAGTACTAAATGAAACCAAGCTAAATACGCGAAGTGACGCGAGACCAAATCTAAACCACACTAAAAACGAACAAGCATCACGTAAACCTAGATTGAACAATTGTACGTCTTAACAATCCCCCTCTCAATGTTGAATCTACACAAAATCTTAACCGAACTCAAAATAATCCTAACTTAGGCCTTCCTCTCACAAAGACATCATACATAGTAGCTTTAGTTAACATGTCCGCTGCTTCTTCACCCGTTGGTATAAAAATGAACTCAATCTCTCCAGCATTTTCTAAATCTCTTACAAAATGCCATTGAATCCTAATGTGCTTAGTCCTCTTATGAAACACTAGATTCTTAGCAAATGCAATGCTAGACATGCTATTTGAGAACAACTTCATACACTTAATAATAATTCCCAACTCACTTAACATCTCTCTTAACCAAATTGAAGCTTTGGCAGCATGGCAAGCCGCCATATATTCGGCCTCCGTCGAACTCAATGCTACCGTAGGTTGAAGTCTCGAACTCCACGAAATCGCACCTCCACATAAAACAAATGCGTAACCGGATGTTAACTTTCCCGTGTCGAAGTCTCCACCCCAATCGGAATCGCAATATCCAAAACAATCTAACCCTGAATCCGCCTTATAAACTAAACCATAACTTAACGTTCCAACCAAATATCTAAAAATTCTTTTAACACTCTCCGAATGACACTTCTTAGGTGCTTGACAATACTTGCTCACAATACTAACAGCAACTGAAATATCTGGTCTAGTTCCAACACTAAGATACATCAAACAACCAACTGCTTCTCTATAAGGTACATCAATTGTTGGCTCACTTTCTGCTATACTCAAGTGAACTCTAGGATCCAAAGGTGTACTTAAAGGCTTAGCATTCAACATAGAGAATCTAGCTAAGACTTCCTTACAATATTGGTACTGACTAAGTTTCAAAGAACCAGGCTCATCTCTAATCACCTCAATACCAAGAATGTACTTAGCTTCTCCTAAATCTGTAACTTTGAAGAATTTACTGAGAAAACATTTCCATTCGTGAATCCTTTCAAGACTGTTTGAAATCATAATAAAATCATCAACATACACACTAAAAATATTTTGATCAACTCCTTCTCCTTTCACATAAACACCTAAATCTGAAAACGTACGAACAAAGCCAAAATCCAAAAGTACCTTATGAAGACGAGTGTACCATGTCCTTGGAGCTTGCTTAAGTCCATAAAGCAACTTCTTCAACTTCCACACATGTCCAGGTTTGCCCGAAACTCCTTCTGGAATCTTCATATAAACTTTTTCTTCCAATTCTCCGTTTAGAAAAGCAGTTTCCACATCCATTTGGTGGATATGCTTTCTCTTAGCAGCAGCAATCGCAATAATCATCCTTAAACTATCAAACTTAACTACAGGTGCATATGTTTCTGTATAATCTATACCTTCTTTCTGCTGAAAACCTTTACCAACTAATCTTGTTTTATATTTGATTATTTCACCTGATGCACCCGTCTTAGTCTTAAATACCCATTTACAATCAATAGTTTTCTTTCCCTCAGGTAAAACTACTTCTTCAAATGTTCCATTATCAATAATAGACTTAAGTTCTTTCTCAAAAGCTGGTTTCCACTTTTCATTCCAATCACATGATGCAACAGCTTCTGAATAGGACTTAGGATCCCCATTCAAATGCTCACTCTGTAATCGCTATAAAAGAAACTCATTTAACCTAGCATCTGAAATAAAATTAACCGACTTATCTTTAGCATTCATATGAAGGGTTAATCTCTCAGGAGCCTATACTTTATTCCCTCGATTACTTCTCCTAACAACAACTTCTTCTTCAACAACATCATCTCTTTCACCCTTCTCACTTACAGATGGCAAACTACATTCACTACTTTGTCAGCTAAGGGATCTTTCATTGGACTTAGAACTTTGACTTCCATTCTCACTTTTCAAGCTTTTCAGAATCAGATTGGGAAGATTCAAATCTCTTACCAATTTTAATTGATTTCTTCTTTTTCAATGGAATTTTTTCATCCTCCTCTTCGTCACTCTCGTCATTAATTTTGAACTCTTCCAAATTGCTCTCTTCCTCAAAATCCAAACTTTCTTCCTTATCTTTTGTGAATTCCATTGCTTTCGCCAAATCTTCGTGAAACTCCACATTTCTTGATTCGACAACTGTTCGAGTAGCCGGATTGAAGATTCTGTGTTGACTTGAATTTTGACTATACCCAACAAAGATACCCGTCCATGATTTTGGACTGAATTTTCCGGCTCGATATCTTTTCTCGATGTAGACAGTGGCTCGGCATCCCCAAATCCTCAAATGTCGAACAGATGGAATCCTGCCACTCCACAATTCTTCAGGCGTCTTATCTCCAAAAATCGAAGTTAGTCTTCTGTTACAAATGTAATTTGCTGTAAGAACAACTTCTCCCCAAAACCTCACACTATGTTTAGTGTTATGCAACATAACTCTAACCATCTCTTAAAGTGTCATATTCTTCCTCTCAGCAACTCCATTAGACTCACGAGAATAGGCAGCCGTAAATTGTTGTTTAATCCTTCTTTTCTGACAAAAACATTTATAAGCAACAAATTCTCCTCCACTATCTGATCTGACTGCTTTTTACTTTCTATCCGTTTCTCTCTCAGCCATTACAACAAATTCCCGAAACTTATATAACGCTTCTGACTTATGTTTCAACAAATATACCCAACTCTTTCGATTATAATCATCCACAATTACAAAGATATATTTATGTCCTCCTAGACTTAATGGTTTGACGTCTCCACATAAGTCTACATGAACAAGCTCAAGGGGAGCACTAGCTCTATACTTCACATCTTTAACAGGATGAGACTTTCTAATCTGTTTTCCTTTGCTACAACCATTACAACCTTGAACTTTCTCTCCGGAAACACACTCTAATACTCTTACTACTCCACTTTTCATCATATTTTTTATATTTGACTCAGAAGTATGACAAAGTCTATGATGCCATAAACTTAGATCTCCACTTTCAAAACTTACAGCATTAACTGAAATTACTGATTTCTGATTGTCCTGTGGTCTAATCCATTTTAACTTACTTTGCATACAATCGGTTACATAACCTTCTCCAAATTGATTTCCTTCTCTATCTTGGAAAACTATTCTTCCATTTTCAAACGAGATTACTCTACCACCATTCCTTTGTATCTATGGAACACTAACAAGGTTTACAACACCATCAAGAAAATACAAAGTATTGTTCAAATTCACTTTCTTTACAACAACTTGACCATTCAAATTGTTAACAGGTAAATCTAATGTGACAGTTCCCACTGAATCTATCGGGACAACATGTCCACTAGCAACCGTTATAGTCTTAGGAACTGTAAGTTTTCTCAAATCCGTAAACAAATTAAGATCACTACAAACATGATGAGTTGCTCCAGAATCAACTATCCAATCTTTATAACTTTGACTCCCACATGCGGAATTTGCAGAATTGACAACAACATTTCTATCTTTTTTCATCATCATAGAAAAGTTTAGAGACTTATCGCCTTGATCGTCATGAAAATCTGAATAGTGGGTTTGATGTCCTCCTCCACGAGATTGTCCAAATCTTCCACGACCTCGTCCTCGATGTCCACCTCGATCTCTTCCTCTTTTCGAATAGTAAGATGATCTTCCTCCATTTCGTTGAAAACATTGAGCACTAACATGTCCCCATTTTCGACAAATATTGCATTGCTTTTCCCTATCCAGACAGTTAGTAGCCATATGTCCTTCCTTATTACACTTATAACAAATAACATGATTTACATCACCTTGATCGCTATAACCTTTTCCAAATCCTGAATACTGAAAATTGTTTCTACCCCCTCTTAATCTAAACCTTCTTCTACCTCCACGACCACGTACAAAGTATACCTCAGACGTGCCAGTGAGGTTTACATTACTATTTCCGAATCCTCTACTATCTTTCTCTTACTTTTTTCTGCACCTTTTAGAAGGTTAATAGCAAAATCAAAAGTGGGTTTCTCTGTAGATCTTATAACTTCTACTGTAACATCAAACTTAGATGGTAATCCATTTAGAAACACAAATACTTTTTCATCTTCAAGAGGAAACTTTCCTGCGCTATTCAACTGCTCTATCAAAACATTAAATCTTTTTAGAGCATCATCAATCGACTCATTACTCTTCATCCTAAACTGAATAAAGTCCTGAAATACATAATTAGATTTAGTTGCGAATCCTTTCTCATACAAATTTTGTAGATGGGTCCAACAAGCATGAGCGGTATCATGAGTTAACATATGCTCATGAACTGAACTACTACTACTCTGAAGTAATGCAGTCATAGCTGCCATATCTTTAGTATCCCACTTTTTCCTTCCTTTTTCATCTAATGGTCTTTTCTCTTCTCCTGTAAGTATTTTCCACAATTTCTTTAGAGTAAAGATTCCTTGAATATATCTCTTCCATACAGGATAATTATTTCCATTATGCATGATAGTCTTATACGACACCTTGTAATCTAACTCTTCATCTGAACTCGACTCATCATCATCATCATCATAAAAAGGCACTTTCATTTTGCCATTTTTACTCTTCTTAGAACTCTCATCATCTGAATTGCCCCCAAAGGTAAAAGTTTTACCGAAAGATTGTCCTTCTTTTTTTGCCTTTAGAAATTCGTAAAGTTCCTCCATAGTCGTGGGATCAAACTGAATTGTGAGACTCTCATTCGCCATTGATAACTTCTTCAATTCTCCAACTCCAAAAGTGACTTCAGTGTCTTCGCTCTTTGCGGAGTATTCCTCCACCATCACTTATAAACTCTTAATCAATTCTTAACTCCAATCTAAATAAACACTGCTCCAATACCAAATGATAGGAATAAGAGTCAATCGGAATGCGCTCACAAATACTTAAATGTCTCAATGCGGAAGCGATATTAAAATGAAATCAAACATTACAACACATCAAAAGCGCATAATCCAAGATAGAGAGAAATTAAATACTCAATAACATAAACTCATATTAACTCAATCCTTAAAAATTACACTTCTCTTAATTCATTCCTCCTTAATTGACTCTTGAATGATTCCTAATTGTTATACAATCTAACTCACACAATGGCTTTTTAACATAGCCACGGAAATAATCTAGAACACTAACTCTAGAAGTGTCTAAATGTATTTAGACGTAAATGTGGTACTAAACAAAATGAAACTACTAGAAACCAAACTGACAGTCATATACGACAAACTTAACTTACGCGAAACGACGCAACTAGACGAATGTCGCGCGAAACAAAACTTCTCGACGTACTAATCTAGAACTTAAACGAAACGAAATCAAATCTAATTGTGTACGTGTGAAAAGTGCACGCACGAAATAATGAATCAAACTATACGAAACAAAACCAAATTCGCAAAACGACGCACGGAGTACTAAATGAAACCAAGCTAAATACGTGAAGTGACGCGAGACCAAATCTAAACCACACTAAAAACGAACAAGCATCACGTAAACCTAGATTCAACAGTTGTACGTCTTAACATAAAAATTGCAGTTACGGGAACTAGAGATGCCAAGAAAATGTATCGAATAAATATGTTCAATGATAAAGAAAATGATGTTTTGTATTTCGAAGCATTATCCTTAGATGAGCTGTTGCATAAAAGATTAAGCCATGTGAACTATGCTAGTATGAAAAAGATGGTCAATGCTGGTAACATAGAAGGAGTCACTCTGTCAAATCAGTCACCTAAAACGTGTGATGGCTGTGCATTAGGAAAAATACAGAGATTACCGTTTCCTCAAGAGTTTGAACATAAATCTTCTAAAATTTTGCAATTCATTCATTCTGATGTTTTCGGCCCTGCAAAGGTACCATCTGCCGAGGGGATAAAATATATGGTTACGTTTATAGATGATTTTTTGAGGTTTACTAAAGTCTACTTTATGAAGGACAAGAGTGAGGTCTTCACTCATTTTCAACACTTCAAAGCTTGGGTGGAGAAACAACACGGTTTGCCAATTATGGAGCTCTGATCGGACAATGGCGGGAATATTCGTCAAAAGAGTTGAAAACTTATTACTTAAGGAAGGTATTAGTAAGAAACTATCTGTGTTATACTCTCCCAAACAAAATGGGGTCACAGAAAGACTAAATAGAACTATCACAGAAAGCTCAAGAACCATGTTTGCGGATAAGGGCGTGGATCCGAAATTCTCGGCTAAAGCATTAAATTGTGCAGTTTATATCAAAAAAATTATAAGTTTAAGATCTATAGAAACCACTCCTTACGAGATGTGGACGGGTAGAAAACCGGATGTCAGTCATTTCAAAGTCTTTGGAAGTAAATGCTTTATTTTGGATACCTCTAATGATAAATGGAAAATGGAACCTAAGTGATTGTCGCGCATTTTGTTAGGATATGATGATCATTCTAAAGGTTATAGGGTCTTTGTTTTTGAGAGGCAAAAAATTATTGTAGCAATGATCATCCTTGTCAATGATGAACTAGACTCGATAGACTTATTTAAAATGACAGAGCAGCAGAAGCAGCAAAAAATAGAGGAATATGTCATTTTAGATAGCATCCATAATATTGTCCCACAAATGCAAAATTCACCAGTGGTAACACAAGAGTCGGAACATAATCGCGTTCCCCAACAAGTTCATTTCGAAGTGGACCAACAGCAGTCACTGCCTATAGATCCCAACCAGCGCAACGCACGGGATCCGACAATTTCAGCCTCGGAATTTCCTGGGGGAAGAAGATCCAGCAGCGACTTGCAAGCAAGTTCTCACTTCGCTTACTCGATAGCCTCAGGTGAGCCTCTAACCATCCTTGAAGCCTTCTCATCACAAGAGCGGAATCACTAGATCGAGGCGGCAAACGATGAAATGAAGTCAATCATGGAGGCTCAATCATGGGAGCTTGTGGACCTTCCTCCGGATCGAAAAGCGATCGGCAACAAATGGGTATTCAAGGTGAAGTTAAATCCAGATAATAACATTGAACGATATAAGGCTAGTCTTGTGGCAAAGGGGTATAATCAAAAGGAATGAATTGATTTTGAAGAAACTTTTTCTCACGCAGTACGTTTTCGGACAGTTAGGATTTTGCTATCTCTAGCTGCTATAGAAGATATGGAAATACATCAGATGGATGTAAAGAACGCCTTTTTGCATGGAGAATTAGAGGAGACCATTTATATGCAGCAGCTTGAAATGTATGCGGAACCAGGAAAAGAGCACATAGTATGCAAACTCTGAAAATCTTTGTACGGCCTAAGACAGGCCCCAATGGAATGGAATCTAAAACTTGATGAATTTTTAACTAGCCTAGGATTTAAAAAGATAAGTTCTCATCACTCAATCTATGTTTTAAAAGGTGAGAATAGAATAGTGTACATAGCGGTGTATGTAGATGATTTACTATTTGTTAGCAAATCAATGGATGAAATTAACAAAAGTAAAGTTACTTTAAACTCACGGTTCGAGATGAAGGACCTTGGTAAGGCAAAATATATTTTGGGTATCCAAGCAGATAGGGACAAGAAAAGCAGATTGATAAAATTGACTCAAAAGGAGGCTATTAGAAACATGTTAGATGAATATGGTATGCGGGGGGCAAAAGGATGTGTAGCACCAATGGAGTTTCGCCATAAGTTAGAGGGGGAAGAAACAGAACCGAGTGTTATTGTTAGTGACATTTTTGAGTCAGGGGAGGATGATCTTATGACATTGATACTTTACAGACAGATAGTGTGAAGTTTAATATATTTCCTGAACTGTACCCGTCCGGATATTGCTGCAGCAGTTGGGGTACTGAGAAGAAGTCTAGAGAATCCGAGGAAATCTTACGGTGATGCAGCAAAAAAGGTTTTAAGATACTTGGCAGGAACCAAAAACCTCAAACTCACACTAGGCGGAGGAGAAGTGAAGCTGCAAATATGGAGTGATGCAAGCTATGGCAACATGCCAAGCCAAAAATCCACCACGGGATTCATTCTGCAAATTGGGAATGGGACTTGCTATTGGAGCAGCAAACTTCAAACGTCACGACACAATCGACGATAGAGTCAGAATGTATAGCAGCGAGCTCGGCCCTCAAAGAACTCTTATGGGTGAAATCCATATTGCAAGAATTGGGATACATGCAGGTTGGTCCACAGGTGATCTGGTGTGATAACCAAGCTGCCATTGCTATTGTTTCTAACCCGAGTCACCACTTCAAAAGAAAGCACATGGATGTAAGATTACACTTTGTAAGGGAAAAAGTATTCTCTAGGGTGATCAAATAATGTTATTTGCCTGATGCTAAAATGATTGCAAATATGCTTACTAAAGCTCTTCCTGCTCCTAAGTTAAAATATTGTAGAATGAAGTAGAATTAAGTGAATAGCTAAGTTGCTACACTGCTATACTGCCATGTTGTGCTAGTCCAACACGGGGATGTAGTGGTACTAGGTGACTTGCTAAACTGCTACGATGTTATGTTGCGATGCTCCGCTAGTTCGACATCGTAGCTGCGCTGGCATATTGAGCCTAAAGCTTTAGGGGAGTGTTGTTTTTGGAAAGCTTTAAGTCCCAACAAATTTATAAGACGATGGAAAAATTGATCTATAGGGACACGCGTCGTCACCTGAAGCACAGTGCTGGTTTTTTGAATTGTACCGACACCAACATTGGAACAACGCAACAGCGACGCAGATGGAACAAGCGCAGTTGCGGTTATTTTTGATATGGTCCGTATCGACAAACGCAACCTGCGACACAACGGGACAACACAGCCTGCGACACAACGGGATAAACGCAATTGCGGATATTTTGGTACAGGACAACGCAGTTGAAATTCTGTGACCTCCATTGGTCCACAAAATGTCCAGTTTATATGAAGCCTCTAGGATAATATTTGCAGTTTTGACTTTGGCAATGAATAAGTGCCACCCTGGCATGCAAAAACTCTGACCGACTACACCTCTGTGTAGCCTGGACTCCCTTGAGTCCGTAGCAAAAAAAATCACTGAATTTGCTCACCCGAGCATTAAGTTATGGCTGTTCAAAGACAGCATATTTATACAGATGGCCTCTGGGAGAGAGGACTTTCAAAATTTTGTCTAAGTCCTGAAAACCTCACTAATAGCTACCCTAAGCCAATCAAAATAAAGTACTCTAATTGTTGTACATACATAGTACATCAGCCGCCGTACTTTATGTACGGATATATTCGGCACCACTCACGTTCTGCCACGTGGCTAATAGGTCAACATCATTCTGTCCCTTTTCTCTTCCGGCATCCTATAGGATGATGCCACGTGTCATTTCCTCCCATTTCGTCGAACTGCTCCCAGATAATTGTTCCGGCGTTCCGGCACTCACGCGTGCCGTCCGTTCTTTTTCGTCGATCGATTTCACGCGTTCGATCTGACGGCGCGCCGAATAAATGTTGACCGTTGAAAATCATCGGTCAATATTCCGTATTGACCGTTGAATTTCGACGGTCAACATTCCGTGTTGACCGTTTGAAATTCCTTCTTCTTTTGCGAGCCGTCGATCGTGACATTTAATTTCGTCCGTCGAAATCAAATATTTGTTTCATTTATTTCGTGCGGTACTGCATTTCGTGCGGTACCACACGTTTCATGTTTCGTTTCGTTACGTAAGTCGTTACAAGGAATATGTCTTTGTGTTGTATTTAAATACTTACGAAATATATTGCGTATAACGTTTCATCAATACCAAACGGATAAGGCGTGAAACAATTTGTACGGTTTTCGTCCAGAGGTTACAGGATCAAATCCTGTCTGGGTAACGTAGCTTTT
>JBBHKE010000914.1:177975-205952 GCA_037447655.1 Zygnema cylindricum
ATAACTCCACAAACCCATTAAGACTTACTCTCTACGATTTGGCAAAAGCTGCGGAAACCTGGCTTTGAAGTCATATCATGTAACCTCTTAGATCTTTAACACCCACAAAACATTTACCTCCGTTAATTAATGTAGTACAAGAAGTCACACACGTGGACCTACGCGTAAAAACAGCTACAATTCAAAAGTCTTCTAACATTTCATGTTTTCTTCAAAGTAACCCTCCACCACTTCGCTAATAAAGTTGTAGTTCAACCATGTTACTCATAAGTTAAAAAGAAGTGAGCTCACCTTTCAGTGTCACAATGAAGGCTCTAACGTAAACCACCCAACATTATCGTTCATCAAGGCAGTGTTTATTTAGCCTCCATAGAAATGTTGTTTAGATCCGAGAACTTTACAAAATTTCCACTCCACGAAAAACAAATGCAATCTCGGAAGTAACACTGTGACTTTCCACTCGAGTGAAGAAAAATTGAATACTCATTGTACCAACTTGATGTTGAAATAATCGCTTCACCACCTCCCAATGAAACTTCTTTTGTACTTTACAATCTTCTGAAAACTTAACATCGACAAAAATGCGCATCCAGGTGCACACACTGAAGAACATGATGTAATTAATTGCCTCCATTTACAAAACACCCACAATTTCTAGATTCTCCAATGTACTATACTGAAGTTTCGGTCCAAAGGCGTCGAAAACGGTTTAGCATCTCTCATTCAGAATTACCCAAACACCTCAATACAATATTATTTCTGGCATTATTTAATCTTTTCCCGAAGCAACACAAATCACCTCAATCTCAAAATGCACTTCACCTCTCTTATATTCGTAACCTACATAGTTGCTTTCTCTCTACCATTCTCAGTAGTTTTTCTTGTCTCCTATCTGTTATGGTCTTTTGTGATTTGAATGCTAAGTTCGCAAACATAATCTTTGTGATCTTGGTTTTGACTGGTTTGACTTGTCTCTACTTTGACACCTATTTGGTGAAAATTCTGACCACTCTTTTTTTTTATGCGAGGCTCATAATTATTGGCCTTCTAAGGCATCACCACCTCGGTGGAGCCATCGGCAGATTAACTTCTCGCCGACCTCCTCCCACTTCCACTCCTTCCCTTTTTTGCCCTCCAATAAGGTGAGAACCATTGTGAACTCAGGAGGTACGGATAAGAGTAGCAACGAAACCTTTGTTACAGTTGGAAGGTGGAGACCGACTGATTTTGCTTCGACTAAAGTCTTAGTGAAATGGGAAATGTTTTCTCTGGGCGACATTGCTACATCATAGACTTTGTGAGTTAGAAATCGGAGCAGTCGGATTTTTGTTGTCATGGATGAACTCTCAAGTGTCTCTTCTGTTAACCTTTCCCCTTTAAGCTCGCGGATATCGTTTTCCAAGGCTCTCCCTTCACTTGCATCCAATTCTCGGATCTGATATTTTTCCCTGGTTGTTATTGTTGAAAAACCTCTGATTCTTCTCCTCTACTCTCAACCTTCTCGCGATGACTGTTACTTTATTCTTTTGGAATTTCGAACTCCTTTGGGCACCCTATGGGTGGGCCCATAACTTGCCGCGTCTAGCTGGTCATCCAAACTAACGGGAAGACTTCCTCGTAACCACAGACAACTTAGACCGGCCACAAATCTCCGGCCACAAATCAACCACGCAGAAGGGCTTCGAGAGTCACAGAAAATAGAGATATGAAAGATGTAAAGTATGGAAAGATATGTAGTTAATAGACAAGATAGACAAAGTAGACTCTCATGAAAAGCTGTAGCTTTGATTATTGGTCCTTTTAGGAAAAAATGTTACAATGTGGACTTTTTAATAAAGCCGAAACTATTCCACTTTTTGTCTTGCTCTCTATGTCTAACTTGCTTCGCTAAATTGAAGAATAAAGGTATTTTTTCTGACTAATCTGCTTTGTCTTTTCTATGCAAACAAACATTTTACACTAAATAAGCCCCCAAAGTCTGGTCCAATCTAAACCTATTTCCACATTGATTGTCCACAAACACAATTCCGTACATAAAGCATTCATTTAAACATGTAGTCGTTCCGTTCTATTCGATGGATTTCGATTTGTCGCGTCATATCACTCCGCACTTGTCCAAATCGGTTATCATGTCAGAATTGATGTATTTCCGAAGATCGTCAAAAACTAACACTCTCGCTTGAGCTTTGCGCAATACATGTGATACAATGTCGTCGCTGATGTTTTTCATCACAATAAAAAACTCGCAAGTACTTCCTCCATATGAAAACTTATCGTTGTACGCTTGAGGCGACTTGGAGCTGATATAATCTTTCGCTCCGTTGACCTGTACTAGTTTTTGTTCCATTTGAAATATGATCCCGTGGGGATCACTTGTGGTCCAAAGATGACCTGTCATAATAGTATGACCAATTGGGGCGCGTTTGGCACATAAGGTTACTGCGTCGCTCAGGCTTCCTGCAAATGCCACCGGATGAAAACTGGGAGCATTAGATGTGTTCTTCATCCTCGTTGT
Source organism: Zygnema cylindricum (assembly GCA_037447655.1). Classification (NCBI taxonomy): domain Eukaryota; kingdom Viridiplantae; phylum Streptophyta; class Zygnematophyceae; order Zygnematales; family Zygnemataceae; genus Zygnema; species Zygnema cylindricum. The sequence goes on from JBBHKE010000914.1 coordinate 180,491, forward strand.
ACGAAGAGCATAAAATTTTATTTGACTCTGACCGTGGATGACCGTGTGTTTTGGTCGTCTGACATGCAATCGCTACCATGTGTTTCATCGCAGAAATTTCAAGTTGTTGTTTAAGCGGCTCGATGAATTTCGTTCGTTTGATTTTTTTGTTCGCGGCAGTGAATAAAACTTTGACATTTCCCAATATACAACTCCAAAGATGCTTCGCGCCTTTGTCGCACGTCCTCTAAGGTACAACTTGTACTCTTTCAAATCATAAAACAATTAGTACTTTGTAACACGGGTTCATTCTGTCCTTTAGAAAATTCTTTTCTGATAGCCTATTCCTATCGGAACATTTGTAACTTTTTGCCTATTCCGATGATTTTCCGATAACTTATCACAAAACGGGTGTTGTTCACACCAAAATGTCGATATGTTACTCCGATTGAAGGTATTCGTGACACGTCATACACTTTGACGTCATCAAACAAAGGCAAGAAAACAAACATGCATATTTTCAAATTTACTTTGTTCAAAGGACGACGATTATCGTTCAAAGTCTTGCAATTTTTTTTGTGCGATTACAATGACATAGCCGTTTGCGGGTGTTGTTTTAGCTACTTAAACTTTTGAGGTTACCATTGGTCTCTTTAAAAGAAAGACGCAACTTAAACGGGACTTCAATATCCTCAAATATGTACGGTAAGTAGGGAAATTTCGAAAACAAAAAAGGTCAGTGCTTGGAATGCTGTACATTATTCGTACGCTCGTCTGTTATGGAAGTGATTTTATTTTTGGTGGGAACAGGCTATAAAACCTTTCTCTGTTTGGGCTTCATTTTAGATTTCGCTAAGTACTTTTCTTTTCTCATCACACTGCCATAGATTAGCATGTCATATAAGAGTTTGTCTTCTAGGAGTCTAATGCTTAGATACTCCTCCATGACGTCTAGGTTTTTTCTTTCCATCTCTTCAGCCACGGCTTCCGCTGTGGAACCTGCATGGGACCTCATAATCTGCACCTGTCTTTGATGTTTCTCCTCTTTATGAATTTGGTAATATAAAATTTCTTTACTTCCCTCAACTGTAGTCTTACTCCATCTATCAGAATTCCCTCTAAGCTACTCTTTGGCAACTGTCAATTTAAAAGGTCTATCTTCCCCTTTCTTTCCTGCAGCTGCTATTGAAACCTTTCAGCTGAATTATTTTCAGTAATTTTTATCTTTACACTCTTTCAACTTCTGAATTCAATTAGATGTCTTTGTAATCACATCTTTCTTTGCATTATGACTCCTAAGTTCTTTCACTCTAAACCTTGATTAAAATTGAAAGATTAGAGATTGGGAACTAACACCTTTGACTTCTCGCATCATGTCTTCCGCTGGGCTTTGTAGACGTTCTCTTTTTGAAATTATGGCTGACTAAAATTTGGTCCGCATCTGGAGCCCTTAGGGATAGCGAATTCGGGAAGACTTCACTTACAATAAGGTGAGATAAAAATTTGTTTTAATGCTTCCCTACCAATCCTGTCTTTTATGTTTTTTAGATTTCGGTCAGTAATGCCTCTTTGAAAGATTTGGTCTTCACTTTTTTAACTTCGGCTCCTCGTCTATAATGTGGACTAAACTTTCACTTACTTGATCATGCTTTTCTTCGACTGGTTGTGTGAGACAACAAGTGGAGAACTCTTGTGAGGATTCTCCCACTTTCCTCGGAATTTCTTTTCCTCTCTGGTGAGTTTCTGTTTCTTTTGCTGTTGTCTGACATTTAAAGTGTTTTCCGTTTTCTGTACCATGTGGAAAAAAGCTTGCGAGGACATTAAAGTAATTTTGACTTACATTTTCTTTTCTTGCTTTTCATCTTTCATTCACTTTTGTGTGACTTTTCTTTATATGAATCTTGTTTGCTCCTCCACTATTTGCACATTCTTTATCGGGGTCGATGATATGAGCACCTTCTAATGGTGGATTTCCTTCATTTGAGGTGTTGTCTTTGACGATGATGTGAGTCTTTGCCTTCGGCAAATCCGTCTTCTCCCTAGCTGGATCATATAACGATAGGTTTTGGTTCTTCATGATCTCTATTCTTGTGTGTGCCTTAGTCTTACATACAACTGGCTTGCTCCTAATTTGAGCTTCTCTCCTCATTTTCCAATAATCACTTGTTGGTGTGGGTAATTTTGATGCTTGAATTTTCTCCGTTTTTGGTGGAATTATTGACATGCATTTCACCTATTTTGCAAAGCATTTTTTTTCATCTGTGATGACTTTGCTCCCAACTTGTGATGGTCGTTATAGATGGGGAAGGTGGAGGATTCAAGACCTCCTTTAGATTAGACACTGAAGAGGGATTGACTACTGAAACACTCGGCTCTGACTCCCTTCTCGGATGGTGAGTTTTTTTCTTTTTTGCCTTTGCTCTTACTGTTCTCATAATTGTTGAAGTTGATGAATTCGTTGTCTGATTTGGTGAGTAACATTAGTTGATTACCTCCCACTTTTTGGATATCCCTACTCGTTCTCTTTCCTTTTGCCTTTTACTTGTTGCTTGTTCCCTTCTTTTTTTTGTTTATTTGCCGACACATTAAGATTTTTTATTTTATTTTGGAGATCGGTGGATTGACTATCACTGTTTTGTTCAACATGACTCCAGTTTGTGCTCATGAGACAACATGTAGGTGTTTGGCTACCAATGATCTTCGATATTTGTGGGATCTCTTTCTCCTCATATCCCTCTATTTGGTGAGTGGAACCATACCCTTTTCGTTGATTCTCCTTGTTTCTTTTACCGTTGAATCGGTTATGGTTGACTCGATTTCGCCATTGCCTCCATCTATCTTCCCCGACTGAGGTTTGGTGGTTTCTCTGTTGTTTACTGAATTTTGATGATTTGCCTTTGCTTTGTCGTTCCAGTCATGCGTGTACCACCTTTGCTGTCTTCCATGATCGTAGATCTGACACGCATAGCAGGTTGGCATTCTGGCTGTCATTCTGATTTTGTTGCGTACAGGACTCTGCTCTAGTCATTTCTGTCGATTGAGAATTGCGCACTTGGTCGACTTTGTGCGAAATCTATAACAACTCGACAGATTTGTTCATCACTTTGTGTGGGTTCACGCTGTTCTCAAGCATTACGAATGAGCTAGGTGTTGTTCTGAGACACCTGATCTCAAACCTTTTTGAGGTCAGATCTCCTTATTTTCTCCTCTACAGATGGGTGACCTTTAATCTAAGAATCTCGATTATTTTGTGTGTTCCACTTGGATTTGATGGCCCTTGAGTTGTTAGAGCCGTATTTCATCTTTGCCTTTGTTATTGCAACAACATGTGCAAAGCTCAATGTGCAACTTTTATGCTCGCCCTTTTGATTCTTTCTTTGCAAGGTTAGAACTTTGATTTTGTCCTTTCTGCTCGTCTTCTTTGTAATGGGCTGGATGGCGTCCCATCCACTGATGCTTGTGACGTTGGGATGGGTAGGTTTTCCGATAGCGCTCTCACCCATCTGATTTGGCGGCTCTTTTGAAAGAAAGCGGACGCAAATATATCACATGCTCTCGGCTGATTCTCATTACTACTCTTCTTATATTGCTTCCCCGAAATGGTGAGTTCTTTTGCCCTTTTTATCAATCATCGTGGCAAACTTTCCTTTAATTTTGCATTTGTTTTCGGAAAGAGGCACACGTTCCAAAATAGGCACACGTGTGAGAGCGTGGTGCAATCTAAATTTTGGCTTGCAATGAAATTGTTAGAGATCTTTCTATTTTCAGCTTTTTCTCCTCCATTGTCAATAATTTTGTTTGTCTACTCTCCGCTATGGTCTTTTGTGATCTGAATGCTAAGTTTGCAAAGAGAATCTTTGTGATCTTAGTTCTCACTGGCTTGACTTGTCTTTACCTTGTCACCTAATTGGTCAAAATTTTGACCACATTTTTTTTGATGCCAGGCTCACATTGGTGGCCTTCTCGGGTATCACCACCTCCAGTGGAGCCATCGGCAGATTAACTTCTCGACGACCTCCTCCCACTTCCACTCCTTCCTTTTTTAACCCTCTAATTAGGTGAAAACCGTTGTGAACTCAAGAGGTACGGATAGGAGTAGCAATGAAACCTTCGTGACAGTTGGAAGGTGGAGACCAATTGATTTTGCTTTGACTTTGCTTTGACTACGTTCTTAGTGAAATGGGAAATGTTTTCTTTGAGCGACATTGCTACCTCATAGACTTTGTGAGTTAGAGATCGAAGCAGTCCGATTGTTGTTGTCATGGATGAACTCTGAAGTGTCTCCTCTGTTAACCTTTCTATTTTTAGCCCTTGGATGTCGTTTTCCAAGGCTCTCCCTTCACTCGCATCCAATTCTTGGATATAATATTTTGCTCTTGTTGTGTTGTTGCAGAAATCCTCCGATTCTTCTCCTCTACTCTCAGCCTTCTCACCCTTCTCGGGATGGCTGTTACTTTCTTCTCTCGGAATTTCGAACTCTTTTGGGCACGTTATGGGTGGGCCCATAACGTGTCGTGCCTGGTCGGTCATCGGATCTAACGGGAAAAGATCCCTGTAACCACAGTTTCCGTAACCACAGACAACTTAGACTGGCCAAAGATCAAACACGCAGAGGGGCTTAGGGAGTCACAAAAAATAGAGATAGGAAAGATGTAAAGTATAGAGAGATATGTTGCAAATAGAAAAGATAGACAGAGTAGAATCTCAGGATAAGCTGTAGCTTTGATTAATGGTCTTTTTAGGACAGAATGTTACAATGTGGATTTGTTTAATAAAGCCGAAACTATTCTACTTTTTGTCTTACTCTCTATGTCAGACTTGCTCGTTAAATTGATGGATGAAGGTATTTTTCTGTCTATTGTGCTGTCTTTTCTTTGCAAACAACGAGTCTACACTAAATAAGCCACCAAAGTGTGGTCCAATCTAAACCTATTTACACATTGATTGTCCACCGGGAATTGCTGCACGTCTGTAGACAATTTTGTACTTAAAGCATTCATTCAAACATGTAGTCGTTCGGTTCAATTCCGTACATTCCGATTTGTCGCGTCACGTCACGCTGCACTTGTCCAAATCGGCACTTTTGTTAGAATCAATGTATTGCCAAAGACCGTCAAAAACTTACATTCTTCACCTTTTTATCATCACTTTCAAGACAGCACTGTCCGTGGAACCTGAGCTTGGATCTCCTTCACGGACTTTCTTTCTTTCTTTATTCACTTTCTTTTCTTTCTTTTTGAATTCCTTAAAAGGTTTCAGCCAGTCTTCAAGCATGTCTCTAAATATTTTATCAAAATCGACACCGCTGCCCCCAACTCTATCCTTTCCAAAGGGATCCACAAGAAGCGATTCCTCGAACTTAGCGACGAAAAATTTCATCTCGGAAACTGAAATCTCTTTTACTCAAATCTCGGGACTCCACTTTGAGAGAAGGTGGGTCTTTTGAAGGCTCCAGTGTATGCCTCAGCCGGTAAGGAGTGCATACTTTCCTACTTCCTTCCCTTTCCTTCTCCCCCCCCTCTGCTTCTTCCTTCCCTTTCCTTCTTCCTTCCCTTTCCTAGTTGAATCACTTAGAAAAAAACACACTCTAACCTTGAGCAAATCCTTCTCCTATACATCGTATCTCAAAAACACACAAGCGGATGCATTCACAAAAGGACAAAATACATTCACAACACCATCACCATAAGTCACGGCAAGAAGGAAACATTCCAATACACATGTATTAGGCCCAATTTTTCTCTCCCTCCCTCTCACTCATACAAAACATTTCTCTAGCTTGGTAGCAAAGAATTAACCACACTATAAAAAGGCACAAGACACAAAAAAAATGTAATACTCCCCTAACATTAGAAAACAAAGCAAACTAAACCATAAAAAAACATGGTAAAATAAAAATTACCCGAGAAAATCTCACCATACAAAGTCGTCCAATGGAAAGAAAGAAACGAAGAGTACCACGTATCAAGGCCAAAATCGTACCAAAAAAAGGAGAAGGCCGAACTGAATCGATACAAAAAAACGTAAAAATCAAGCCGAAACGCCGAAGCCCACAATGTACCCTTAACAGGAGGGAGATGGAGAGGGAGAGGGAGAGGGAGAGGGGGAGGGAGAGGGGGAGGGTGAGGGAGAGGGAGAGGGAGAGGGAGATTGAGAGGGAGAGGGAGAGGGAGAGGGAGAGGGAGAGGGAGAGGGGGAGGGGGAGGGAGAGGGAGAGGAAGAGGGAGAAGGAGAGAGTGGCGAGGGTGAGGGGGAGGGAAAGAGAGGGAGAGAGAGAGGAAGAGGTACGGGGAGGGAGAGGGAGAAGAAGTTGGAGCTGCAGAGAGAGAAAGAGGAGAGGGAGAGAATGAGGGAGAAGAAGAGGGAGAAGAAGAGGGCGAGGGAGGAGGAGAAGGTGAAGGGGACGGGGAGTGGGTGGTTGAGGGGAAGGGGGAACCGCAGGGGGAGAGGGAGAGGGAGGGAGATGAGTCGGAGAGAGGAGAGTGCGGGTCCATTCTCCAAAAGATGGCACGCAGAAATTCCTTCGTAATGACTTTTGGAAATTTGTCCTCTAGTACATTGATGTCACGTAGGTGCCGTACAAATGTTTCGACCAATCGCGTCGCTCCTTTAAGTTTAAAATTTTCGACGGTCGTTACGTGACTCCGCCAGTTTTGGACTTTCAGTTTTTTAAACTTTTAGCGTCGGTTAGAACTTAGAAGAATTTTTGTACGGAGGTGGTACTCATGATTTTTTGTACATAGGATGTACGGATGAGTGTACTTATTCAGATGTATTTGAGTATCTCCGGGGAATGTTACCCTGATTTGAGGTAAACTTTTTGCTTCAATGTTTTTGCTTTGTCGTTTTGGACAAAGTCTCGCTGTACTTCTTCCCTATGCGACAATTTTATGGAGGACGTTAGTGCCAAGTCATTAAGAATCAATAAATATCTCGCCAAATCTTTACTCGGCATTTGATTCGCCGGAAATTCTACGCACGAATTATGAAAAAGAGAAGTCAATTTACAAAGTCGTTGGTTAATCATTTGATTGGCCAGTACGGTAATTCTGCAAAAAAATCCAAATAATGAAAGTCAAGCTACAAAGTCAACGGTTTTTGACACAAATCGTAATGATTGAATGTGGTATTTATTTATTTAATTCAATAAAATAATTTTTTTATCAAACTTATAAATAAAATTTGTTGGATTATATAGACTACAATGCACACATCTCTATACTGGCATCTAATAACATTTTTGACGTCAATACTACGTCGCTCGAAATTGGATTTGTAAAAATCACGGAGAAGTATACTCTAAACCACTATTAGTGTTGATAACACTAATTCATGGAACTTTGACCCTTGAATTTTGAGCCTTGAATCTAACATGGAATATACAATATTTTTTTCGTCTACTGTAATGAAGGTGCATTTTAAACCAATGTCAATTACACTAATTTGAGCAACTATTAAAGAGTGCATCGTACCAAATAATGCTAGTCCGTACTTAATTGCTCGTTATTTATTACAAACGTACAAAAAAGTGTCACATAACGGCGTCGAAGAGGAAAAGTGAGTAGCGTCGACACGGAAAGCGCACTCAGATTTGATTCGTAGTAATAAAAACGGGGAAAAAACGCTCAAACCTGTTCTCACATGTTTAAACGTCGACTATGTGAACAACGCTACACTATTGTCGATGCCTTGCTCCGACTTTTCTGGAGCGTCCAGTTTTTAGATCTGAAGCGTCGATAAGAAGTTTAAAGTACAAGATTGTACGAAACTATGTACGGATGAGTGTCCTTATTCAGTATTTTCCCACGTATTTTCACGCGAATGAACATGCATTTTTTTGTTTCATCGTGTCTGCTTTTGTTGTTATCCCATTTTGGTTTTTTTTTTTTTTTTTTTTTTTTTTTTTTTTGTTGTTCTTGACAAAGTCTCTTACGACAAGGCAATGCGACAAAGTATTGTGGACGTTATTGCCACGTCATTGAAAAATGACGCTTAATAATTATTTACAGTTAAGATTCAACAAATATCTCGCCAAATCTTGACCCAGCATTTGATTCGCCGGCAATTTTGCACGCAAAATCTGAAAAAAGAAAGTCAATTTACAAAGGCATTTGTTTTGTCCAAATCATTTGATTGGCCAGAAATTCTGCATAAAAAATATAAAAAATGAAAGTCAAGCTACAAAGTCAATTGTTTTGTACAATCATAATAGTTCCAAAATGACGCACTTTTTTAAATTAAATACTTAAGAGTTACCAAACTTATAAAATTTGCATAAGGTACAGTACCAGTCGTACTTTTTTTGACTTCTTTACGAAACGCGTTACTTTTCTACTTTTATAACTTTTCGTAAATCGTATATTTTTCGTGCACTGATAAATGTATGTAAAATTTCAAAAAAAGGGTTGGAAGAATTAGATGTTTCATTCGTACTATGCGCACGGTAAAGTATTTTGAAAAAGAATGCATATGCGCATTATTCAAAATTTCACATTTTTTAAAATGCGTTGACCGGATTTGACTTATTAACAAAATAAAAAATCGAAACATTTAATCAGAAATAGTACTACAACTTAGGGTATGTGCTCATGTATTCAACTACCGGTTTTTTTTGTCGTTTTACTACTAAATTCAGTCCCCAACGAGAAAATCTCACTTTGGCGGTTTCAAAATTTTCGACCAACGGGCACGCGAACCAGCTCAGGAAAAAACTTTATCAGAAATCATCTCGCAAATTGATTTTAGTTAAATTATCACCATGACAGCAAATGAAAAACGTTCACGTAGGCGTCACACGAGTTGGAAAGTTTTATCACGAGGGAGAATACTCGCTATTTTTTTTTTGCGTTAATATTGGTACTGTTAAAATAGTGTGAGTTACAAATTTTAAATGTTTTTAAAAAGTGTAGCATACGAATTGTGTCAGTCCGTACTAAAGAGTGTAATTATTTTGTACAGATACAAAATAAGTGTCAGATAAAGGAGTCGACAGTGGAAATTGAGTGCGTTGCACGGAAAGTCGTGCAGAGAATCCATTCCAAGTCATAAAGACGAGGGAAAGTCGCGATAACCTGTTCTCAGATGTTCAGGCGTCGAAAATGTGAACACAGGCTATCGCGGCTAACCCTAAAAACATGGGAACGCTTATCGGTTTCTTAACTCTAATAACGATTCACGTTGTACTTTTTTTTTTTTTTGGAAATTCCGTGCATTACATTCGTACATTTTTTCGTACACGAAAAGTATACGAAATTTACAAAAAGTTCAAAAAACCCAAAAAATAATGCATAATCGTAAAATTTTCAAAATTTTAACGAATGAAACATCTATGGTTGGAAGCATATCGTGAATCGCAATTAGAGTTAATAAATAATTAGTGTAGAGAAACAAATAGTGTTATTAACTCTATTATGCGTACAAGGGCCTAACGACAGCAAAAATTATACCTAGCACTATTTTAGATACACATTCCCATATTGTAGCCGCCATAGTCTGCGTTCACATATTCAGAGCTTGAACATGTGAGAACAAGTTCGCACGATTTTCCCTTGTCTTTATGATTGAGAATCAATCCTGAGTCCGCTTTTCTGTGGCGACGCACTCAATTTCACGTGCCGACGCCTTTATGTGACACTTATTTTGTACGCTAGTACAAAAAAATGAGCAAATTTAGTACGAACTAACACATTTCGTACATTACACTATGTAAATACAATCAAAATTAGGGTAATTAACGCTAAATAAATAGTACCTATATTAACGTAAAATATAATGTGAGTTAAGTTTGATTAAGTTGTCGTGGTATTTTTGATCAAGTCTTTTTATGTTTTTTGTTTTATTATGAAGTCAAAGTCAATCAACGCATTTTATAAACGTTGCATTTTTTCCATGCGCATATTCATTAATCTCGGAGCGTTTCATTACGCGGTTTATGGGTTGATACTTCTATAAATACTTTTGTACTGTATCACCATATAAAATCTGCATACCATATACTATGTCATCGTACAACTGAAGCCCCTTTTTTTTTTTGAAGAAACTCTATCACTTTTAACGGTTACTTTTTCAGCCTTGTCTTTTTTTAATGAAAACTCGAAGAGCGAGAAAACACGAAGTTGAAAGGAGCAAAACAAAGTGTAACCACATGTTTCTCGGCAAAGATATTTTGTTCGATTTTGTTAGATTCGCACGGCCTTTGCGAAGTGTGAAAATATGATAGCATTCTATTGTTGCGCAAATGTATATTATCCACGTTCAACATTTCTACACAAAGTGTAGATGGCTAGCCACTTCACTGAGGTGGGTAGTCATTAGTGAGCTGCATACAACAATTGCTTCAGGGATGGGGACCTAGATGTAATCGAACAAACAATGTTTGAACACGGACCATTAGAGATTTTTTATCAAATCTTTTATATTGTTGTTTTCAAAAAAAAATACAGTACAACACAGTACGAGAACACACAAAATTCCGTTAACAACCATTTTTTTTCTTTTTGTTACCTATCGTCATTTCTCTTTTATAATGTCACCATACCTTTGCTATAAATCAGCCTTTTGCGCAACTCATATTTATTCTACTAGTGTTTTTTATATTTTCTCACTCGGTCATTTTGATTTTTGATCAAAACCTTTAAAAAGATTGAAATTAATCATGGGCTCAACTTGCTTGATATCAATCTTTTGTTAAAATTAACGTACTAATGTACCTTTTCAATCACGCGGTGTGTTTCTTGTTCAAACTCAACAAGAGACATCTTTTTTTCAAGTTTCTTGAACGTTTTCGGTGGTGGCGTGGTTTATGTCAAAACATTTTTATTTGTTTTTACACTTTAAGTCAATTACACAACATCAAACATACATAGTGGATCATGTTGAGACACTCATTTTCTAGCATGTATTACAAAGTTTGATATAATATTTATGATTGAAAAAATAGATTGTATATATATACATATAAATTCTCTATCCCAGTTGTGTAATACATGAGTCAATTCATTGGTTTTGTCGATAAATAAAAAGTACGCGGTAAACTCTAACAATTGCGCATTTTATTCTCACAATTAAGGTATTTTAATGTACGGAGTTCTCGAACTATATATCGACATTGTTGATGTCGTGCAATAGACATGGATGGGCAATGATTATTAAAAATTATTGACAAATAAAAATCTAAATAAAAATAATTTCAATAAAAATCTTGACAATAATTTTTGACATATTAGATATCGAGACATCTAAAAACATTGCAATTCGGCTTATAAAAACATTGCATGTCAATTATCTAAAAATCGTGCTCGATACGCCACTACCTTAAGCGTGATTGTTTGTCACAACTTTAATGTTAACAATCTTTAAATTCAACAGTCAATATAAGGTATCACGGGTATTATCACAGGGTAAAAGCAAATGCTCACCCACCAGTTAACTACCTTTAATTTTGAGCATCCACCAACTTTTAATAGATTCTATAGTTTTATATAAAAGTCAAATTTTTGAATTTGACTTTATTGTGACCTAGCGTTAACGTGTCATATGATACACTCATTTTTTTTTCTTTTGTTTTAGTTTTGTATCAAATATCTGTGTCAGTTGTCGACAATGTTGTTGCCTCATTGTTCGACTTCCTCGGATTTTTTATGCTTTGGCTCAAAGCTCCAACCGCCACTGCGATGTCAAGACAAGTACCGTTCATGTAATAAATGAGGTTTGCGACAATCTGCCTGTAAAGAATGAATGGCATAGAATGTACCTCACTTGAATCAAGGAAATCACGAACCAAAACACCACCATATGTTTATGTACCCTTCTTGTGTCTGAATTCCATCAAGGTGGCACTCCCCTTTGCTTCTGACATGCCAAACTTTTCTAGCATGTTCTTGATTGCTTTTTTCTGAGTTAAATAAATTATTTTATGTTTCTTGCCTCTTTCTACCTGAATTCCTAGAATATACTTAGCCTCACCCAAGTCCTTCATTTCAAACCGTGAATTCAGATCTGCTTTTATTAATCTCATTTATAGATTTGCTAATCAACAGCAAATTATCTACCTACACAACCACATAAATCACTTCGTCCTCACATTACATTACATAGACTGAGTGATATGAACTCGTAAAGCCAAGATTGGTTAAAAACTCATCTAATTTCAAGTTCTATTGTCTCACAACCTGTTTCAAGCCATACATGGACTTCAACAGTTTACAGAGCAGATTTTCTTTCTTTTTTTCTACATACATCTCTGGGTGCTTCATATAAATTACTTCCCCCAAATCACCATGCAAGAAAGTCGTCTTAACGTCCATCTGATGCAATTCCATATCCTCTATTGCAGCAAGAGAGAACAAAACTATAATAGTAGGAAAGCGAACCACAGGAGATAAGGTCTCTTTTTTATCAATTCCCTGCTTCTTACTAAATCCCTTAGCCACCAATCTAGCTTTAAATCTCACGATTGCATGATCAGGATTCAATTTTAATTAGAAGACCCACTTACAACCGTTAGCTTTCCGTTTCGGTGAGAGCTCCACAAGTTCCCAAGCTTGGGCTTCCATAATTGAGATTATCTCGTCATTTGCAGCCGAGATCCAATGATCATTTTTAAAAACCGAAAAAGCTTTCTGAATAGTAATCGGCTCCCCTGTGCTTGGAGAAAAAACACTCTCCACTTGTTCACCTCGAAGGCGCCTACTTTGCCTTCTTCCCCTGGAAAATTTGACGCGAGAACTGTTGGTCCCCTAGTTTGCCGCAGAGGGCGAGGATCGATAGGAGGATCAAGAGAAAGAGCATTTGGGAGAGAGGTATAGGAGGTAAAAGAAGATAGAGTAAAAGGTACCTGCTCTACAATGATATACTGTTGTGCTTTCTCATTCCTTTAAACTGCATCCATGCTAAAAACATCCACAGATTGACTCTCTTCTTTAATCTGAATATTTTTGGATGTTTGAAGGCATCCTCTATGAGGATTATACACTTTATAACCTGCAGATTCATCATCATAGCCTTAAAAGACACATGGTACGGATTTTGGACTAAGCTTTCATTTTGGAAGATTATCCAGGATAAAACATTTGCTACCAAAGACTCTAAAGTGACCGACATTTGGCTTTTTGCTTGTCCACACTTCATAAGCTGTCTTACCCCTAACAGCTCAAGTTTCCACTCTATTTTGTATGTAGAAACCAGATTGTAAAGCTTCCCCCCAAAACTTTGGATCCACACTTTTATCAGCGATCATACAGCGAGCACATTCAGTCTAATTCTAATTAAGTTTCTCGGCCACAACATTCTATTCCGTTGTGTACGGAGCAGTAAATTCACCAGAGATGCCTTTTTCTTTCAAAAAATTAGCAAAGTCATGAGATACATACTCTCCACCATTATCCGTCCGCAAAGCAAGAATAGATTTGCAGTGAAGTTTCTCCGCCCAGATTTTGTAGTGCTTTAAGTGAGAGAAGACCTCTCTCTTCTACTTCATGAAGTAAAGGCGACTCTACCGGGAGTAGTCATTTGTAAAGGTGACAAAATAGCGGCTGCCACCAATAGAGGGAACTTTGGAAGGGCCGAAGACATTAGAGTGAATAATACCCAAGAGATTTGTGGCTTGGTGATCATGAACTTGTGGGAGGGGAAGCTTGTGAAGCTTTCCGAGAGCACAACCATCACAAACATGAGACTCTTTTTGACCAAGCTTGACTCCCTCTATCACATCATGCTTTATCATCTTAGTAAGTCTCTCATGATGCACATGACCAAGCCTTTTATGCCACAAAATGTTATCACATAAGACACTAGAGTACGTAGAATCAAGTTTATTAGCCAGGTCCATGCGCTACAAAAAGTTTGGGCCTCTACTTCCTACTAAAGCTATTCTTCCATCCTTGCTCACTATTTTCTTGCCATTTTTCTGAAGAACCTCAAAGCCTTTGCTTTCAGCTACAGACGTAGAAAACACATTTTTCTTAAACTTTGGAACATACAAGACATCATTCCAAGTTTTCTTAACAACCTTTCCATCTGTCACACAATCGAGATCTATATTTCTTTTGGCATTTGATTCAACGGCATAGCCACAAGCATAAAAGATATGACGTAAAGGAATAGAAGACATCTCCTTAAACCAAGACTTATTTTAAAACATGTGTGAGGAGCTGTCGGAATCCATTATCCATCCGAGGTCCTTTTCTCCTTGCATCATATCGAGTTTGGCAAGAGCAAAGAACTCTTTGTCATCAGTTTTTGGAAAACTGGTCACATCAGGTGTCTCTTCCTCGGTCTTCTTTTTCACCAATTGCGTATCCTCCGCTGAAAACGCAACAGTTTTATTTTAAGGTTTTTGGGAAATGGGGGGGTCCGCGGTGTTTCAATCCTTTCCAAAAGATACCTCTTTCAAGAGCTTTTATATACAAAGAACAATCTCTGAAGGAATGAACATCAGTATAGCAATAAACACATTTCTCAAACAATGGATTAAACTGGTTCCCTTGATATCTACTTTCCCTTTGAAATTGAGTCGTGAATGCTATAGTTGGTTTTCCAAATCCTAAAAATGTCTAAGTAGCCTCTTCTGCTAAGATAAACTCTATAGCTGTTTGCATATTCCAAAGAGGTTTAGACAATTTTTTCATTTCATATGAGGCTCATTTATATTCACTAGGAAGCCCTTTTAAGAGAATCATGGCTCGCTGATAAAGGGAGAAAGTCCCCCGAGAACATGCATTTTCTGACATTAACATTCAAAACCAACTAGTGTATTCCACCATGCTACCCCCCGTGTACTTATACTCATAGATCTGACTAGCATTTATAATCTCATGCTGGTCACTAGCTTTAATATAAGAAGATTTCAATGCATCCCACAATTTTGATGCCTTTGTAACATTAATATATGTCATATGCAATTATTTTGATACCATAAGCTTCACTAAATGCAAAGCTTGGTCATTTTTTTGATAAAAAAGGACATAAGATTATGCCAAGGATCCATTTAACACATCAAAAAGTTTCACTTGTTTGAAGTAAGACTTAACCAAATCTGCCCACTACAAATATTCACGTCCATCAAAGACCGAAATTCGTGAAGGCGGGCCCGTGACTTGTTGTTCTGAGACAATTGCTGGTATTGAAGATGAAAAAGAGGCAGCAGTAGTCATTGTAGAACAAATCAAGAGAGAAAGCTTCCACAAAGACTAATGGTACAACATCGATTTGACTGATAATAAATAGCAAAATAAGGACACAATAGTCCTACAAATCTACCACAACATACAGAGAAACATACACACAAAAATTCAATTAATTTTGCTCACAGATCTATGAGATATTAAGTGATGAAATTACATAAAACTGAGTGTCCAATTTTCATATCATTTGTTCTTAAACTCAAAAACTTACTAAGTCATATTTTTATAATGAAGCTATACTAAACTGTACGGAGGCATTCCAGCAGTACTTCTAACAAAAATAATGTGAGTATACCTGTGTACACAAGGCATGTCATAAATCACGCATTCTACACTAATCAACTAATTCACTACATACAAAATTCTGTTCTAACAAATATTTACAATGACAATCAGATCACGATAACAGAGAAAAGCTATCGTGATCTAGTCACGCCTCGTCAACAATTGTCGGCGGCAGGTGTCATCCGTCCGATCACCAATTTCGGCACCGTCGATGTGCTCTCAAGAATCATGTGGTCCCTCCCGAATGTATGAATGTCCACGGAAGACATACTCAAGCATTCCTCGTAGCAGACGACGTGTGTCCCTAGTGTGACTGAACCGTGAACTCCCAATTTTACTGTCACAATAAATCTAGCAAATACTTTACTAGACTTACCCCAAAATAAACTAAGTCCTGAACAACTGTCTCTCTCTCTCTCTAACAACCCAGATAATAGAGAGGACTAAAGCTTTCCAAAAATAACATTTTTCACCCTTATATGTTCCGGTTTTTGTAAACGGCAATCCGTGGGCCTTTCCTTGAGTACATCCACTACAATCATCTAAAGTCTCATCGTCTTTAAAATGTATTTCCTCAACTACAACCATTTTCTTCATTTCCTTCAATCTTTCTAGATGCACATGTCCCAATCTTTTATGCCACATCATCAAATCACTTACACCAACATAGGAAACTCCCATCGTGCCATTACTCAAATTTAGCCCAAACATTCCTTGGCTACCTTTTTCAGTTGTGAAGTACACTTAATTCTGTTGAAAAGAGGTAATTAATAGTTCACTTCCCTATTTTTAAATAAAGAGAGTAAGGATCAAAGGCGCGCCATGGCTGCCGCCATATTTAGAAAGTGGCAGTTTTTGCAGTTAAGGGTATTTTGGCTAAAATAATGCCTAGGTCTAGATTTGATCCTCTAGATTCTTTATAGCCTAACGCCTTAACCATTAAGGCGTTACGAAACGATACACGTGACGGGTTTTATAAATATATAAACATTAACGAAACAACTAATTAACAGCAGACTAACCAAAAGGAGCAATTTCTGCATGTACGCGAATCTGAACCGTGTAAAATATGTTTTGATCGGACGGCCGCCATTATAGCCGCTACGCGAAGTGAACTTTTTGGAGGCATACGGATATAGCGTCACGCGGTGCCACATGGCGCCACATTATTTGATACCGGAGAAGATGGGAGGAGGAACCATGGCTTCCGATATGACAGGTGTCACCTAATAGACCTTGTCGTACAATGGTTGTACAATAAGTACATCGCCCATTGTACTTTCTTGTGCTTTATAGTGTTCCTATTGGACTAGGGTTTAATAGTAGGTAGTCGTGAGTAGGCAGACCGAGACTTAGTAATATTTAGGTACCTCTCTCTCTAAGAGAGCTTGTAACTATAAAGGTCATCTTTGACCAGCCATAACTTACTGCTCAGGTGAGCAAATTCATTGATTCTTTTTGCGTTTGACTCAGGGGAGTCTTGTCCTCACAGGGGTGAGAGTGGTCAGAATATTTGTGTGCCTGGGCGGCGCTTATTCAGTGGGAAAGTAGAAGGGGCAAATATTATCCTAGAGGCTTTACATAGGGTGCTCATTCTGTGGGTCAATGGAGACCACAAAATTTCAAATTCTCATGGCTAGCAACAAAGACTCATTTCTTAGCACTAGTCTCAAAACCCTTATCATCATAGACCGACGTAGAGATAAGATTCTTGTTCAACCGTGGAATAAATAGAACATCAGAGAAAGTGACTATAGATGTCTTACCATCAACTAAGACTCTCAAATCCATTGATCCCACTAAATTAGTGGTCATTTTTCTCCCATTCCCATACTCTATCTCTAAAGTGGGGATGTTTGTCGTCTTTGTAAACAATGATTTTTCTCTACACATATGCAAAGAGGCTCCTGAATCAATAATCCATCATTTTTTAGGAGTTTCTCTTACTCCACCGAAAGCACACTTTTGCCTCCTTGGAATCTCTGGCTCACCTTTAACATCCAACTCCTTGTTGAGGAGGAGTTCTCCATCGTCCTCATCGGAATCCTCTCCGATGACTTGTGTTGCCACAAATGCCTTCTTTTTCCTTGTAGCTGGTTTTCCGACATGTTCCTCCTTTAATCTCAACTTTGTCAGTTTAGTAGATTCGCCATGTAATGTCCCGGCTTCTTACAAAAGTGACAAAGCCCCTTCGGAGGCCTCGATCCAGATCCATCTAATTGATTTCCTCTTCCTTCTCCACCAAAGCTTCCATAAGGTTTCTTGGAATCCTTATCCCCCCAAGTAGTCCCAAGAGCCAATGCCTGAACACTCTTTCCTCCTCTCCAAATCTCAATTGTGCTTTCCCGAACCAAAATCATTCCCACAACGGAGTTCCACATCCATCGATGATCTAGAAAGTCCTGAACCTTCTTAACATTGTTGTCATAATCATCTGGGAGTTTCATCAACAAAGTATTCACCTTCTCTTTCTCGGTCTCCCTTTTCCTTACACTCTCCAACTCCATAGATAACGCGCCCAAGTCATTACATAAATCTAATATCTTTCCCCTTTTGTACACATATGCCTCTACCTTCTGATCTGCTAGCTTCTGCTGTTGAATCGTACCACTCTTGTAAATGTTGACAAGAGCCTCCCACAACTCGTTCGCCTTGTCCACATAAAGATGAGGTGTGGCCACTGCTTGGGTGAGAGGTTTGCGAATAAAATGAGTCACCACAGTATTGTTAAAATCCCAGATTTCATTATCATTAGCCTCGGTTTTTGAACATCTACTACTGGAACCGATCCAGTAGGCATCGGTGTGAGTTTCTCCTCCCTCTTCTCATTCCCTATGTTTGACAGGATAATTTCTTCAACATCCTCTACCACCTTTGCCCTCGCAGATCCTCTTGTGAACCGAGTTCCTCCAAACCCTCGTGGAACTCCCAATTTTGTGGATGGCCGACGCACACGGCCACTCAAAATGCCCCATAGCCGTTTTTCAAACAATGCACCCTTCATCATGGTTTCCCAATAAATGAACCCTATTCCATTAAAAAAGGGTACCCTAGAGGGTGGGCCCATAAGGTGTAATTGTGTGACCTCCATTAGTACACATAATGTCAAGCTTATATAAAGTCTCAAGGATAATATTTGTATTTTTGAATTTGACGATGAATAAGTGCCACCTTGGCACGTAAAAACTTTGGCCAACTACACCCTTGTATAACCTAGACTCCCCTAAGTTTGCAACAATAAAAATCACTGAAATTACTCTTCCGAGCATTAAGTTATAATTGAACAAAGTTGGCCAATAAATACAAGTGCTCTCTGGGAGAGAGAGACGAACTCCTAATTATTTCTAAGTCCTAAGCTACCTCTATGAGCTTACTAATTGTTTACTCTAGCCAATTAAAAGACTCTAAAGTACAAGAAGGTATAGATACCGTTGTACTTCTTCTTCGGCCATAGTACGGCATGGCCGATCCGCTGACGTGTGTTAGTTCCTGAGCTGTAATTGCTCCCCCCGTAATCCCCGCTGTCCAATCATATCTCGCCACATATCATCCGCCGACATTAGCTAACAAACCGCCAAAAAGTCCTTTGCGAGATTTCGGCTCATTTGTGAGCCGTTCGATCTTATCCAAACATTTGATTTGGTTCGTCGAATTTATATGTCGTTTCGTAATTTCTGTTTTGTCCGGATTTCGTTCAGCCCGGTACATATCTATGTTTAGCCTGTCCCGTAAGTAGTTAAATAAAATATATTGGGTCCTAAGTAGTTAAATAATTATTGTACCTTATATGTGCATCGTTTTCTATACGACTTACCGGATAAGTCACACGGCTAACCTGCACGAGAGCCATCCGGAGGTGTGTGGTTCAAATCCCACATCTAACCGCCTAACTTTTGTAGAGGGTTGTCCCCCTTCTTTCTCAGCTTGTCTTTTATGTCTGCCTGAGCTAGCCATGGCTGCTTGACAGTCCTCAGTGACTACGATAAGTATAAGGAGTGCAATGAGACCATGAACAAAAGACCAGTATATTAAATACTCTTTTTAACAATTAGTGTTCATACTATTTTCTTCTTTTAAAATATTTTTTCTCCGTACGCACATGTTTGATGGTGGATCGGATGGTTTCGATTGAAATCTAAGATTTTAAGCTTCCGGTTGAAGGTAGAGGTCGGAAACGGTCAACCGAAACCGTGATCGACAGCTAATCGACCGCTCGCGCCGGATCCGGAACGGATTCGGTTGCCAAATTTGGGGGACCGAGAGGATTCAGGCGGTTGATTCACAGAAAAAAAAGATCGGTTATGGTATGTTAAGCAAAAAACGAAAAATAAGTGAAAATTTTGTACTGACCATACAATCCAACATCAATGTATTTTGTACTCTAGGTATAAATGAATTACGTAACATCATGATTAGCATGGAAAATCTGACACGGTACGAACAATATTCATTTCGCAAATCTTACCGGAAGATAAGGGCCGCAAATCGTACTCTATTGTAAAGTGTTAATTATGCACTTTATAACGTGTTTCCACAAGTATATCATATTATTATGTCAATGTCATGCAACATGTAGTAAGTATTGCTTAATAAATCAGTTGAAATCAAATTGTTATGTTAATTTCCCACGACAAATCCTAGTTATTAGCTTATTCACATGTTTCAGACAATAAATCGATAAATTGAATTGTTGTTTTTGAAACCTTTAGTCCTCTCTATATCTCGTGTGTGAGAAAGAGATTCTAGACTTAGTCGTTTTTGTGTGCATGCTGATTTGTCATAGAAAGGTTTTTAGTGTGGTATGTAAGTCCGAAGGGAGTTCACAAGTTGAGTACACTCCAGGCACACGTGTCGGTCTGTGGGGATGTCAAGATTGTGTGTTCCAGATGATGAAAAGTACAACTTCGATTGGGGACCCAGTTTACACCTGGAGGTTCGCCTTCGGTGATGAAAAAATGCACGGACGGTGGACGGAGTCCGCCGTCATTTTTGGAAGAGTAATATTGACTGCGCCGTCATTTCAGCGGGCAAACTTTGTCCGCGTACTATTTCATTTTAGCGACTATTAGTTTTAGGTTTGTTGTAAATATTTGTGTACGGTTGACGGCGAGCTTTTGTTTTGATAAAGTTTAGTGTACCGGTCGACCAACGGTGTAGATCAGCTGCAGGTTCACTTCTATATATAGGACTTAGAATATTTTGGAGTTAGGAATTTCTTGTATGCAAAACTGCGAAGCAGTTTTTGGGTGTCTTTGAATTTCAAACTCATTGTGATCTTTGGGTAGAACCTTGTGAAATTCTGCATGTGCTTTCTTTGTTGTATAATTTACAAATTGCATGTGCTTTCTTTGTTGTATAATTTACAAATTGGCAAATTTGCAGACTTAGGGTGTGTATGGTTTGTTTGGGGCTTCATTGTGAAGTTGGTCTTTTGTGGTTTTTCGGTGAGAGTTTCCTCTTTGTGTATTGATTATTATGGCAACTGCCGGTGCTTCTTCTTCTTCTTTTGGGGCACCACTTGCCTCAAGACAACTTGAATTTCTTTTTAAGTTAGAGAAACTTGACCAAAATTCAAACAAAACTTAGTCATACACTAAAATGGAGAAAAACATCCTCGTTTTCCTTCAAACCAAAATCCAAAACAAACTTCAAAAATAAAAAAATGGTGAAATTGCTCAGTATTACCTAGTGAAAGAAAGCAGGGCCACTTCAAGTTGTTGGAAAAAATTTGAGCCATGTATATGAAGTTAAAACATCAAATAATTAATGGTAAAGGGGGCAGGTTTTGTGGCTTGAAATACATGTTTCATAGTTTATCAATACAAGTCAGCAAACTGTACTTCAACAATTAACACTCACACATGTTCAAATTTGGCCGATACACATAGTTCAAGAGGACTTTTTCATAAGTTTTTTTCAAAAACGGAGGCGAAAACGAGTGACCGAAAAAAATTGCAAAAATTGGGACCTTGACCATTTTCGATAGTCGACGGTTCAGGTATGATTTATTTTAAATTCCATTTAAGATGGCTTTAGTGTATATGTCATTATAACTTATTTTGTTAATAGATTTATGTGTTTGAGCTTCATCACTATTTTCTTATCAATAATTTATAATCATACGTTTATTTTTATTTTATTATAATTATTTGGTTTGTCATGATGTTATTTTTTATCTGTCTATCCATTAAAAAAAATCGTTTCAGTAGAAACCTTCTTTATCAATCATGGTTAGTGATTGAATGATATTTTTTGTTCTTTTTCCCCAGGTTTCAAGCATTTTGTCGAGCTGGTGGTGGCGTTTGTTTGTCCAGCAAAAGTGGTGCATTGACCAACTAATCGTGTCTTTCAATAGCGTAAAAAACTACATTATATCTTCAGCGAAAGACAATTGTAGTTTAATCATCCCAAAACTTAGAGAAAATACTGATAACAATATTTTTGTCGCATTTACGACAGACCTCTAGACCGAGATAATAAAATGAACTTCATTCATGTCAGTAACCGCTCATTTTATCTACAAAAAATTTAAACTTCATGCACGGACGCTTCAAGTCGATCATTTTCCGGAGGAAAAACACACCATGGAAATGTTTTAACAGCTTTCAAAAATTGTTTAACCAATTTTGAAATGTCCAATTTTGATGTTTTAGATAATCGTTGCATTGTCATGACTGACAGTGGCTCTAACATGTGTGCAACTGAAGGGCTACCGAGTATGTTTACTTCGATACCTTTCGCGCTAACATGTGTGCAACTGAAGGGCTACCGAGTATGTTTACTTCGATGCCTTTTGCGGACCATAAAATTGCTACAATTGTGACAACAATCTTTAATAACAACGAAACTTCCAAAAATACAAATACGATGTGGAAGTTTTTAAATTATTTGATCTAATTGACGCGTGTAAATCATTAGTCACGTTTTTCAAATAGAGTAATATACAAAATCTTTAGAAAAACACTTTAAAACAATTAAACGCAACGCGGTGGAATTCTTTGCTCCGAATGCTTCAGAGTAATTACAATGCATTCAATGAGGTAGGACTAATCGATCAAGCAAAATATAAATTGATACTTTTTGCTTGTATCGATAAGACTCACGTTACCGAACTTATACGATCTTTGGAAAGGTATTAAGAAACGACCCTAAAGTTGGAAAAATTCAAAAACCAACTTTACATTTGGTTTTGTTTGAACTATCGTCTCTCCATAACCACTCTAAGATAAGAATAACATCTTACAATTACGGTGAAAAGGAATGCCCCGCCGATTCCCCATACTTGCAAAAATTGAAAGAACTTTTTATGATATTTGCACTGCCGAAGTGGGGCCTTCATGAGTATTATATTGTTGCGGCTCTCTTAGATCCCCGACAAAAACAAAATATTGAAATAATTGGGGTATGGAAAACCGAAATTGAAAGCGCGAGGGTCAAACTTCGAGAACTCGCAAACAACCTCAGTGATGACGTTGATTTCGGTAGTCCTCAACGTATCACGAAATAACAAAAAACATTGCAAAGTACGGACTATTACCAAAAAAAAATTGGTGAGAGCGATAACAAAAATGAGGTTTTTATTACAACAGACAAAAAAACGCTCGTTAGTGACGAATTGAAACGTTATTTTGATTTAAAATTAACCAACGACGAAAACTTGAACTTTAACATACTAGAATGGTGGAAAAATAAATCAAATGTACGTGCAAAAGATGGAGGATTTCCTTTTCTAGCCAGTGTTGCTAGATCTATTCTAAATATTCCGGCTTCTAGCTCCATTTCCAAATGCAATTTTTCGAATGTCGGGATCACGATAACAAAGTAAAATAGCTCACTAGCGGCTTCAATTGTTAATGATCTTTTGTGTGTTGGATCCAACCGAGATATTTTTAATGCATATTTTTTTGTTTTGTTTTGTTTTCTAATTATTGTTATTTTTTTAGTATTAGTTATATTGTTTTTTTTTTTTGAGATTTTTGTTGTATTTCACAATTTTTCTAGTGTTATTTTGCTCTTTTTTAAAACCGGAATGCTTATTTTTATCAAATTACCAAAGCATCGTATATATACCAAATTTAGATTTATAGATTTTGTGTAGTTTTTAAGTTTGAGGTTGAGAATTTATAAAATAGAGTCGAAAACATGACGAGGTTGTGATTTGTTTATTTCTATATTTGATGCAACAAAATATTTTTTGTTTGTTAAAAATTTAGATTTGCGAGCGAAAAAACATTAACATAAGAGTTTAAACATTAATCTAAGAGTTACACGCAAAATTAGGGGAAAATCTCTTGAGGGAGGTGACTTTCGAGGAAAATATATATTAGTCAAGACAAATTACAAAAAGACAAAATAGTAAAAAGAAGAGGTACACAAAATGATTTTTTGCCAAGGGAGATATACCACTACACCACGCATTGTTATTAGTGCTAATTAGTCGCTACTATTTACAGCAAAAAATCACAAAATAGAGTTAACAACGTTATTTTCAAGATGTGGATTACAACGTGCCACGTCTCCTTGTATTAAATAGTGTTATTAATCATAATTTTCCATTAACGTAATAAATGTTTAACGCTAATAACAATTAGTGTTGTAATTTTGTACCTTTTCAAGTACGGGCAGGTACGGTTAGTCGCGAAAAAATTGAGTTTCGGTCAACTTTTATTTTTGTAAACGCGTTTCGGATACAATTAACAATTTAAGAGTGTGACATAACCCGGTCGGACGTCGGGTACTCAAATTTTGAAAAAAAAAAGGGTCGGTTTTGGTTATGTAAAATTTTGAGTTTTGCGACCTCTAACTGCCGGTCACAAATTGAAAAACCAGACAATTGTTTACGGAGTAAAAATGGTTTAAGTGGCGAAAAAAATATTAACCATAATAGCGATACATGGTGTAATGTACTACAGTAATGAAACAATCTATAACAGACAAACTGAACCGAACCAAAACAAAACATTGGCGGCGCGATTTCGGCAAACTCCGATTCGCTCGATATTCCAACATCTACTGTAACTCCCAAACAAACACTCCAATATCGGTTGGACAGAAAGTACACCGTGAATCGCTATTAGTGTCCATGACTTCAAGTTATTTTCACCACTTAAAACATATTTTATCCGTACACAATTGTATGATTTCTAGATGGAGACTACCAATCAGAAGCTGAAAATCTTATCTTTTAATCGCAGGCGTCAGATTTGACATTTGACATGTGTGTACGGAGAAAAGATGTTTTAAGTGGCGAAAAAAATATCAACACTAATAGGGATTCACGGTGTACTATATTGCCACGACGTCAGCTCAAATCGCGACACGTATACGAAACTGAACCATATTCTGCGAACCGATGACTCGCCAAAATTCGCGGACACACGATCCTTAATAAGGGTGAACTTCCATTAGAACAAAAGTGGGGTTGTTTACTGTAAGCCGTACGATTTCGTACATATTCGTACCATTTTTTTTTTGTTAGACGAAACATGACGATACATGTTTACTAGATGGCTCCAATATTATAGGCGTAAGTATCGACCGTTGGATGTTTCAATTTTTTAGATTTGCAAAGCTATCGCGCAAGTCCTCTAGTGTGAAGAGACTCTCCTCAGCAAGGAGAGTTTCTTCACACAGGTCGCGTACCATTGGTACATGTGAAAAGTAAAAAAAAAATCACCATTAACAGGCGATGAGAAACGAACACGCCGTTGTCATGCCGTAAGACGTCAACAGGTATTGTGATTATATCGTGTACTAATTGATGTTTCGGTGACGTGACAGGTACATATCCGAAAGTACAACTAGAGATTTGTACGGGACAAAGGTCGAAATATACTCTCGTACGGCACCACGGGAACACAATGTGAAATCAGCGTGGAACTGGACCACGGTACGGCATCAGACGTCAGGAATCCAAACGGCTACAAACCTGACAGGTGTCTGAAGTCATGAACCCTTGGAGGTTCATGCATCATTTTTGGCTTAGCTTAGGGAGGGTTTTTATCCTCGAGGTGTAG
>JBBHKE010000916.1:0-96150 GCA_037447655.1 Zygnema cylindricum
TCCCCCTCCCCCTCCACAAACCGCACAACTTTGCATGTATTGTTATTATGGAGATTATCTTTGACTCCCTTTTTATTTTAGATATTGGGGCAGTGTTTGTATTATTCGATGAAAGCAAAACGGCAAAGTAAGCTTGATGGATACACGGTTCTCCAGTGAAACTTATTGTTTTTTTTCTCCCTCTCTCTTCGAAAAACCGGTGAGTTATATTCTTACTTTCATCATAGTTTATTTTTTTCTTCGTTTTTTTTTCAGTTTTGTCGATTGTTTGTTCTATTTTTGTTTCGGTGGTGGATATTTTTTGGACTGGAATTATTAGCTGTGCAATTTTTACCTGCAGTTATTTGTTTCTTATAGGACAATCTAAAGAATTGTTTCATTGTTACAATTGTTTCTTATTACACTAACATAAATTTTTAATAGGATTAATCGGACATTTTGTACAATTTTGTGAGTAATTGTAAATTCATTGACCTTAAACGTAGTACGTTTTCCCTCGAGACACGAAATAACTTCCCTCTCTCTCCCCGTCCCTCTCTGTGTCCCTCTCTCTCTCCCTCGCTTCCTCTCTCCCTCCCCTTCCCTATCTCTCTCTCTCCCTCTCTCTCATCTCCCTCTCCTCTGCTTTGCCATTTTTTAAATTTTTATTATTCTGACGATAAGGTCGGGCCCGGAGTGGGACAGAGAAAAGAAAAAAAGAAAGAGAACGAGATAGGCAATTGGACTTCATGTGAAGATCTACAATTTTGCAACTAAAAGACGAAATCGTCTTATTTACTGTTTACGGCTTCCGATTGACCGGTTTATGGATTGGACAAGAAAAAAAAAGAAGGGTAACTCGACCGTGTGAAGAGAAGTAGCCAATTTTGTCAAATGAAGCATTTTTTGATCGGTCACCTCCGTTTTTTTTCTTTTTTGTTCTTTTTTTTTCTTCTTTTTTTTTTTTTTTGGGATATGCCAATTTTGACTAAGGTCCTTCAGTTTTGTGGTAATTTGTGTGGACAGAGGCAATGAGGGAGAGGGGGAGAGAGATAGATAGGTGGAGAGTGAGAGTGAAGAGGGTTTAAGAGGGATGAGTAAAATACACTTTGTAGACACTCGATTATCTCGATTATTTTTAGTCGCTGTTGACACCCAATTTTGTAGCTTAGCGATTGAGAAAAAACGGTTTTTGGAAAAAGTGTCCGGTTTTTGAGTTTGTTTGTTGGCCCTTTTTTTTTCGTTTTGGAGGGAGGAAATTGTTAAAGAAACATCTTCAAATTTTCCTTGTGTAGCTCGATATTAGAGTGTACAGAAAAAAGCTGTATTTTTAGGGGCCCGCGGGAACACTATTTAGCTGTATTTTTTGACGGAAAGGGAAATGTATTTTTTTTTTATTCTTGTAAGTTGGACACAATTTGTAACTTGAGAATAAGTTTTTTCAAATGTGTTTTTCGAAAAAAAAAGCTTAAAAACTAAAAGGGTTCGTATATTGTAGGAATCACATTTTTACTGTATTTTTTTGTGTTTGTTTTCTAATTTGAAGTTTCTTTTTTAAATTTCTCTTTTGAAGTTTTTTTGTTTTTTTTGTTTTTTGTTTTTTGTTTTTTTTTGTTTTTTTGCGTTTTTTTTTGTTGTTTCTACGTTTTTTTTTTTTTTTTTTTTTTAAAAATTTAAAATTTTTGGACTTTTTTATTTTTTTTTTTTTTTTTTATTTTTTTTTTTTTTTTTTTATTTTAAAGTTTTTTTTTTATATTTTTTTTTTTAAGTTTTTTTTTTTTTTTGTTTTTTTTTTTTGTTTTTTTTTTTATTTTTTCTCTTTTTTTTTTTTTTTAATTTGAAAAGTTTAGAATTTGTGGACATATTTTAAGTTTTTATATGTATTTGAACTTTTTTGTTTTATTACCTGCTTAAACTGTGTCTTTATATCGATTTTATTCGATAAAAGAGAGTGGCTGGTGTTTAAACGATTATACCACAATTTTTAAACCTAATTCTTTTTAGAGTTTGTTGCAACTTTTTTTTGATAGTAAATCATGTGTGGAGAACACTTCTCAAAGGAGGGAAGGGGGGTGGAGGGAGAGGGAGGGAGGGCGGAGAGGAGGAGACGAAGAGCCATGTCTCACTACATTAAAAGGGTATTCTATTTTATAATAATACTATATTCTCTTATCTTTACACCATATCGTGTAAATAATAATAAAAAAGGTACACACTAATTTCTCAACTCCAAAAAATAATAAAAAAAGTACACACTAATATCTTGATGGCTAATAAAAAAGATACACATTAATTCCTCAATTGCATTAAAAAATAATGAAATAGTACATACCAATTGCCTTGCTAATGGCTTTTAATGGCTTTCGGCTCAATGGCTTTTGCCAATATTATATTTATATTTTTTTAGGGTGTCGAACAATTGATCATTGCGATATATTGACATCGATATAGCAGTATCAACAATCTGGGTGTACTTTGCCATGCATTACATAGGTTTTGTTGCAAATCCTTTACAGTATGTACATCTAACCTGAGTTTATTCTAGAAAAATATTAGTATGCTGTCGCCGAATATCCCTATATTGATATGGGCAAAGTCTATAATTAGATGGCGCGATGTACATAAAAATCGATATAAAGTTTTCGATTTCTACCGATAAGTAAACACCACAAGACCCAGCTCAATTAAAGTTAATCACTCTAGTTCCCGGTAGTGATTTTTTGAGCCAAAATCGTAAACTAATGTTAAAAAGCATGTAAGTGGCTCACATCAACAAACGTTGCAAAGTTCTTTTATCAGGTTAACTGTGAGAAACTGTTAACGCGACTCTAGTTAGTTCACCAACTCTATTTGCGATGGACGGCGCATATCGCTCACATTGCCTCGCACTAAACAGGAAAATATCTATGAGGTCACTAATTCAGTAATTCCGCACTAAAAACAATCAGTGCCATTGCACTGTAGGTCACGAATTAAATGTGATGGTTAGGACCTAGTTTGTGAGGCTCTTCATGAACGTCCTCACCATAGTTCAAAAGTAGGCGTTTTTATGGTAGGCCTTTGGTCGGCGCCTTTATAGTAAGTTGTGTTATGGGCTTTTCATGTGATCTTCTTAGATCGCTACTTTGATCAGATACCGTCCGATCGTCTGAATCTGACGGTGTAAATATAATTGGTCCAATTTTTGGTCCGAATGTTTTAATTGGTCCGAATAGGTCCGAATATAATATGGGTCTTAAGGTCATATTGTATGCTTTGCGTACAATAGGCATATTATATGGGCCTACTTTCACCTACTTTTGAGCTATGGTCCTCACCTACGTAAATTGCGGTGATTCTAGGCCGTACTGACAGCTGAAACCGACGCTGTGGATTTGATACGGGCGCTTTAGATCTCTCCTAAGACATGCAGCGGAGCGTCAATAAGGGCTGGAGCCTTTCGGGTCACGAGACGGTCGCTTTAGGTGACGCAGAAAGTACACCGGCTCAATAATCGATAGCCGCGGGGGAATCTGATGAACCTATTAGATTTGATTGTGTGCTACTGTACTTGTGGAAAAAAGTACGGTACACAAAAATTGTACCAAAGCGTGGCGCGCTCTGAATGGCGGGAAATGTGATTTACGTCATCTAATGGGTCCGAAAATCGGGTGACGGGCCAGACGACCGTTCTTATGACCCAAAACTTGGCCTAAGGACCATAGAACGACGCTGTACGAATTTTGTACGAACAATATCGTTTAGTTCGAACTAATTTTCTGGAAAATTATTTTAAGGTACGATGTCATAAAATCTACCGTACTCAGCAAAAGGACGAAACCCTAAAATTGCGCGATGATTCGCCATTCTTCAAGAATGAGCGGGCGCGAAAATTGCTGGAATACTTCCATAGAGGTTTCATTCGTACGGATTTTGACTTTTTTTACGAAAAATGCGTTATTTTTTCTAGTTATATTTTCGCCATCCTTCACGAAACGGCCGGGCCGCGGGCGAATCTTCGCCTACTTTTTGAAACTTAACGATTACCGGTAACTATGTTGAAACTTGAAATTGTCTCTCCAAACGTAAAATAGTAAAGAGTTGGCAATTAATTCACACATGCCTAGTTCGAAACCCTAGTACGAACCAATGTTGTTCTACACAACATAGAGTTCGTACAATGTACGAGCTGTACGATCATATTTGTGTGGACCTGTGGCTGCAGTCCTAGAGAAGATACAGTCGATGAACGAACCCAGAGGCATGTGAAATGTCAAACCACTTTTTGCCTTCTGGGTTTTTTAGGATTTTTTAGGGTTTTAATGTCAAACCACTTTTTGCGTGATGTCACACATTTGTTGTCGGCGTGCCTGAAGAATATCTGCGAACCACATTTGCTGTTACAGCGACCGGCCGCACTTGCCGACGGCTTGCAGATTTTTGTCTAGTAGCGTGCACATATTCCGCCACTACTATTGGCGGAAAGTGGCACAGATTTGCCACGTGGCAGAAAACTTTCACTGGAGGAGTGGAGGGAGCAGCAGCGAGGCAGTAACGGTACTCTGGTTTCCAAATTTTGGAAACTTGCCGTAGCCACTACAATTCTACAACCTAACAGAAATGCTACAAATCGTACATATCGTACTTTCAAACGATTTACTGTACCTTTGCATACGTCACAAGGTTTACAGTTTTCTATGTGCTTGCAGTTTCGGACCTTCGGCCAGAGAAACGGTCTCGGCAGGGATCTAATCCAACGGTTGAGAAACAGAATGTAAAATATATTGCGTCAAAATTGGCATTTCCACATTGTATAAAATGTCTTACGTACAAACGAGAATTACGCTTTGAAAGTACATATCGTACGGTAAATGATTGAACATGCAAAGATTTCTGCCTTGTGCTGACAAATGGATTCTGCACTGCCCTGACAGTTATTATTCCCGGCTGTCACTACTGTACGGTTTCGTACTATTCTGTGTGCACAGGACTACATACGACAGAGTCTGCGTGGCATCAACCGACGTCGCGGAAAGTGACAGAAAATCAGACGTCCGTACTATGTCCATTTGTTTTCATTTTCTGGCTTTCTCTCGATACACGACAAACAGTATTTTGTTTGTCGCCTCAAGCCACTTGACCGGCATGGACCTTGAGCCGACAGCTACTGTAGTTTTTAAAATTATATTAGAATTAGTATCATTTATTATGTTTTTATTTGCAATTATATTACTGATTCATCGGAATATGCTGAAATATCATTGTTGGCTAGTCTGCATAACAGAAGAGAGGAACCGACACTGAGATCCACGTGGAATGTTGTCGACGTTTGCGCTCATTTCCGGAAGCTATGCGGACGCCTAACAATGGATAGGTTCGTTCACACGTGTCTGCAAAGCAGCGTTTTTCCTTCATCAATTCACTGTCCTACACCTGGCTGACGTCCGAGACACCTATGCCATCGTTTCGTGTCCTTTTTCAGAATCCGTATGCTAAGAAACAATAATATATTTGTACTAAATACTCCGCCCAAACTCAAACAACTTAAAATAAGTACAAAGTTTCACTTCTTTTCACTTACCTATAGTACTAGTTTCATTTTAATTTGTACCGTACCACAAAATCCCGTAATCTCGCCTGACCCTTCTTGTCGTTCTTGCGAAAGTCGCCAGCGCGCGGTTTTGTCCGTTTGTTTTTTGCCGGTCAGCGGCGCCCTCCGAACCGGGCAGCTGGAAAACCGTCCAAAACCGCGAATTTTTTCCAGAGTTTTTGACGGCGCTACATTGTTTATGAACCGTCGGCGGCCCATTTGGTAGTTCAGGAATTCGAATGCGCCTCCAAGTCAACAAATTTTGGTTCCTCTTGGAGCTTTCATGAGTCCAATGCTAGGAGAAGCCTCTCCATTAATGTGCGAATGTTGACTTTTCATGGGATTTTTGTTCCATTTATGACATAGATTTTCTTCCTCGGATCCTTTTTAACTTTTTTTTTTCCGTCTCTAAATATATTTTCTACGGAAGGTTACGTATTATTGAAGCTTTTAAGTATTAACAAGAGACAAAACGTATTTCTCATTGAGAAGTGAATAGTCCTCTCTCTCTCTCTCTCTCTCTCACTCTCTTCTTTCTCTCTCTCTTCTCTCCCTCTCTCCCTCCTCTCTCTTCTTCAAGTTTTTTTCTCTTCCTCTTATCCTACTTTTCCTTCGAGATAATTCACGCAATTTTCTTCTCTTTGTCATTTTCTTTCCAAAAACACTCATGGAAAACGACAAGACATAACTTTTTTCGCTAAATAATTCTCCCCAACTATTCAATTTCCCCTCCCTTTCCTCCATTCTATTTCAAGTAGGAAGCTTAAAAACCTTCCTCTCCTCTCCTCTCCTCGTCCCTTCCCTTCTCCTCTCTTCTATGGCAATTGATAAAATGACCCACAGCAGTTACTCCAACAACGCAGCTAAACCCCCTTTGCCCTCCAACTCCATTAAATGCAAATCCCACAATCCCCTTTTGCTCAGTATCGATTCCGAATTATCTCTCGACGGTACCCATTCCCCCAAACCAGTTTCCCCCGATTCCCGAACCAGTCCCGATCCCGATCCCGAACCTAAATTCCGCGTCACCCATGTCGGCGATCCTGAAACCCTCTCTCTCCGAATTCTTCTATTCGACGTTTTAAACCGAAAAATTCGTTCGGCTTGGGAAGACGTCCATCTGTACGACAGTACGGGCTTCTTAAACGTCGTTTGTACCGCTTCGAAAGGGACAAAAACGGAGTACGAAATCGCTCAAGACGAAGAACTCAATCCTCTCCGAATCCGTAGGAAGCAAAAAAACGGCGGAAAAAACCTCAAAAAAAACGGTGGAAGAAACGACAAAATTTGTCGACTTTCGACGGAATCTCCGTGGAACTTGGGGATACTCTCCCAAACTTTGTCGCATCCGGACCACCCGTCGGAAGACGTAATAGGGATACCTTTCGACGGGAGACCAATGGAGGTGATAGAGATAGGGGGGGAGGGAAGGAGAGTGGGAGAAGTGTACACTGTTAAACCACTCGCGGCTTTTACGGTGATAGAGAAAGCGTCGATACTTTCGTGGAAAGTAGTGGCTATCAACATTAAAGATAGTATGGCGCCAGTATTGGAGGATATGGAGGATTTGCAGCGACTCATGCCGTCGGTTTTGGGCGAGGTTCGGGAATGGCTTCGGAATTGTCGGTACTGCGATGAAGGTGATTAGGGAAGACTTTCGGTTTTGTGGGTTTTAAAAAGTTGAAAAGTTGAAAAGTTGAAAATTTGAAAAGTTAAAAACTTTGAAAAGTTTGGAATCTTAAAAAAAATAAAATTTTGAAAACTTGAAAAACTTGAACTTTGGTGGATATCAGTATTGGTGGGTCAAAATTTCGAGATTGGTGACTTACATTTGGTGAAGGAATGTTGAGCTTTCTTTTTTATTTTTTCTTATTATATTGCTGAACCAGGACTGGATATTTTTTTTTGTTGTTGTTTTTCGGTTTGTTATTTGTTTTTCTTTATAACCCTGAAACGATAAGTATTTGATTTTTTTTTATTTTTTTTATCAAGGCTTCCCTGAAACTGGAAACTCTGTTTTCTGTAGTTTAGTGGCCACAAATTGACTGTCTTTTTTCCGTTCATTCTTTTAATTGAAGTTTTGTAATAAACTATGTCAAATTGTTTTTTGCAATTTTTTTTCCAGACGATCTCCCAAACGCCTTTGGATTTAATGAAAGGCCATCGGGACGTGACGAGACGGTCGCCATGGTGGCTCATGCTCATTCCACGTGGCAGCTTTTACAGGACGCTGACAACAAATCAAATGCCTCCACCAAATCTTTTGAGGCAGTTGACTATGATAATATTTTCAAAAAACAGTCAAGAAAGGAGATATCTATGGTTACGGAGGTATCTCTTGGGAAGGAGATATCTATGGGGAAGGAGGTATCTCTTGGAAAGGAGGTATCTATGGGGAAGGAGGTATCTACGGGAAAAGAAATGATTTATCCCTCGAACGTTGTTGTCGACATGTCTTTACCATCAAATGCTGGCAATTTTTCAAGGAGGGAATCTTTACAAGTGGGATATCCAATTGATATTGACTGTACGGATGGTGAATCTTTGAGTCCTTCTTCAACTGTTAGTATTAGCAGTCCGGATGGGACACGTGAGGAGGAGGCTCTTCGTTTCGAAAAATTGAAGGAACGAGTTTCTCGGTCGAGTCGGAGGAGTGGGAGGAGTGGGAGGAAAATATCACCTTCTTCCGTGCTTGGAGGAGGGAAACTGGAAGACCATTTGGAGTTGTCAAATTATAATTTTTCTTCGAATGCCTATGAGGAGTCAAAATCGTCGGTAGTAAGCGCCTCAGGGAGAAAATACTCTGAGGCAGACGATAAAAGTGTTCAAGGGGAGAGTTTGCACGATGAAGAAATTCCTTTAAGTTGGTCTCCTGGTACTGGGTCTGAAGTACTTTCGTCCTTTTTGTCTTTTCCTCACGACAACGACGTCGGAGAAGAACGGAAAGTGACGAGGCGTCACTCGATTCCCCAGCCACCGCTGAGAGATAAAAGATCGTCTAAAAAGGATTTGCGACTGAGAGGGAGAGAGAGCCATAGTGGGGAACTGAAAGGGATCGAGATAGCAGAAGAGGATTGGAAAGAGTATCTATCAGCGAGAGGGGGAGGGAGAAGTACCGGAGGGTCATTAGGACGGTACGAGGGATCGAAAGTTCAAGAAAGGAGGGGAGCTGTTAGTCGAGAGAGAACCCGAAAAAGTGTCAGTTTTCCGGACGATTTAGCGGAAAATTTGCAAAAAAGTGTTGATGACATGGGAACTGCCGATGATAGTTTAACAAAGATGCGACAAAGCTGGTTGGCGAAAGGGAGATCTGTATCATATGATGGGAAGGGGAATTGGACAAGAGATGTAAAGGAATCAACAGATAATACATATCCTCGAGAGGATCGAAGGAGGACTTTACATCAATCCCAAAACAATCCTTTTTCTTCCCTCGAACCCAAAATGTCTCCAAAGGGATGTAACACAGACACCAGAGTCAACTTTTCCGAGAGAGTAGGAAGGGAAAGAGGTAATTTTCTTGAGGAAACACAGTATTCGCCTTCTCACCATGGTTCAATTATTGTCGGTCGCCCTCCCAGTTTTCATCCGGTTGCTAAGAATACAGATGCCCCATACTTAAGAGAAAACGACTCCGTACATCACCCGACCTCGGGCCCGAGATTTTCCCGAAGCTGGAGCTTTTCGAGCGCCAGTGGCATTGAAGATGGAATCTACGTACCAAGGAGTACGACAGAAAGGATAAATTCGTCAACCGAACGAACTGGTACTAATTTGATATTGGAACGTAATAGTACACTAGAACGAAATAGTACTCTAGATCGAAATAGTACATCGGACCGTAATAGTACATTTGAACGAAATAGTACATTACAACGGAGAGGATCTACGCCGGTCACAAGTTTTACTGATTACGGAGTACCGAGTCCGGCAGTCTTACGACCGACTTTATCTTCTGGAAGCGGAGAATTGATAAGTAAAAACGAATGGAAACAGGAATTCGGTTCGTTTTCGGGCCGCAATAATTCTTATGACTACAGACTGCCAAGCCCGACCATCGTACGACCTGATTTATCCACCGGAAGTGGGGAATTGGCGAGTAAAAATGAATGGAAACAGGACTCTAGTACTGTACTTCGCCGCAATTCGAACTCTCAAATAGATAGAAGGACGGGAAAGCAGATTACTTCTCCGCAAGACTTGATGCCACAAGCGGAGAGGTCCGCCGGTACTTTATGGGAAGAAGCTTTAAACCAATACGTTCAGAGGTCCAAAAGGTCAAGCTCGAGTATATTGACGGACTTTAAATAGTATATACATCAGATAGATTGTTGAAATTAAGATAGATTGTTGAAAATAATGTAGGTTATTGAAATTTAAGATAGGGCCGTTGGAGTTCGTAAGGGAGGTAGAGAAGTAGCATATGGAGACAGTGGATGGAAGAATGTTGAGTTTAGGGTAGGAAAGAATGATAGGAGGAGTATATTTACAGTGGATTGTGGATTTTTAGGTGCTTTTGGCAAATAATAGGTGTCATTTTCACCTTGTATGATGGCTTATGACGTTTATAGTTTCGGATTTGGTTCTTTTTCTAGAGCGGTAATTGTTGGTTCTTGGAGTAGTTTTTAGGAAGGTCCTTAGTTCTTTAGTTTTTCGATATTTCTCAATGTTAAAAAATGCAATTTTTTGAATCGAAAGGTTGTCCAAAAAGTGTGTGTGGAAAATGATGGCAAGAAGATCTTTGAAATGATTAATGTATATGAGAGGGAAGCCTACAAAAGTAGGCTTATGAGGGAGTATTTGTGGTTTGTTGAGTTGAAATTTATTTTTCCGACATAATTTTGATAATCAATTCTAATTATAGAGGATTGCTACTTTTATGGTGTAAAAAGTTTACAGCTCTCGTCTTTCTACGAAGATTGTGGATATGTACAAAGTACAAAGATGTCGGTTGCTATCCAAAATCCAAAGAGTGTAAGAAGTATTAAAATGTGAATTGATGAATTACAAAAGTACATCGGAAGGAAAAACGGGCAAAAAAATGGCAATGGTAAGAATATCCAACAATGATTTCGAAAGTAATTTTGGTGGATGAAATAATAGGAATTGGTCTTCCGATTTGTTTTTGGTTATCTTTGCTGATGTCCGCACCTCATTAATCTAAAACTCCAAATACATTTCTGTGTCGTTTTCTTATATACTGCTATGCAATTTATGTATTTTCCTCCACCCGAGATGTTAAATTCGATAGTAAAACTTTATTATTTTGAAGGCGCGACAGTTAGTCACCTGAGTACCAGAAACACAGAGGAATCAAAAAGCCAAAACGAAACTGAAAAACAAGACTTGCCAAAATCGCAGGAATTCTGTCTGCCGTATATTATGTTAAGCGGTATCCGCCAAACATCTTAGAGAGCTGTTCTAAGCAGTATGTACACATATCGTACAATATTACAATATGTTACACACACGAAAATCTTATTCCAATCACGACAGAGCAAAATAAAGTACGACAGAACAAAAGTAAGTACGACAGCAAAAGTAAGTACGACAGAGCAAAATAAAGGACCAAGACAGTACCAATCGCACAAACGATAATCGGCGATAACGATACGGCATTGGTCAACGCACGTACACGATAATTATAGAGACGGCGAATAATTGCGCAGGAATTCATTTTTCGTACATAAACTGGTAATGGGAACCTTTTGTGCTTTGCGATGGCATGTTATAATTAAATTATATAAAACAACTGAACCAAAACGAACCCCATTGAAAGCACCGTGGACTCAGTGCACTATTAGTGTGATTAACAAAAAATCGGCGATTACCTTTGTACCGCCGAAATCATAAAATCATGTTAGTTGCACTATTTTAAGGGAGTGGACTAGAATCAGCCACATCACCCTAAATTTGTCCTATTGGTACAAAGTCCATCTATCCATCTATATTCCTTCACACACTAAAACCGGGCTTCGGGCATTGGGCGGCAGATATCGCGAACTACACCGCTCATTGTTATTAGAGTTAACTACACTAATTCGTTCGCGACTATTTTTGGCCGAAAATCATATAATAGTGTTACAACACTATTGAAGGAAGTGGACAAAAATATGTCGCGGCGTCCCTTTGCACCAAATTGATATTATTAATTCTAATTTCGCATTAACACTAATAAATCCGTAACGCTAATAACGATGGGCGGTGTAGTATGAAGCCTGTTTTAGAGGCAATAATCTTATTTCCGGTCCAGATGACGTGGACTATTGTGAACCAGGAAAATAAAAAAGGGATCAATTAGTGATATTCACACTTATAGCAATTAACAGTCTTGTGCTTGAATGATTATATAGAGATTACTGATACCTGCTAACACACGGTATTCTCAAAGTGGTTAAATTTTTAATATTTTGCATTGTGGAAACTCAATGTGGACAAGAACAATGTCGAAATAACAACAAATTGATTGTCAAAATAGTTCAGCTCAATTGTGTTGTGCACGATATCAAATGTTTAATGTTGATATAAAAAATACATTATTAGTAAGCAAAACGTCGACTGCAGTGCCCATCTTTATTAAAGAAAATTCTTAGTGTAAATGCAGAATTGGAACATATAATACCGGTGTATGGTGGTTGACGTGGCAGATTGTGGTCCACTCCCTTAAATAGCATCATTAACACTATTTTATGATTTTTGGCCAAAAAAAGTCAAGACCAACTTAGTGCTATTTACACAATGTATTTTTACGGAGAGCAACATGCAAGTATGAAAAATACAGACGGACGAAGGTATGATTTGAAGTTTGACAATTGGGAAAATAAATATTTAATGTTTGTCGTCAATTGCTAATACAAGATAGCCCACTATCGAACGAGAAACTAAATGAACTTAAACAAACAATTGATAAAAGTCAAAACCAGGTCTTGAGTGGTCTATGACTAAACAAAAGTATGAAAGGTAAAACACGTTAAAAGCTAAAAACAGGCAAATAGAAGTCTAGCCTAGACTTCCTAGTCTTTTTTTGAAGACTAAAGCTTATGTTCTACAAAGATTAGGTTATCGGGCTTAAAATGATTGATTTATTAATAGGAATATAACTCAAATCTATAGAGAAACGCCATCAAATACAAAGAAACATTTAAGTAATTCAAAGGCTTAAAAATTAACAAATCCTAAACCAGCTCAGAAATAGAGTGGACACTTTGATGTCCCTAATGCAAATTGACCTAATTGAGTACTTGGAGAAAGCCGAGAAACTTGCTCACCTCTTGTCTTGTTTTTTTTTTTTTTTTTTCACTTTGTCTTAATTTGCTTGACAGGCGCTCGTGACCAAATTCCGTATTTGTCCTCTTCTCAAGCTCTCCGTTGCCTCTTGGAAAGTATATCGGTTAGTAGCGATAAGCAACGCCATTGGTACAACTTTTTGGAGCTTTCCTGCCGTCGCCACGTGTTCCCTTATTGATTTAGACAACATTGTCTTTTTTGCCCAAGGACTCGTCAAATCCAATACCGAACCATAAATAGCTTCGAGGATTGCTTCTGTGGCCGACTCAGTCGAAACACCAACTAGAGTGGATACAATAGAGACGGCCCTGTGGTACAATTTGACGTTACTTATTTTCAAGTCTACCATGAGGGAATGATAAACTTTTCCAATGAGCACATGTGCTCCGGTACTGACAGCATTCAAGACATACTTCACTGCAATTTCCCAAAAGAAATGGGCCCCTTGAACAAGAGGGGCAGCAGCAATAGCCGGCAATTCAATATGAATGGAGTGATCGACTACATTGGCCGAAAAAAGAGTTTCACTCCAAGTTTTTAAGTTCAACTTGGAGTCGTCTTCAGATTGCGTTGATAAGTTTGGTTTCCTTGGTTTTTGCAAATTCTCGTAGTAGGTACAAAACACTCGGTCGTGGGACTCAATGGAAAAGTCGACGAGCGCCACTCGCAAGCCTGGTCTCATTTTTCGTGCAATAATGGCCGTCAAAAAGGATGGTGGGAGAGGGTATCCTGAATGTGACCCCTCTACAATGATAAGTGTATCTGTATGTCTGCAAAAAAAAAATGAAAAACAAA
This sequence comes from Zygnema cylindricum, assembly GCA_037447655.1. NCBI lineage: Eukaryota > Viridiplantae > Streptophyta > Zygnematophyceae > Zygnematales > Zygnemataceae > Zygnema > Zygnema cylindricum. The sequence continues at coordinate 13,631 of JBBHKE010000916.1, forward strand.
ACACATGTTTACTAAAGACGTGAGCGAAGAAAAATGCAAGATACTGTGATATTTCTGCACTGTGAGGAGGAAGAGGAAGGAAGGAGGAGGAAGAAGAAGGAAGGAATACGAAGAACGGGGAAGGAAGTAGGAGACGAGGACAGAGGAGGAAGATGGAGGAAGAAGGACGACGTAGGAAGAAGGAAAAAGAAGGAAAAAACAGGAAGACGCAAGAAGAAGGAAGGAGGAGGAAGATGGAGGAAGGAGGAGGAAGGAGGAGGAAGAAGGACGAAGAAGGAAGAAAGGAGAAAGAAGGTGGAAGGAGGAGCAAGGAGGAAGGAAAAGGAAGAAGAAGGCTTTCTTCCTTAACCCCACATGTGTTTTTTGAATCCTAGGAGGCAATATTGGACATAGTGGACATTGACTCCCGATAAAAACCATCAAATTCTATAAATGCGAGTGGGAGAGAAAATCGTAATATTTTCCTCTAGAATCCTTTTCAACCAGGTGTCAAATTTTACGAGAAAATTAAGCACTGAAATCCCTCACAAACCACAAAATTTCTAAACATAAACAATTTTGTCAATTGGACAACAATACCAACCCAACATTTTCAAAATCCGAGAACAACATCTCACCTTGTTTTGGGAAGCACTTTCTTAACCAAGGTCTCAAAAGTTATACTCTCAAAAAGCCCCTTGTTCTCCATCTCTGTTTTTCCTTCATCCGAAGTCCGAAAATGACCATTGACGTTATTTTCAAAGCTGTTTTTGTCGAGGTATTCCTCTGTCTCTTCCCCTTCCACTCCCCATTTTTTATCGCCGTCCCCCACAACAGTATCTGTAACCAATCCTGATTCACCTTCAAGGAATGTGTGACTCCCTGTCACATGAGTCCCGGTTATAATACCGCCATTCGTGGATGATTTCATGGAGGCTGTACTTTTCATTTCTGGCCATCCCCCATATACAAAAGCTTGCACATCTTCTAGTGTGGCTCCAAAAGTCGGAGGTTGTTCCGAGGCATCTGGATTACCCCAACATTTCCCATTTCCCATTTTTTTTTGTTTTTTTTTCTTGGTTTTCATTCAAAATCAGGGAAGGAAGACCTTTGATTGGCCCATATTCAAATGTGTGAAAAAAATCGGAAACGCTATATGCGGTCAGGTCAGACTGTACTATTTCGAGGATTATATCGTATACTATGAGTATAGTACGGGGTAACCGCACAATAACGTTTCCAATTGCTTTTTGCACATTTGAACTACGGTTCGGCTCGTAGATACCCTAAAAAAGTGCAAGCTTCGACATAGACCCAGATGTCTTTTCAGGAATTTTTTGGATTTCTTCCAAGGTTTTTCAGGGTTTCTAGGTTTTTTTACGGTTTTTTGACGGGAGTAAGGGTTCTTTATTCAGCTTTTTACGTTCATTGCATACAACAAACATCTCCAGAGCTGTGTTTCTTTGTCACACCATAAAAAGAATGTCGTTTTTTCCATTTATCAATTATGTAAGGATTTTCGACTCACCAATTACAGCCATTAGTCCACTGGAACCAGCCCCGGCATATAAAACTCGTCCACCTTCTTGTAAACTCTCCCCTGCCATGGAGACCAATTGCTGCAAACCACAATATACTATTTGTCGTACAGTTATATGAGAAAATAATAAAACACCATATACTTATTGTTATATAGACATTAGGGAAATCAATAGAACACAATGTACTCGTGTTTTATAGTTTTAGAGAAATCAATAAAACACAATGTACTCATTCTTATATAATTATTAGAGAAGTTAACGACTTTGAATGTACTTATCACTATATGGTTATTAAGGAAATTAATCAAAAACAATATGCTTTTTCTTATAAAATTATTAGAGAAAGTAATAAAACGCGATAGACTTATCGTTATGTAGTTATTAAAGAAATTAATGAAACACATTATACTTTTTGTCACATAGTTATCAGAGAAAGTAATACAAAACAATATACTTTTAGCTATTACAGAAGCTCATATTACGAAGTTGAAATTTCAATGCAAAACCCGCTAAGATGGGGCGTAATATTTTTTGTTTGTAAGAGGATAAGGCTATTTTGGGGATCCACAAGACCAGGGCTAATAATAAGAAACTGATGTGTGTCACTTTATCTCTGCTTGAAAAAGACAAACTTGAACAATCTGTGTGACATATTGTGACATCGAGGCAAATTAGAAGAAACATTATAATCAACGGTTGTGGAGAAAAGGAGTATTTAAAGGAGTAATTTCACCATTATCACATCCTTACTTACCCAATTGAATATTCACCCAATTAAATACAGTTATAAATGACATTTAACACAAAGGAAAAAAAAACCTTTTTAAGGCTTACCCCTATCTCTTTTGAGCAGTTGTATACGGCCCTATAGACGCCTTCATATGCTCCTACGGCTCTCCGATAGGGAATACTTTCCGTTTCCTTTTGTTTTTGTTTTTGTCTCCATCCTTCACTTCCACTCTTACCACTCTTAGGTTCCATGAATAAAGTAACCGGTTCTGTCACAGTAAAAAAATACATTTATACATTTGTACATTTGTACATTTAGACATTTGTATACAGGGAATATCACTTAAATGAGCACCAGACACCTTTCTAATGACGGCATCATTATTTCAGGGTTTTTTAAGGTGTTGTTTCAACTAACCACAGCACAGAAATCGCAGCCGTGTACTCAAATCCACAATTGTAATGCTCTGTGCTCCTTGGTTTCTCAACAAGAAGCTTTTTTCTTTTGTTTTCCAGGGTTCTTTTCAGTTTTTACAGTTTTCTGAGGTTTTTCAGACATGGTTAAATACTGTCAAATCATCCAAAGAAGACACACCCACACATGCACACAAAATATATATAGCATATATATAGTACACTGTATATAGGGTTGAGGAGAGAGAGGTATAAGCACACCTGAGCCTAACATAGGCAATCGAAGAAGCCTCCCGATAGCCCGACCAAAAATGATTTCAAGCAGTATTTTAGTCGCTGTACCTCCCTTCAGTCGAGTGGACCCACAGATTGCTTCCTGAACCCATTTTACCTCCCATAACCTCTTATTAGCAGCCCATGTAGATGTGACAAATATGACAAATACGACAAATATGATTCGAAGCAATATTTTAGTCGCTCAAAAGGACCCACAAAATGTTTCCTACACACCCATATTTCTGTCTCATAACCAGCCAATGTGGACGTAACAACCGGCATAACGAGAGGACTTTCAAGACGAGCTTCGAGAGAGATATGCCAATAAAAGCTTAAAGCTAAAAGCTAAAATATCAAATAAAGGATTACCATGTGTTGCAAGAAATTTGCAAAAAATACGTCATGGCTTCTCTATAGGCCCAAGTGGTAGGGAGAGGGAGCTTCGGAAAGTATTCACATTGCGGGATATTAGAATCAAAATGGTTATAATTTAAAAAGAGAGTTTGTAATAACAGAGTGTTTGTGGTTTCAGGATGTGACTTTCTACCCACTGCAACTGCTAGTACCTGATCTCAACAACTGGAGTAGCGCAAGACTGCAACACTAATAGCAATAACTACAACCATAATGATAACCACAACCATAACTATAATTACAACCATAATGATAATTACGGCAATAATGATAATTACAACCATAGTAAAAACTACAGCCATAATGATAACCACAACCATAACTATAATTACAACCATAAAAATAACTACGACCATAATGATAATTAAAACCATAGAGATAATTACAACCATAGTAATAAGTACAACCATAACGATAATTACAACCAAAACGATAATTACAACCAAAGCGATAATTACAACCAAAGCGATAACTACAACCATAATAATAACCAGCCATAACTATAATTACAACCATAACAATAACTACAACCATAATAATAACTACAACCATAATATTAGTGTTGAAGCTTACCGGCCCGACAACTGGCGTGATGACAAAGTGGCGTTGTCCATTGGGACAAATCGCATTCGCTTGTCGACTCAACTCATGCGCAATTTCCCAGAAACTGTTCCCAAATCCTGACACCTGGCATCACCACCACCGAAAAAAAAAAACCACAAAAACAAAAAAAAAGATAACCACAATGCATTCATGTACTCCTTCAAGTATGCATGTTTCCAATAGTCCTTGCAATATACACATCAACCGGAAACTTTTCCAGCCTAACACTTTTTCCTTGGACTTAAGATGGAGAAAAGTAATTTAAAAGCCTGGGTTGATGTAATACTAGTACTGATAAGACTACTACACCGTGAATCGTAATTAGAGGAAATAACGCTAATTCGGTCGCCCTAAATTTCGACTCTATCACGTTAAATAGAGTAAATGATTCTAAATTTTTCATTATGCTATTTAAGGTAAGGTTTAATTAGCGTAAAAAATTATAATATAGGTTTGTTTTAAATAGTATGGAGTACGGACGACGTCTGACTGTGCAAAATTGTACTTTTATAAGTAAAAAGGTACAAATAATAATTTAATAGAATCGCGCTCGCATGTGAAATTGCACTAAACAGAAAAATTAAATCGCATCGAAAAAAAAACCCGTTCGCATAGCTCCGTCCATCGACAGCATTGTCGTCCGTGTGAACATTTACATGAATTTACATGTGAAAAGTTTATAGTTCAACGGCAACAATATGAGTTGAGACAAATAGTATTTATATATGAGACAAATAGTACTAACGTCATAATGACGTCAAAATATACGGACTGACAGTTTTTGTACGTCTACGTAATTTAGTGCTCATAATTACAGCGCGGATAATTATTGCCGACATAACCCAATATAGAGTATTAGAGTAAACTTCCTCTGTGAAAAGGTTCTATCACATAAATTAGCGTTCATAACTCTAATTTTTTTAATTTTTTTTTACTCTAATTTTTTCTTTACTCTAATTACGATTCGCAGTGTAGTATATCTATTATTTCCTGACTAAAGTTACATTTGAACCACAGGCCAATTGCATTCCTATGAGCTATATTGGGTGGAAACCTAGAAAAATATTCGTACTAAATTATTGCACAAAAACACAAACATTATTTCTGCTCGTTTTCGGTTGGTTTACCAGGCATTTTTTAAAGGGTTGTTTTAGGGCTTTTAGAAGCGTGGATGTAGCATGGATACAGCTTGACAAAAAAGAGCACTAAAGAGCACTAAAAAAGAACACTAACAGAGAGCATTAAAAAAAATCAATAAGAGCTCTAGAAAAAGAGCACTAAAAAAAAAGCACTAAAAAAAGGACACTAAAAACAGAGCATAAAAACAAATGCACTAAAAAGGAGCACTAAAAAAAGAGTGACAAAAAAGGAGCACTGAGAAAACAGCAAAACGGTTCTCTGAAAAATATTGGAAATTATTGGCTCTCTGGTTGTCATCTGAATCTCCAAAGAGGACATGAAGACTGGATCACAAGAAACATCGAGCCTCGTAAACCCTAATAAAACAAGCAGAAAAAAAAACGCAACAACAACCCTCTAGTTTAAAATCCTCAACATAATAAAACCAGGAGTAAGAGAAGAAGCTCCTTACTCGAGTTTTTCGAGCCATGTGAACCGGATTGAAGCCGATGAGCACCGATGCAAAGTGAACTCGCGTTATGGCGTACTGCAGTCAGTCAGACAATGGAGCTCAGTATCACTAGAAAACCCTAAAAGAAACCTTAAACAGCATCTTCAAGGCATAAGAATCTTTTGACAATGAGGTTATGAAAACGCTCGCAGGGTCTCAGTAGTAAAAAATGCATAAGCACCTCTAAGACAAGCTTTTATTCTTTTGATAATGCGAGGGTATGGAAATGCTCAAGGGTCTCAGTTGTACAAAATGCCAAGGGCCGACATAGAATTAGAACGATCAAAGAGAAATATAAAGATAGATACATAGATACATAGATACATGATATAGAGATAGAGATAGAGATAGGGATAGAGTTGTAGAGAGAGATATGAGAGAGAGAGAGAAAGAAAGAGAGAGAGAGAGAGAGCGAGAGAGCGAGAGAGAGAGAGAGAGAGAGAGAGAGAGAGAGAGAGAGCGAGAGAGAGCGCCAAAAAGAGAGGGGAGAGGGGGAGAGGGGAGAGGGGAGAGGGGAGAGGGAAGAGGGGAGAGGGGATGGGAGAGGGGAGAGGGGAGAGGGGAGAGGGAAGAGGGGAGAGGGGAAGGGAGAGGGGAGAGGGAAGAGGGGAGAGGGGAGGGGGAGAAGGGAGAGGGGAGAGGAGAGAGAGAGGGGAGGGGGACGGGGGACGGGGGAGAGAGAGAGGGAGAGAGAGAGAAAGAGAGAGAGAGAAAAGGAAAGAGAAAAGAGAGAGAGAACAGCGATAAACAGAAAGAGACAAAAGTACAGAGCCCCAAAACAGAGCCAACGTCAGCCTAGAGTCCGTCTTCCTGCAATGTATTTTGTCTTTTTCTAGCGGTACAACTTCTCATAGAATTGCAAAAGTTGCAAGCAGTCGCCACAAACAACTGAAGAACATAGAACCACTCCGGAAGCATCAACGGGTTGGAAGAAAGTGGAGACTTTGCCGCCTTAAAAGTTCAACAAAGCCTGGGTTTCCAGGGTTCATGGCATTATTTAGGGTGCATTAGGGTTGTTAGAATCTTTAGGGTTTTAAGACCTGTAATTGTGCCGCCACATAAATAGCACTTAAACCGCAACTGATGCCCACCTGGCATTCCCCCAACCCTTGATTGTCAGCGAAGTCCAAATTGTTAGGGAGAGAGAGAGGGAGAGGGAGAGGGGGAGAGAGAGGGAGAGGGAGAGGGAGAGGGAGAGGGAGAGGGAGAGGGAGAGAGGGAGAGGGAGAGGGAGAGGGAGAGGGAGAGGGAGAGGGAGAGGGGGAGGGGGAGGGGGAGGGGAAGGAGAGGGAGAGGGAGAGGGAGAGGGAGAGGGATAAGGACATGGAGGGGGAGAATGAGAGGAGAGGGAGAGAGGGAGGGAGAGGTAAAGGGGAAGGGGGAGGGAGAAGGAGAGGGAGTGGGAGAGTGAGAGGAGAGGGAGAGGGAGAAGGACGTGGAGGGGGAGAGTGAGAGGAGAGGGAGAAGGGGAGGGAGAGGAGTGGGAAGTGTAAATTCAGGCACTGACACAAAGCTGTATTCAACAAACAAGCAAAAATCTCTTAACATTGCTTGTGACACTCTTGTTTCTTCACGAAGAAGTACAATATATTAATTATTCTTTTCAGCATCATGGCTCGTATGTGGCACTGCATAACATCACTACTAAGTTTATGATTAACCTATAGTTGACAGGAAGGTCCACGCACATAAAGGATTCGCCGGAAAGGCTGTGAGGCGAGTCCTCTAGCCTTTTCCACTGCTATTAAGTCTTCTACAGCCGCCTCTGCATTGTCCTCGGCTCCCTCTTGAGCCTGCAAGTCCGCAAAAATGGAGGATCAAGGTTTCGTGACATTTCAATGAGGTTTTGCTATATTTCATGAATGCGTTGCTACGTTTCATTAAGCTTTTTCTACATCTCACCATGGTTTTGCGACATTTCATGAATATTTCCTTAAGCTGTTGCTCTCATCAAGGTTTTGCTACATTTTGTTAAGGTTTTCCTACGTTTCATTAAGGTTTTTCTTCATTTCATTACGCCTTTGATACATTCCCAAAAAGGTTTTCTACATTTGATTCACCTTCTACTACATTTCATCCACGTTTTGCTTCATATCAGTAAGTTTTTCACACATCTTATTGAGGTTTTGCAACAATTCATTCAGGTTTTGCTACGACGTCACAATTAAATGTATGCTTTCCACATCTATATTAGCCATCACACAGGAAACATAGAAGGAAAATAGAAGGAAACAAGCGAGAAACCTGAAGTAGAGCCTTCTCGCCTCCTGCAATTAGGGCATGGAAACAAGGTGAAAATCCATGTTGAGAGAGGAGATTATTGAAAGAAAGGGCCATCTGGAAAGCGAGACGGCCACTGGTTCCCGCTCCAGCCAATACAACGCAAGTCTCCTGCTCTCCAGTGGAAAATCACACTAAAATAAGTCAGAGATCTGACCAAAGCACATGATAAGAGATATGAAATCGATCAAAAATGAAATCAAACAGAAAAGTAATCAACGATATGTAGGCGCACAAGACCAGGGATCTACTAGAGACTTAACCGAGGGAAAATATGCAAAGGCTATCTGAAAGGTTTAACTACATAAAAGGGAGCGTCAAAGAAAGAGTCTATCCTTTTCATACGTTTTCATAAAAAACTTATATTTCAAATGTATATGCGGCCAATAAGCTGATTATCACCATTGCAAGAAACGCCTTTATCATCGACGTCTGTTGAGCAATTGCAACAAACAAAAAATGAACGGAAAAACTCGCCTTTAAATGGACTTGTTTTTGACTTGTCATTCTTGCGATCATCATTATTCAGTTAGAAGTTCTGCATACATCTCTATAGATTGTTTCTGGAGACTCATCCTCTAAGTATGAGTAAGGTCATCCTTTAGACATAACTTGCAAATTTTACATCAATTGGCTCCTAATTTTTTGGACTCTTATTTACACCCAAAATGACGAAGAGACCTATAAAATATATTTGTAGCCATGTATATTGCTCTCTTTCATTCGCAATTGGCATTCACACTACTTAGACCACGAAGTCAAGACAGAAATGTTTGCGGTTAACAAGGTTAATCCAAACATTGAACTTGTAAACCTTTTTTAATTAGTGTTAAAAGAACTAAAGTTGAAAAAAAAGAAAAACCCATAAGCATCTGTTTGATGATTCCTCTCCCCCTCTCCCTCTCCCTCTCCCTCTCCTCCCTCTCCCCCTTCCTCTCCTTCTCTCTCTCCCTCCCTCTCTCCCAGTCCACGAGGGAATGCAGAATTTCCCCAGCTGATGACATCTGTCTATTTGCAGGCTGTTTGTTTAAGAGCTTCAAATCACAAACTTTAAACTTATTATTGTGTGCTCTCTTTAAGTCTTTTCCTGGATCAAATTAATTGGGACAGAAGGATTCAAGTGTTGGTCCTCCTTATGACTACCAGATTTTCAGCTCAATCTAGAATAAGCGAGCGATTAATCAAATCCTTCTAGTACAAAAAATTCTGCATGAGCCTTTCACGATAAAAAGTGTACGTGCAATGCATTTTTCTGTTCATTCTAAAAAACATTAATTTGATTATCCCCATCAAATATTTGCTGTTTATTCTATCACTTGGTTGATGACAATGTCCTTAAAGCTTTCCCATCACCATCTGTGGTATTTTCGAAGTTCGTTTTGGATTGTAGTTTTAAGGGAAGCGAGGATGTTTTTCTCCATTTTAGTGTATGACTAAGTTTTGTTTGAATTGTGGTCGAGTTTCTCTAACTTAAATAGCAATTCAATTTATCGATTTATTGTTTGACACATGTGAATACGCCAATAATTAGGACTAGTCGTGGGAAATTGACATAATAGTTTGATTTTCACTGATTTATTAACCAATTATTGCTACATGTCGCATGACATTGACATAATAATATGATATATTTGTGGAAACACGGTATAAAATGCATAATTAGCACTTTGCAATAATGTACGACTTATGAATAAACCAATAATTACGATTTGTCGCGTTCCCTAAGATTTGCGAAATGAATAGTGTACTACCGTGTCAAATTTGCGACGCTTTGTCGCATTCCCTAAGACTTGCGAAATGAATAGTGTACAGTACATTACCGTGTAAGATTTGCGACGCTAAACATGATGTCACGTACTTCCACGATACCAAAGAGTACAAAGTACAAGAATGTTGGATTATAGGGACAATATAAAATTTTCTTTTTTTTTGGTTTTTTGGTTGACCGACCGTATCCGACTTTTTTGTTTTTCTGGTGAATCAACCGACCGTAACCGCCCAACCCCCAAAATTTGGGAACCGAATCCGTTCCGGATCCGGCGCGGGCGGTCGGTTAACGGTCGGTCACGGTTTCGGTTGACCGTTTGCGACCTTTGACAGAGATTCTGTAAGGATCTGTACATTTGACTTAACATGCAATCTTCAAAAATTTTACGCCACAAAAATCTAGTGTTGTGTATCGGTAAGGATTCGCCGATAACCGATATGGAACTTTTTTTGGGTACCCAATAATCGATATATTGGTACGATATATCGCCATCGGTGTTATAGCCGATAAATAACCGATATTTATCGGTTATTATCGGCGATAACACCGATATCGATAACTATCGCCGATATTTGTACGGGCCGTACAAATAGATATGGTGGCTGTAAATGGCGGCAGTCTGACAGATGTGTTCAGTCCATAGACGTCCCGTGCGCACATTACGCACGGTACGCATCAAACGATGAGGAAAAGTAAATAAAATGCGTACCTTACTTTGTACCCGTACCCTATTTTTACAAATACGTACGGTATCCGTCTATGTTCGAACATTTTAGGGTTATTTTACGGGATTTTTTAGGGTTTCCAAGGTACATTGCCGTACGTTCCCTTATATTTTAGTAGATATTCCGTACTACTGGGTTTTTAGGGTACTCTTTCATACATTTTCGTACATTTCTGATAAATTTCCGTATTTTTTAAGACTTCTAAGCATAGTTGTCCCGTGCGAATAATACGCACGAAACGAACGCGCGAATACTACGCACGATACGCATTTAACAATGAAAAAATTGTTTTAAATGCGTACCTGACTATGTAACCGTACATTTTCGTACATTTGCGTACTATTTCGTACATTTCATTACTTTGAGGGGGTATGAGGAGTTTTAGGGTACATTCTCGTGCGTTCTCAAATATTTATGTTAAATCGCCAACTATTATTCGTACATTTACGTACAGTGTCCGTATTTTTTCGTACTTTTGACGGTTATTATTTTGAGATTTTTAGGGTATATTTACGTACTTTCTCGTATATTTCAGTTATACGGACTTACATTTTTCGTACATCTACGTACGGCATCCGTATATTTCAGTACTTTTAGGGTTAGTGATGGGGGGATTTTAGGGTGTTTAGGGTACTTCCAGTGCATTTCGTACATTCTGGTAAATTACAGTACAATGCGTTACATTATCCGTACTCCTAGGTTTTTTAGGGTACACATGTCGTACAACGACGTACATTTCCGTATGCTTTTTGTACATTTTTAGGATTTTAAATGATTTTTTAGGGTTAAGGGGATGGTTTTCGTACGTTTTCATAAACCGTACAGCGAAAACTAACGAAGAGTATGAAAGTAACGAATACTACGTAGTTTTCGGAAAAAAGTCAAAATCCGTACGAATATGACAACTATGATAGGAACGTATGCTGCGGTACCCTAGAAATCCTAAATTCCCTCGTAAAATAACCTTAAACGTACGAAAAGTACGAGCTATGTACGAAAATGCATACATGTCCCGAGCGCATATTACGCACGATATAAACTGACGAATACTACTTACGGTACGCATCAAACGATGTGGAAAAGTTAATAAAATGCGTACCATACTATGCACCCGTACAATTTCGTGCATTTACAGTGTCCGTATAGGCCCGTGCAATTGAGGTTTGTTTAAAGAGGTTTTTAGGGTTTTAGTGTAAATTTCCATACATTTACGGATGTGCTACAATTTTTTTACATCTACGTACAATTTTGTTAATTGTTCGTACTTCTAAGATTTTATAAGGATTTCGAAATATACACGAATTTTACGAATAGTATGAAATCGACGAATACTACGTAATTTTCGTAAGAAAGTTGAAATCCGTACGAATTGGACATCAACGCGTCAATGTACCAAAAATGTAACACAACAATATTGAAATGTACGGTGATGTACGATAGCTACCCTAAAGTAAATAGCCCTAAAAAGTATGGAAAACACGGAAAATGTACGTACATGTATGAAAAGTGTTTTGATAGGTGATATTTGTGTGGTTCACAATTGAAAAAGGGGAATACGGTATGGAATGAAAACATGGCGGATGGAGGTAAAAATTGAATGTTCAGGGATCTTCAAAGATGAAACTTTAGGTACTCAAACACTCCAGGGATGCCTTCTAAAGGCCGAAAATAAAGAGAGACAAAATAGAAACGGTGAATAGAGGTCAAAAATGGACGGAGAAGAGATTTTCAAAGAATGAACTTCGGGTGCTCCGACAAGCCAAGGACCCTCCGAAACCGAAAATAATAAAAAGGGAAGGATCCAAAAAAAAAAGGTATAAAGGAGAAGTGAACCTTTTTTCAAAAAAATTGGAAATTCCAAAAAAAGGAATTTAAAGAGCCAAAATGGAAAAAATGGAAAAATGGGACGACCAAAATTGCAAACTTTAAACAAATGCCTCGAAAATAATTTGCTTCCAAAAGAAATAATTTGCCAAAAAAAGAAAAAAAATGAAGTGGAAAAGCTAGGAGAAAAAAAATTGCACAGATGAAGAGCATGGTGTGGTCCATAACCTGGAGAAGGTAACGGCTTGGTGGGTGAAAGAGTGAGATATTGGAGAAAGATATCCAAGATGAAAGAGAGAGGAACTATGGTAAAGAAGAATACGGAAGCAAAAGATAAGACAAATAGAGACAAAAAGAATACAAAAGGAGAAGCACAATGGAGAAAAAGTCTTCTCATTATAATCGGTTAACTGAGTATACAAAATGAACAGGCTAAGTACTAAGCCTAATTCTAAATTCAGAGTGGACTAATTACACGACATCCACAAAAGAATCGAGAGCCACAAAAGACAAAAGGTATAACTAATGACGGCCAATGACAAATTCGGTGGACGACAAAGTTAAGAAAAAAAAGAATATTTCGTACATGGAATCTTTAACGAAAAGAATCATTAATCTACAAAGAATATGGTGAAAGTACACTTTGTCGTTTGTAGTTTGTGAAACAACGGGACGGATAAAGCGATGGTTCGTTAAACCACGTGACACATAATTGCAATGATTACAATGAGAACTAACAATGTTAAAAGTATCCATACAGTAAGAATGAATTTCTATGAACACATATAAAAGAGACGCCAAACAGCTGAACCATATTGAAAATGACATACAAAACTAAGGTACACATAAAAACGTACGTTTGGCTAATTACACATCTAAAAGTGTATTTCAACATGGTAGGGGTCGGAAAGAGCAAGACGTCAAGCCGCATTATATTTCAATTAACACGATGACGCAAATTCTAAATGGTTTTCACAAATGTTTTGTACGGCAAAAGATTTTCTTGCTGCACGCTTTGTTTTGGACGACAAAGACAAGAAAAACCATTACTTTAACACATGGGAACACACCCTAATGAATGTGATTGAAACTAAATAAATAGTTAATTGTTTTTGGGAAAATATCATCACAGTATAGTACGTGTGGTTCATGTTATTGAAAGCGCTTTCCCATGTGATAAAGTAAGGGTTTTTTTTCTGTTGTTTTCCTCCAAAACTTAGCCCGCAACGATAAAATCCACAGCCGACGTAAATAATAATGATGATTAACTGGTCACCTGTACATCTAATATAAATCCATAGATCTGCACTGATTTCCCCAAATCCTTCTTTAATTAATGTTGTGACAAGGGTTTGATACCAAACTCTAGGTGTTTGTTTAAGACCATAAATAAACTTACGTAAATGACAAACAAAGGTTTCAAAACTACGAACAATATAACTAGTGGTTGTTCCATAAAAATATCTTTTGCAATACTAGCGTGCAAGACAACCATGAAGAAAAGCAGTTATGACGTCGCGTTGCTGTAATTCCCAATCATGAAAAGTTGTAAGGGACAAAATTGTATAGATGGAATGAAACTTTGCGACACGGGAAAAAGGCTTTGTTGCAGTCAACGCCCTCTCCCTTTAAGTAGTCTTTGGCGACGAGGCGTGCTTTATAACGCTAGATCGTACCATCTACCAACCGTTTAATCTTGAAGACCCACTTTCAACCAATCGCACGGCGGTTTGGTTGAAGATTTCAAAGCGTTGAAGTATTGTTTGTCATAAATGCATCGTAATCTTCCATAGCAACGAGCCGCCACATGTCAATATCAAGGCATTTCAAGGTTGCATTTAATGTGGGAGGATCTTTGACGTTGGCAAGGTTGGCGTGAGCAAGATTTTCGAGAATCTTCCACGTAGGTTGTGAAAGGCGTGTACTTTGAAGTACGGCAAGTTTTTCAGCAAGTGGCATTAGCGGCAACATTATGACGGAGTTACGATTAGCACGTGTTGGCGATGTAACCTCCAGAGGCTGTGGAAACAAATTTGTCGATGGAAGGACCAAAGCGTCGCCAGTGGTAGGAAAATTTGTCGCGTCCACCACAGTTGCGTCATTAGCAACATGTCGTACAACGAGAAGAAAGTTTGTCGCATCGAAGACCATCGCGTCATCAGTGATAGGTCGTACACAATAGAAAAGTTTGTCGCATCCAATACCATCGCGTCATCAGCGACAAGTTGTACTGTAGGAGGTGAAGCGCCTGAAATTGCGGAGCATATTAGGGAAAATTCATCGCCAGAATTGGAGGAAGATACATTATATGTGGATGGAGTAAAAATTGTAGAAATAAAGGAAATGTGGGGGTTTAAAGGGGGCGTATTTTGGGATGGGGTTAATAGGAGCGTTAGCAAGGTGATAATAGATTTAGAGGGGACAGTTTCGTAACGAGGGAACTAACTAGGTAGAGGAGTGATGGGGAAATTTAGTACAAGTGTACGTATAAGAGGAGTCTCATGAAAAATAACGTCACGAGTGGTGACAATGCGGTGAGAAGAGGGGCACCAAATTCAATATGCTTTGGAATTCAGGGAATATCCCACAAAACATCCTTGCATAGCCCGAGGACCTAATTTACCATTGGAAGGGGGAAGGATTTTTAAGTATATTTCGCACCCAAAAATGCGAAAATGAGAGACATCGTGTTTTATCCTATGCCAAGCTTCAAAAGGAGTTTTGTGAGAAAGAGAAGAGGTAGGAGAGCGTTTACGAATATAAAAGGAAGTTAGTTAGGATTTCGCCCAAAATTAAAAAGATAAAGAGGCAAATGGAAAAGAGCGCGAGACATGTCAATGAGAGTGCGATTCAGACGTTAGACATCACCATTTTGCTGCGGAGAATGAGGAGAATATTATTGATGAATAATACCATGTGGTATAAAAAACTTGGAAAAATCATAGGAAATAAATCCCCCCCCATTATCCGTGCAGATTGTTTTGATGCGAGACGACAATTGATAGTTTACAAGCGCTTTGAAATGTTGGAAATGGGTAAAAACCTTAGACTTATGATGCATAAAATAAACATGCATAAAGCCAGAAAATCGTCAATAAAAGTAAAACATTAAAATGCGCCACTAAGGTTTGGAATGGGAATAGGACCGCAAACATTACTATGAATGATATCACAGGGAGCCAAAGAGCGAGAAGAAAAAGAAGGAAGAGGTAAATGAGGCATTTTTCTAAGAATACAACCATGACAAAAGTCAATCTTGTTTTCATTAAAATTATCAATGCCATTTACAAGCCCTTTTCCAAGGGAAGCTAGACTAACACCATTAAGATGGTCGTATCGAAGATGCATTGTCAAAAAAGAGGAAGAAGATGGAGAATGAGCTAAAAAAGCATGAGCAATATCATTAAAAAAAAATAAAAGTCATAAATTGTCCATCCTAGTGCCACTACCAATGAGATCTTTATTGGAGGAAAAAAATTGAACATTGGATTCATAGATGACACCAAAAATCCCCTGGCGCAAAGCCAAAACTAGCCCAAAAAAGATTCATTTTGACGAGAGGTATGAAATAAACTTTGTCCAAGATGATTGGACAAGAGGCGTGCAAACCTAATTAATATGCACCAGTCTTACAATTGTATAGGTAAAAATCATATCATTACCCAAATAAATGCGTAGTGGAATGGCAAATGGAACCATATTAAGCATTATGGCACGTTGACAACACATGTGATGAGAAGCGCTTAAGTCAATAAGCCAATCTGAAAGATTACCTGATTGTGAAAAAACATACTTAAAATCCATAGAGGGAAGTGTGGGATGTATATTTGGGATAGGTACAACTGCAGGTGACGCTGACCCAATATTTTGGTTGGAGGTGGGAATGGCATCCGGTGAAACTTGCTAATTTGAAAGAGGATAGCAAAAAGGAGTCGTGTACCACGGTGGCAGTGGGCCATACGGCAAATTGAAGTTGACCACCGCGTGCGCTGCATGACCAATCGCAGTGGGTAAGCGTGGGGATACCACAAGGACTTCAGAATTAGATTTGGTTTAGGAAGTCCTCGTGGTCCCCCAGCCGTACGGTCCTTTTCTCGTTTCCTAGCCAATGCACGGCACGCGTCGATAACGTGGTCATGTTATTTTCCTTATTTGCAAAAAAGTTGAGATCTTGCAAACATTAGAGGTTTCTTGGGGGAAGAAACAATAAACGCTGAACCATCATTAGAAACAACAATTTTGTTAATATTTAAGGGCGTCTCTTTGTGTAACAAACGATTAGTAAGATCTGATAATACGACAGTGGACGCATGAAACTGACCGTACTTGCAGAAGAGTCAAACGAAAGAGGTATCTACCCAAAATAGTACTTATAAGATCTTCATATGTGACATTGTAATTAATACATTTAAGTCGTCTAGCAAATGATTCAATTCCTTCAATAAAGATAAGCATCCACTCACATTTATCTTTTTGAGTGCGGATGAACTGACGACGTAGTGCCAAATAAAGTGGCAAAGTGTCGGTTTCGTAGGCGCGACACAAAATATACCACACTTCATGAGAAGTTGTTGCGTCGCAAAAATCCGATTTGCAATTTGGTCGTCCAAGGAAAGGACAAGGCAAAACAGCGTGACAAAATCTTTCTCTGCCCATGAAGCAACGGTTGTCTGAGTGCCATCAAAAGTGGTAGCATTGGCGTCAAGAAGGACAGGCAACGTGATAGTGTCATTAATGTGTCCCCAAATTTTTTTCGAAAGAAAACAAATGTTGGATTTGGAACTTCCAGTCATAGAAATTTCGCCTTGAAGTATCAGAACAGAGATTGAGACAGACAAAGGGCTAGGCCCATAACCTATTGAATGAGAGGTAATGAAAGGCCAAAAAGATTATTATGACAAAATATCAAGATAGACCGAAAGTGAAGAAAAAACCAAGATAGAAAAGACAAAAAATAAGTAATGACAAACAATGAAACAAGTGAGAGGTTTTTCGTTTGAGTGTCTTTTTAGATTAGATAAATATACATGACGACACAAGAGAGTCTTATAGTAAGAAAAAGTAACAGGTAGCCGAAAAAGGCTTTAAAAGGTATATCTAATCTACAACGTAACTAATGAAGGTATAACTAGTTAGGTAAAAGGAATCCAAGTCAAAATAATTCCTACATAAGAATCATCATGCAACTTTGAGACCTCCATAGGACCTCAGAGAAGGCAGCTCACATGAAGCCTCTAGGACAACCCTGACCCTTTTGTCTCTCAGCACGAATAACTGTCACCCTGGCAAACAAAAACTCTGACCACCATCACCCTTGTTAAGGAAAGACTCTCCTGAGTCGATAGAAAAAAGAATCTTTGAATTTGCTCACCTGAGTAGTAAGTTATGGAGGGTCAAAGTTGACCTTTTGTACAGAAGCTCTCTATGAGAGAGGGCCCTATCTACCAAATTTTTCTAGGTCCTATCTCTCTCTAAAATTGTATCTACTGACGTACGGCACAAATCATATTAGGGTATCGTACAGAAAGGTACAGTTGATGGTGTAATTTATGTACGAACATTGTACGACATGACCAAAATGTCGACACCTGTCTTTTCTGGATTCGTTTTCGTAATCCTTGGAGATGCCGAAATCCATTGTCATGGTGCCACGTGTCATTTGATGTGGCGGCAACCATAAATCGCCGAAATCATCTTCTAAGGTCTCGGCATTCTATCTAGCCGTCCGATTTAATGCCGATTTCAATCATAGCCGTCATAAATATTTGCGATGTATTTGTTTCGCTATCGAAACTAATGGGCGGTATTTATTTAATCTTTGTACTCGTAATCCGTACTTCTCACAACTAACTCTATGTATCTTGTATATAGTTGCCGTTAAATGAATTAGCCTATATGTTAACGTTTATATATTTATTAAACTCTATATCCTCTACCACTAATCATAGACTGAATGGATGAGGCTACCAGCTACCGACGTCATTACCTATCCGTAGGTACCAGGATCAAATCCTCTAAGCGACTACTTTCTTTTTAGTGAATCAACTACTTTAGAACCCCGTAAACCTCTGGAAAGCATAGGCAGCCATGGCACTTGCTTCCTCTCCAACTTCTCAGTGACTGCAACAAGTGTGAGAGTTGGGGAGAGAAGTTAGAGACAGACTGCCTCGGCTTCTTTTTTTGCACTTTATTTTTGACTTAGAGAATACTAAAAGAACCATCAATTTCTACACTCCTTTTATTTTCTAGTCACTCTTTAATTTCATACCACACTTCTCCGTGCAAAAAAATAGCTTACGGGAAGGCACAGGTTTGGTCATCATATCTGCTACCATGTGCTATTTGGTCGCTACTCTAAACTGATTATTTTGTTTTCTACTGTCTCTCTAAAAAAGCTGAGTCTAATGTCCATGTGTTTGGCTTTCAAATTATGTTTAGGATTGGCAGAAATAGCGACCGCTGCCTGATTATCACAAAAAATAAATTGCACACCACTCTTAAGGTGACCAAGCTCACCAAGCAAAGACTTGACCCACATCAACTCTTTTACAGCAGAGCAAGAGCCCATATACTCAGCCTCCATGGTGGACTAAGCAATAATATTTTGCTGTTTGCTACTCCAACAGCAAGCCCTATCACCCACATATAATACATATGTAGAAGTGCATCTCCACATTGGAGCATCAGTATAACTGGCATCACTCCAAGTAGTGATGTTAGTATTCTCCCCATCCAAATTCAACCATAGATCCCTAGTTTGTATCAAATATCTAAGGACTCTTTTAGCTGCCTACCAATCCTTCTTAGTGGGAGCATTTAAACTTCTACTCAGCACTCCTACAGCTGCAGCTAAATGCGGCCGTGTATAATTCATAAAATAGATTAGGCTTCCCACTACTTGCCTGTAAGGAATAGTCTGCATGAAATTTGTGTTCTTCAGATTTTAATTCCTTGTCTAAGACTATGACTCCTTCTTCCTCACTCCCCTCACTTCCCTTCTTTAGCTCCATTGGAGTTGTACAACTATTAGCTTTATCCATTTGAAAATTTTCCAGCATGTTCTCTATTGCTTCCTTTGTAGTCAATCTTATAATCTTTCTTTCTCGATCTCTTTCTACTTGAATTCCCAAAATATGTTTTGTTTCCTCTATATCCTTCATTTCAAATCTCCCCTTAAGATTGGTTTTCAATTTATTAATTTTTTCCATTGATTTACTTAAAAGAAGTATATCATCAATATAAATTACAATAAATATAACACCTTCCTCATCTTCAAAAACATAGATTGAGTGATTTGAGCTGATCTGAATATAACCCTGACCGATAAGAAACTCATCAAGATTTTTATTCCACTGTCGAGGCGCTTGTTTCAAACCGTAAAGAGATTTGATCAGCCGGCATACCTTACTCTCCTCTGCTTCCTCCACAAATCCTTTGGGTTGTCGCATGAAGATCTCCTCTTCCAATTCTCCATGCAAAAAAGCTGTCTTGATGTCCATCTGGTGCACCTCCATGTCTTCCGCTGCTGCCAGACTAAGAAGTATGCGGACAAAGGGAAATTTGAGGATTAGGGCAAAGGTTTTCTTCTAGTTGATTCCTTCTTTCTGTATAAATTCTTTTGCCACTTATCGGGCTTTGTAACGCTAAATGGTGTTATCCGGGTTCAGTTTTAATTTGAAAACCCACTTACAACCGATTGGTTTTTGGTTAGGTGGACAGTCCACCAGCTCGCAAGTATCCGCTGCAATAATTGAGGCCATCTCCTCATTGATGGTTTTCTTCCACCGGTTCCTTTCTGGACAAGTCATCACCTCTCCATAAGTTTGAGGGTCATATTGATGAGATAGTTTTGTTACCTTGTTATTAACCTGTTTTTCTTGCAATCTTTTGCTACTTCTCCTTCCCCCCTCAAAATTTGTGGCCGAAATATATGGTTCTCGTGGGCTTTTTCAAACAATCTCGGCTTCTCCCCTATACCTTGATTCCGAATCAATTTCGACCGCGTCTTCTGCTTCGGGTAGAGTTGTCATTGGAGTTTTCGCAACCGCGTCCTTTTCGGTCTGATTTGTACCTGCAAGATGTCAACTTCTCTAAAACCTGGATAGTTAGGAAGCTCAAAGTCATCGGAATTTTCTGACTCAAATCTGATTTTTACAAACTTTTTATACTTAAAGGGATCCACAGACTTTCTTTCATCCATAACTACTAGATGCTTTACTAAGATTATATCTTCCCTTTCTAGATCGTAAACTTTATATCTTTTAACATCCTCATCATATCCTATAAGTATCTAGGTTTTCCTTTAGGATCTAGCTTCCAATTAGACCGATCTGTATCTAGACTGAATACTTGTGTAAAAGGGTTACAGAATTGGGTACTTAGTGGCTGGGGCTAGGCTGCTATAGTTGCGATTTCAAAGCAGCGCAGCTACGATTCCATACCAGCGTAGCATAGCAACTTAGTAGCGCAGCAGCGGAGCATAGCAACTTAGTAGCGCAGCAGCGCAGGATAGCAACTCAGTAGCGCAGCAGCGCAGCATAGCAACGCCGCAGAATGTAGATGGAACTGTATAGTTCTAGAAGGAAGTTTTGGATAGATCTCGGTTGGCCGCGAAGGTCCACGTGTACAGCTGTATAGTACTAGGTTGACTAGCAGTAAGCTAGTTTAAATAGGCGAGTAGACCTAGTGAATGGGACACCTGAAGTAGACCTACACAGCTAGCGCAACCTTGTACTCTCTCTCAAGTAATAAAGCTCAACCTTGTCTGTGAGTTCTGTGTATTCCTGCTGTTGCTACGGGAAGATCCTTGGTGTTTTCCACTGTGCACTGTAACGTGTTGTGGTGTATCGTGCCTCTTTTACAACTTGACAGCCGAAAACCTTTAAGTGAGATATGTCTGTTTTTCGGCCGGTCCATCTCTCATAAGGTGTTTGATCTTTTATAGCTGAGGTAAGAACTCTATTTTTGAGGTAATTAGCATAGTTCATTGCTTTTGCCCAAAACCTTTTCCCTATCTTCTTATCCGACAACATACTTCTAGCACTATCACTTAGTGTCTTATTGAATCGTTAACCTTCCCCATTTTGTTCCGGGTTTTCTAGAACTGTCTTTTGGTATTGAACTCCATCTTTCCTCATAAAATCCTCAAACTGGTTAGAAGTATACTCTCCACCATTGTCACTCCATACTCTCTTGATTGAAGTTTCATGGAGGATATCGCTCCATGCTTTATATTGTCTAAAATAATCCTAAGCTTTTGACTTGTTTTTCAAAAAATACACTTGGAATAACGAGACCAATCATCAGTGATAGTCATCATAAATCTCTTCCCCTCTGGTGAGGGCACTTTGGCTGGTCCCCAAATATCTGTGTGTACCAAATCTCTAATTTTTTTTCCCTTATAGGTGGCTCTTTTGGGAAAGGATAATCTGTGTGCTTTACCTTGAGCACATCCACTACAATCATTTAGATTCTCACTCTCACTGAACTGAATCCCTTCCACTACTCCCATCTTTTTCATCTCTCTTAGCTTATCTAGATTCACATGCCCAAGCCTCTTATGCCACATTGTAATATCATGAACACCAGCAATATAAAGTTTCTTCTTTTCATTGTTTAAAATCAGCCTAAACATCCCTTGGCTACCTTTTTCAGCAGTGAAATAAATTTCCTCCTCAAAACTAATTGTAAAGACTCCTTTCCTAATGCTATATCAAAACCCTTATCATCTAATATAGACGTAGAGATGAGGTTTTTTTTCAGCTCCGGAATAAACAATACATCGGAGAATGTAACTATAGATGTCTTTCCTTCTACTAACACTTTCAGACCTACCGATCCTACAATAGTAGTAGTGACTATCCTCCCATACCTGTACTCTATCTCTACGGTAGGAATCTTTGTTATCTCAGTGAACAGGTGTTTATCCTTACACATGTGCATGGAGGCACCTGAATCTACAATCCAGCCTGCTTCACCTTTCAATCCATCGAAAGCACATTTCTGCTTTCGTGGAATTTCTACCTTGTTTGTCGCTTCCAACTCCTCATCCAATAGGAGTTCATCGTCCTCATCTTCAGATTCCACCTCATGTACGTGTGTCACAAGAGCCTTTTTCTTTCCTCTCGGGGTTCCACCGGTCTACTTCTCCTTAAACCGAAGCTTGGTTAGCTTAGTGCACTCCTCCATATAGTTCTGTGGTTTCTTACAGAATTAACATAAACCCTTGGAAACCCTTGGTCCAAGCTCGTCAGTCTGATTTTGCTGCCCCCCCCCTCGGTAATTTCCGACCTTTCTCCGCGAATCCTTGTTCCTCTAATCACTCCTAGCTGCTAAGGCTTGCCCACTCTTTCCTCCCCTTCGGATCTCAATCGTATTCTCCTCAACGAGAATCATTCCTACCATTGAGTTCCATATCCACCTTGAGTCCGGCAAGTCCTGCACACTGTTAATTATATTCTCGAACTCATCGGGTTACTTTATCAGTAGACACTTAACCTCTTCTTTTTCACTAAAATATTTTCCAGCACTCTCTAGCTCCATGAAAAGTGTAGCAAGTTAATTGCAAAAATCTAACATCTCCCACCCTTTAGAAATATACTCCTTAACCTTCTGATCAGCCAACTGTTGTTGCTGAATCGTACCACTTTGGTACATCTCTATGAGAGCCATCCAAAGATCAGATGCCCTTTTTACCTACAAATGAGGACATACAAGTTCTTGAGTAAGATGGCGGAGGATGAACTGCTTTGCCGACAAATTGTTGAAGTCTAAGGTATCAGTATCATTCTCCTCGTTCCTCGGAAAAGGTGACATGAATGCTCAACCAGTTGCTATTGGTGTGGTTTTATCCTTCTCCTTTCCTTTGTCCACCACCTCTTCTTCCTTTGTCTCCTCCGTTGAAGATTGATCCGCATCTCTAGTGAATCTGCCTCTTGTAAACCCTGGAGGTATCCCAAGACTGGATGGACGCCTCACCCGTCCACTCACTATTCCCCAAAACCTTTTCTCAAATAGAGCTCTTGTCATCATACTTTCTCAATATATCAAGCCAGCTCTATTGAAAATAGGCACCCTTGATGGTGGGCCCATAACTTGTAACTCTGAGACCTCCATAGGACCTGAGAGAAGGCAGCTCACATAAAGCCTCTAGGATAACCCTGACCCCTTTGTCTCTCAGCACGAATAACTGCCACCTTGGTAAACAAAAACTCTGACCACCATCACCCTTGTTAAGGGAAGACTCCCGTGAGTAGATAGCAAAAAGAATCTTTGAATTTGCTCATATGAGCTATAAGTTATGGAGGGTCAAAGTTGACCTTTTGTACAAAAGCTCTCTGGGAGAGAGGGCCCTATCTACCAAATTTTTCTAAGTCTTATATCTCTCTAAAACTGTATCTACTGACGTACGGCACTAATCATATTACTGTACCGTACAGAAAGGTACAGTTGCCGGTGTACTTTATGTAGGAACATTGTACGACATGACCAAAATGTCGACACGTGTCTTTTCTGGATTCGTTTTTGAATCCCTGGAGTTGCCGAAAGCCAATGTCGTGGTGTCACGTTTCATTCGATGTGGCGGTGACCATAAACCGCCGAAATCTTCTTACGCGATCTCGGCATTCTTTCCGGCCGACCGATTGAATGCCGATTTCAATCATAGCCGTCATAAATATTTGCGATGTATTTGTTTCGCTATCGAAACAAATGGGTTGTACTTATTTCTTCTTCGTACTCGTAATCTGTACTTTTTATAACTGACTCTATGTATCCCGTATATAGTTGCCGTTAAATGAATTAGCCTATATGTTAACATTTATATATTTATTAAACTCTATATCGTCTACCACTAATCCTCGACTAAATGGATGAGGCTACCGGCTACCGGCGGCATCACCTATTGGTAGGTACCGGGATCAAATCCTCTAGGGGCAAGCTTTCCTTTTAGTATATCAACTATTTTTGTACCCCGTAAATCTATGGATAGCATAGGCAGCCATGGCATTAGCTTCCTCTCCAACTTCTGAGTGACTGCAACAAGTGTGAGAGTTGGAGAAAGAAGTTAGAGATTGACTGGCTCGGCTTCTTTTTTTGCACTATATTTTAGACCTAGAAAATACTTAAAGAACCATCAATTTCAACACATCACTTTTAATAAAGGTATGTACATTTCACTAAATAAAGTATAGAACGCTAAACCATAGTACTAGACTTATAGCCTAGCAAATTGGACTGTGAAAGTAGTGTAGAGAACAACAAGTGGTGTAGAATACTTTTAGTGTATTTGAACATATTATTTTTATATTATTTTTTTTTCTTTGAAAATAAAAACACATTTGAATGTTTTTTTTTCCTATAGTACTTGACTTCATGACATTTTTTTAATGCAGCTTCGAGTGATCGACAAGAGATCTAATTTCAAGTGTTCTATAAAGTTAAGCTCGAGTGTTTATTGCTATCTTTATAAGGTTGGAAAAAGAAAGCGAGCGAATTAATGGACACACTTAAGAGAAATTAAAGTCATAAATTGAAAACAGTTGGGCTAAAAATTGATAATGAAATTCACATCTATTTCATTAGTTGACCACTAATTATCATTAAGAAAAAATCAATCATTTGTTGCAAAAAATAAATAACACTACGAGGGTGCGCACAACAGAGAGCGAAATAAGGAGAGGGAGGGAGAAAGAGGGAGAGAAGGAGGGAGGGAAGGAGGGAGGAAGTGAGGGAGCGGTAGAGTAGGATTTTTCACCATTTTTCGTGCCTTTAAAGCATGTACACATCTGAGAGTTATATTTTAAACCAAAAATGTGTCAATTTCCTCTTGGTGATGATTTCAAACAACCGAAATCTAGCATTTATTTGTTTTTTTTTCCTTATTCGATCTTATTCACTTTGGTATAATCTCAAAAAGAATATTTAGGGTTTATCACTAGGGTTTAATAGTAGGTAGTCGTGAGTAGGCAGACCGAGACTTAGTAATATTTAGGTACCTCTCTCTCTAAGAGAGCTTGTAACTATAAAGGTCATCTTTGACCAGCCATAACTTACTGCTCGGGTGAGCAAATTCAGTGATTCTTTTTGCGTTTGACTCAGGGGAGTCTTGTCCTCACAAGGGTGAGAGTGGTCAGAATATTTGTGTGCCTGGGCGGCGCTTATTCAGCGGGAAAGTAGAAGGGGCAAATATTATCCTAGAGGCTTTACATAGGCTGCTCATTCTGTGGGTCAATGGAGACCACAAAATTTCAGGTTATAGGCCCACCCTCTAGGGTGCCAATATTTGATGGATCAGACTTTCTTTATTGGGAAATGATGATGGAGGGAGAACTATTTGAGAAGCATCTATGGGGCATAGTGTCTGGACAAATTCGATGCCCACCTCCACCTGGGTTTGGAGGGACACGTTTTTCTGGCACCTCCGCCTCTACAGTTGGTAGAACAGCTGCCACCATCACCGAGGATGAAGATGAGGAAGAAGAAGAGATTGTCATGGAAGGAGAAAAGGAAGGAGTTGCAACTCAAGTAACACCATTGCCGAAGGCGATACCGGCAGCAGCACCACCAGCAACAACGACAAGGGTTCAGACCGAAAGATCAGAGTATGAAAAGTGGAACTACAAAGACAAGGTTGCTAAGCTTTTAATTCTTAAAAGTGTAGCAAAGGGCATTGCTATTCCCCTTATGCATGTCAAATCTTCATCTCAGATTTGGATATCACTAGTTAACAAATATAAGAGTGGATCATTGCAGCAGCAACAGTTGGCAGAAAATAAGATTGCAGCTTATACTTATAAGGGAGGAAGTATGGATAATTATTGCAATGATTTAGGAGCATTGTTTGGAGAGTTAGAGAGTGCAGGTAACTCATGGTCTGAGAGACAAAGAGTGAACACATTAATGATGAAACTACCTGAAGAGTATGAGAATATCATTAACCGATTGCAGGACATAGGAGATAGCAATTGGAATTGGGATGACACTGTGGGAATGATTTTAGTGAAAGAAAGTACCATAGAGCTTAGGAGAGGGAGTCTAAGTGTTCAAGCATTGTCTGCAGGAGCTGATTGGCAGAAGCGTGATGAGGGGAGAGGGAAAGATCCCTATCGAAACTTTGGTGGAAGAGGACAAGGAGGTGGCAGATTTGATAGACAGGGGAGAGGAACTTCTCGAGGAGGATTATGTCACTTCTGCAAGAAACCGGGACACTATATGGCAAATTGTGTCAGACTTGCAGATCTTCGACTGAAAGATGGTCAAGGAACCTCAAAGGACGGAGGAAAGAAAAAGGCTTTCCTGACTCAAGTTCTTGATGAGGAAGTGGAAGAAAAAACTGAACCTGAAGAGGAGCTTGAGGAGCTTCTCCTTAATCCGAAAAACACTGAAAAGCATGTCGACATTCCACGGAGACAAAAGTGTGCTTTCGGAGGTAAGAGGGATCCACCCGAGGATGGGTGGATCATAGACTCAGGGGCTTCAATGCATATGTGCAAAGATAAGCGGTGGTTCACTAAACTGAGAAAGATCCCAACAGTTGAGATAGAGTACGGAGATGGTAGAGTAGAAACCACAAGTCTTGTTGGAACTGTTGACTTGAAGGTTCTAGTTGATGGAAAGGCCTCAATTGTAACACTCTCAGACGTTCTTTACATTCCACAACTTAGAAAGAACCTATTCTCAACAGCTGTCCTAGATGAAAAGGAGTTTGAAACAGGAACTAGGAAAAGAATCTTCACAGCAAGCTTTGATAATGAGGTTTATTTCATAGCTGAGAAGGGCAGTCAAGGAATGTTCAGAATTGTACTTTGCAATGAAAAGAGTGTTCTCTACTCGTGTGCAAGTGAGATGATGCTTTGGCATAAAAGGTTGGGGCATGTGCATCTAGATAGATTAAAGAAAATGAAGAAAAAGGGAATAGTGGAGGGTATTACTTTTGAAGATGATGAGACCTTTGATGATTGTAGTGGATGTGCTCAAGGGAAGATTCATAGACTTCCATTTCCAAAAGCAACCACATTTAGGAGAGAGAATGTATTAGATATAGTTCACACTGATGTTTAGGGACCTGCTAGGTATGCTTCACATGGGGGGAAGAGATGGATGTTAACTATCACAGATGATTGGTCTAGATACACGAAGGTATACTTTCTCAAACATAAGTCAGAGGTATTAAGATGTTTCAAAGAGTATAAAGTATGGAGTGAAAAGCTACATGAAACCTCAATAAAAGAGATAAGAAGTGATAATGGGAAAGAATACACCTCAAGGGATTTTGAAGAATATCTTAAAGAAGAAGGAATTCATCATGAGAAAACTGTTCCCTATAATCCGGAACAAAATGGAGTAGCAGAAAGAGTGAATAGAACTTTAGGAGATATGTCCAGATGTATGTTAAGTGATAAGAGGATAGGGCTGCAGTTTTGGGCTGAGTCTATGAACTATGCTAATTTCATCAAAAATAGAGTCCTAACTTCAGCAAATAAGGAGGAAACTCCGTATGAGAGGTGGACAGGAAGAAAGCCTGATTTGTCTAGTTTGAGAGTGTTCGGAAGTCAAGTCTACAGTTTGGATTCCGATAAGACTAAATGGAAGTTAGAGGGAAGAGGGAAACCAGGATATCTTGTAGGATATGATGAGAGCACAAAAGGATACCGAGTGTATGACTTGAAAAAGAGAGATATAATTTTGGTAAAACACATAGTGGTGATGAATGAAGAGAAGTCCATTGATCCATTCAAATATAATAAGGAAGTCAAAATCAGATTTGAAACGGATCAATTTTCTGACTTTGACTTTGAAAATGAAGAGAAGGAAGAGGGAGAAAAAGAAAAATTTGCAGATCTACCAAAGGAGAAGGAGGAAAGGACAACATCCGAGGCAACGCCACAATACGAAGTGGAAACCGATGAGGAACTTGATGAGACACCGGAATTGGAAGATAGGGAAGCTGAAAATCTCCCAAAACGAAACCCACTTAGACGCAAAGTGAAACGAAACCTATTGAAACTGAAAGTACTATAAGTCTCGTACGGAAATATTATAACGCACGAAACGAAATAAACTTTTATAATAAAACGAACCGGCGTAAAAATATCATTTAAAATTAAATGAAAAAAATGAGCGTCGTCACGCGCGACGAAATCGAGCCACGCTATTTACGAATCAACATACTTACAATGACAAGATCGTAGCAGGATCGGCCGTACAAAGGTATTGCCGCTTTGTCCTACACATAAATTACTTCCGCGGACGAAAAAATCGCGTCACGCTTCGCGAACCAACATTTCCTCGCAATCGACCAGCGTGCGACTCGAACAAATGAATACCGGTCGGCGCTCGCACCAAACCGAACCGACACAAAAGTACAGTACCGAACGAAACAAAACATAACTGACGCGAACTGAACAAAAATTTGAATGCACGATTTCGGCCGACGCCGATTCGCCCAATATCCTAACATTTCGCTGTCAATGTAAGTATGTTGATTCGTAATAGCGTGACGCGATTTTTTCGTCCGCGGAAGTAATTTATGTGTACGACAAAGTGGCAATACACCGCGCATCGTTATTAGTGTCAAAGTTTAAATAGTGTGGAAGTAAATATACCGTCATTGGCGCTAATTAAGATTTTTTTTTTTTTTAAAGGTGTATTCTAATTTCGGCATTTATGCTAATTTGGGAACAGCGAAAATGGAATATTCGCTGTACAATTATATACATTAATATATGTATCCGTACAAAATATTAAAAATCGTACGCCGTCGTGAAATTTAAATATCCGTAAATGTAAGACTAATTTACGTGTCGGAACAATCCCGTTTTTTTAGCGCACGATCCTATGCGTGCGCGTCTGATTTAACTAATTTTTTGTAAAATTTTCACTTGAAAAGGTACATTTATGTACGAATTGACATCGACCGTACACAACACTATTTAGATATTATTGTAATTCGTCCTTTACGCTATTTGGTACGGTACCTTAATTAACGTCAAGGAAAAATTAAAATCATGTATCCTATTTGAGGAAAAAAATCAAAATTTTAAGATCCCAAATTAGTGTCGTTGAAACTAATAACGATGCGCGGTGTACCTTTGTACGGCCGATCCTAATACGAAATTGTCAATGTAAGTATGTTGATTCGTAAATAGCGTGGCTCGATTTCGTCGCGCGTGACGACGCTCATTTTTTCATTTAATTTTAAATGATATTTTTACGCCGCTCCGTTTTATTATAAAAGTTTATTTCGTTTCGTGTGTTATAATATTTCCGTACGAGACTTTTAGTACTTTCAGTTTCAATAGATTTCGTTTCACTTTGCGTCTAAGTTCAATGTAACACTTGTGTAATGTAAGTTGTGTTATGGGCTTTTCATGTGATCTTTTTAGATCGCTACTTTGATCAGCGACCGTTCGATCGTCCAAATTTGACGGTTTAAATAAAAAATACCTCAAAACTCACAGAAAAATAATTTTTTGACCGAATGTTTTTCAAAATTTACCATGGCGTCTAATTCTATATCGATCGATGTGCAACTCAACCCTGTTACTATTTTTGTTCATTTTGCGACCGATACAATATAGGTCTAAAGGTCATATTTAATGTTTTGCGTACAACACGCATATTGTATGGGCCTACTTTCACCTAGTTTTGAACTATGGTTTCATTAGGCGGTCTTAGTAAACGTCAAAAAATCATTTATTGAAGCCATTGTTCCATTGTGTCTGATCAGTAACCGACATTTTATTTGCGTGGCACACTTTCATTGGTTCACGTAATATATGAATACGATTATGGTAATCTTCAAAGAATCTTCGACAACAAATTGTGACCGACGTTTATACTAGCGAAGGTAAAAAGTAACTTGTACGACGTATTGAATAAAATCCGTACGGGCGGACAAAACTTAAGATTTGTAAAAGCGCACCAAAATCTTAGAATGGCTAGTGGATGGCAACAGAAGCGTGAAACAAATATCCTCCGTCAAAGATTTTATCGTGGCTTTCGGTGGCCTCGCATCCTCGCTGACGGAAGGCACATGTCATATGCGACGTGTTCCCACCTGGTCGCATGGTCGTCGTGGATATTTGTTCACTTTTCCGCGAGGCATGATGCTATACATTCAGGCGCTTAGAATTGACCTACTCCGGGTCACTTGTTGCGAATTGAAAGTGTCAAACGATGGCGTATCAGATTATGCATCCGACGATCCACGTTTACGCCCATAAACGTGGAGAATCAAATCCCTCATTCAGTAGGCTTGTTTTTCTGGCATTTTTTTTTTGGTACAACACTATACGAAACAGTACGACTTTCAGTAAACAATGACATTTTCCTCCTATGGAAGCTTACCCTTAGTCAGGGAACGAAAATCACGTCGTATATGGCGTATCAGACAATTTGTCTTTTTTGCTAATTATATGAAAATATAAGATATTAAATTTTAAAAAAATACTATATATCGTGATATATATCGCGAAAATTTATGTTGGTCTTGGTACAATATATCGAGGATTTTGCTCGATCGATATTCGATATATGGAATATTGAAATTATCGTGATATGAATTTACATGATACCCAACACTAGTAGCTAAAGCTTCCATGTGTTTTCTCGCGAGACTTTTATCTTTCAACTTGCAAATAATTGCTTCATATAGTATGGTCATGTACAATCATACAACACCAACTGATGGACCTCTACCGATGCACCTCCCAGTAAAACAACAACATGTCCGTTTTGCTTCTTTTGTAATGTAGACTATAAATGGATCCAACAAACGTCAAGCCCAATTGGTTGGTTTCAAACTTTCAACGTTTTCAACTTTCACCATTTGTAGTTTAAAAGGCTCTATTAGAATTGTGATTTTTTAGATCATGTGCATAAAACCATGCCGGAAAAATGCTTCCCTCCTATGGATATTTTTTAATATAGAAGAAATCAACATGTAGACCAAGGGTGAGGTACACATGCTTGTTTTAAAAAACCAACACGAGAGGTGGAGAAGAGCTTGTAGGTCCTCTAACTTCGAAAGATCGTTGAGTGCAATCACATAAGAAGATGTCCAAAGACGAGTCTAAGGTCACTAAGATGTATAAAGCACGTGGTGTGGAGTTTTCAATCGGGTCACGCCATCTGTGTAAGCGTATTGGATGTCCTTCGAAGAACATTTCATCTCGAGTCGTGAGGTTTGTATGTAATATTATGAGTGAGAAACAAAAGATCAAATATATTATGTGATAAGTATGTTATTTTGTATGTTTCTATTCCGTGCAAATCTACTCGAGGTCCGCAAATACCTTTGAATTGGAAGCGTCAAGGTGTATACGTGAGACTTAGTGTTTGAACTTATACATTGGTTCACTTACTACTATAACTTTTGCATCTCAAACCATATAATGTGTTGTTGCAAGCTCCAAACCATGCGAGCAACAAAGCAAACTGAAACCATTCTCTTCAGTAGGTTGGGTTCGTTACGAATGCAGTACGATAAACTTAAGATACAGGGTTGGGAAAAGAAGAGACGTATGTGAATTCGTTCAAATATTGCAAAGAAGACAAATAAAACAAAAAAGAATGGTGTAGTTGCAAGTTAAGATCCAACTTTTCACCCTAAACAAGAGTGAAGTCAATGACGTGTGTCAATTGCAACTCTGAGACCTCCATAGGACCTTAGAGTAAGCAGCTCACACGAAGCCTCTAGGATAACCCTGACCCCTTTGTCTTTCAACACGAATAACCGCCACCCTGGCAAAAAAAAAAACTCTGACCTCCTTCACCTTTGTGAAGGGAAGACTCCCTTGAGTCGATAGCAAAAATAATCTTTGAATTTGCTCCCTTGAGCAGTAAGTTATGTATGGTCAAAGTTGACCTTTTATACAGAAGCTCTCTGGGAGAGAGGGTCCTATCTACCAATTTTTCTAAGTCCTATCTCTCTATAAAACTCTATCTACTGGTGTACGGCACCAATCATATTACAATACCGTATACAAAAGTACAGCTGCCGTTGTACTTTATGTACGGATATTGTACGACATGGCCTTAATGTCGACACATGTCATATTCAGATTCGGTCCCGTAATCCCCGGAGATGCCGCGATCAAACGTTATCATGCCACGTGTCATCCGATGTGGCGATGACCACAAACCGGCGAGAATCTCTTCCGCGATCTCGGCTTTCTTTTCGGCTATCCGATTGAATGCAGATTTCAATCGTAGCCGTTATAAATGATTGTGCGGTATTTGTTTCGTAAAAGAAACAAAATGCGCTGTACTCGTTTATTATCCATACCAAAATTCGTACTTTTACATAACTGGATTTATGTATCCGTAAAGATCCGCCGTAAAATGAATTTTCCTACATGGCAATATTTAAATAAATATCAAACCTATTAGTATATAACTTTCTGCTTATACTTAACGGTTAAGGCTACTAGCTATCGGCATTTTAACGATCGGCAAATACTAAGATCAAATCCTGGTTCCAACATACTCCTTTTAGTAAATAAACATACCTATCTCTAAATCAACTAATTTATTTCCCGTAAACCTCTAGATAGCCTAGGTAGCCATGGCTCTAGCTTCCTCTCAAACTTCTCAGTGACTGGAACAAGTGTGGGAGTTGGAGAGAGAAGTTAGAGGTAGACTGCCTCGGCTTCTTTCTATATTCCAATTTAGACCTAGAAAATAATAAAAGAACCATCGATTTCTACACTCCCTTTATTTTCTAGTCAATCTTTAATTTTAGACCACACTTCTCCCTGCAGAAAACTAGTTTAGGGGAAGGCACAGGTTTGGTCATCATATCAACTACCATCTCACTATCTGGTCGGTACTCTAAACTGATTATTTTGTTTTCTACTTTCTCTCTAACAAAGCTGAGTCTAATGTCCATGTGTTTTGCTTTAAAATGATGTTTAGGATTGGCAGAAATAGCGATTGTTGCCTGATTATCACAAAAAAAAAATTGCACACCACTCTTAAGGTGACCAAGCTCACCAAACAAAAACTTGGCCCACATCAATTCTTTTACAGCAGAGCAAGAGGCCATATACTCAGCCTCCATGGTGGACTGAGCAATAACCTTTTGTTGTTTGTTACTCCAACAGTAAGCCCCATCACCGACATATAATACATATCCAAAAGTACATCTCCCACTCGGAGCATCACCATAACTGGCATCAAACCAAGTAGTGATGTCAGTATTCTCCCCACCCAAATGCAATCATAGATCCCTAGTTCTTATCAAATATCTAAGGACTCTCATAGCTGCCTCCCAATCCTTCTTAGTGGGAGTATTTAGACTTCTACTCAGCACTCCTACAGTTGCAGCTAAATCCGGCCAGGCACAATTCATAAAATAGATTTGGCTTCCCACTACTTGCCTGTAAGGAATAGTCTGCATCAACTTCTGTTCTTCAGGACTTCATTCCTCGTCTAAGACTATGACTCCTTCTTCCTCACTCCCCTCACTTCCCTTCCTTAACTCCATTAGAGTTGTAAAACTATTAGCAATATCCATCTGAAATTTTTATAGCATGTTCCCTATTGCTTCTTTTTGAGTTAATCTTATAATCTTTCTTTCTCGGTCTCTTTCTCCTTGAATTCCCAAAATATATTTTACTTCCCCCATATCGTTCATTTTAAATCTCCCCTTTAGATCGGTTTTCAGTTTAATAATTTTTTCCATTGATTTACTTAAAACAAGCAAATCATTAACATAAATTGCAATAAATATAATACCTTCCTCATCTTCAAAAAAATAGATTGAGTGATCTGAGCTGATCTGGATATATCCCAAACCGGTAAGAAACTCATCAAGTTTGTTATTCCATTGTCGAGGCGCCAATTTCAAACCGTAAAGGGGTTTAATCAGCCGACATACCTTGCTCTCCTCTCCTTCCTCCACAAATCCTTGGGTTGTCGCATGAAGATCTCCTCTTCCAATTCTCCATGCAAAAAGGTTGTCTTGAAGTCCATTTGGTGCACCTCCATGTCTTCCGTTGCTGCTAGACAGAGAAGTATGCGCACGGAGAGAAACATGTCAACCGGGGCAAAGGTTTCCTCGTAATCGATTCATTCTTTCTGTGTAAATCCTTTTGCCACTAATCAGGCTTTGTAACACTCAATGGTGTTATCCTGGTTCAGTTTTAATTTGAAAACCCACTTATAACCGATTGGTTTTCCAAAAGGTGGACAATCCACCAGCTCCCAAGTATCGGCTGCCATAATTGAGGCCATCTCCTCATTGATGGCTGTCTTCCACCCGTTCTTTTCTAGACAAGTCATCGCCTCTCCATAAGTTTGAGGTTCATCTTGATGAGATATTTTTGTTACCTTGTTATTAACCTGTTTTTCTTGCAATCTTTTGCTACTTCTCCTTCCCCCCTCAAAATTTGTGGCCGGAATAGATGGTTCTCGTGGGTTCTTTCGAACAATCTCTACTTCTCCCCTTTCCCTTGATTCCGAATAAATTTCCATCACATCTTCCGCTTCGGGTAGAGTTGTCACTGGAGTTTCCGCAGCCGAGTCCTTTTCAGTCTGATTTGTACCTGCAAGAATGTCATCTTCTCTAAAACCTGAATAGTTAGGAAGCTCAAAGTCATCGGAATTTTTTGACTCAAATCTGATTTTTACTGACTTTGTGTACTTGAAGGGATCCACAGACTTTCCTTCATCCATAACTACTAGATGTTTTACTAAGATTATATCTTCCCTTTTTAGATCTTAAACTCTATATCCTTTAACATCCTCATCCTATCCTAATAAGTATCCCAATTTTCCTTTAGGATCTAGCTTCCAATTAGAGCAATTTGTATCTAGACTGAATGCTTGACAGCCGAAAACCTTAAAGTGAGATATGTCTGATTTTCGGCCAGTCCATCTCTCATAAGGTGTTTGATCTTTTATAGTTGAGGTAAGAACTCTATTTTTGAGGTAATTAGCATAGTTCATTGCTTCTGCCCAAAACCTTTTTCTTATCATTTATCCAACAACATACTTCTAACACTATCACTTAGTGTCCTATTTAATCCTTCAACTACCCCATTCTTTTCCCGGTTTTCTAGAACTGTCTTTTGGTGTTGAACTCCATCTTCCCTCATAAAATCCTCAAACTGGTTAGAAGTATACTCTCCACCACTGTCACTCCTTACTCATTTGATTGGAGTTTCATGGAGTTTTTCGCTCCATGCTTTATATTGTCTAAAACAATCTTGAGCTTTTGACTTGTTTTTCAAAAAATACACCCTGGAATACCGAGACCATTCATCATTGAAAGTCAACATAAATCTCTTCCCCCCCGGTGAGGGCACTTTGGCCGGTCCTCAAATACCTGTGTGAACTAAATCTATAATTTTTTCTCCCCTATAGGTGGCTGTTTTGGGAAAGGGCAACCTGTGTGCTTTACCTTGAGCATATCCACTACAATCACTTAGATTCTCACTCTCACTGTACTGAATTCCTTTCACCACTCCCATCTTTTTCATCTCTCTTAGCTTATCTAGATTCACATGCCCAGGTATCTTATGCCACATCAATATATCATGAACACCAGAATAATAAAGTTTTTTCTTTTCATTGCTTAAAATCAGCCTAAATATCCCTTGGCTACATTTTTCGGCGGTGAAATAAACTTCCTCCTCAAAACAAGCAGAAAGGACTCCTTTCCTAGTGCTATTATCAAAACCCTTATCATCTAATACACACGTAGAGATGAGGTTTTTGTTCAACTCCGGAATAAACAATACATTGGAGAATGTAAATATGGATGTCTTTCCTTCTACCAACACTTTCAGATCTATCGATCCTATAAGAGTAGTAGTGACTATCCTCCCATCCGCGTACTCTATCTTTACGGTGGGAATCTTTCTTATCTTAGTGAATTGGTGTTTATCTTTACACATGTGCATGGAGGCACCTAAATCTACAATCCAGCCTGCTTCACCTTTCAATCCACCCAAAGCACATTTCTTCTTTCGTGGAATTTCTACCTCGTTTGTCGCTTCCAACTCCTCATTCAATAGGAGCTCATCGTCCTCGTCTTCCGATTCCACCTCATCTACCTGTGTCATAAGGGCCTTTTTCTTTCCTCTCGGGGTTCCATCGGTTTGCCCCTCCTTTAACCGAAGCTCGATTAGCTTAGTGCACTCCGCCATATAGTGCCCTGGTTTCTTATAAAAATGACATAAACCCTTGGGAGCCTTTGGTCCGAACTCGTCCGTCTGATTTTTCTGCTCCCCCCTCCGTAATTTTCGACCGGTCTCAGGGAATCCTTGTTCCTCCAGTCGTTCCCAGCTGCCAAGGCTTGCCCACTCTTTCGTCCCTTTCGGATCTCAATTGTATTCTCCCGAACAAGAATCATTCCTACCACTGAGTTCCATATCCACCTTGAGTCCGGGAAGTTTTCCACACGGTTGACTATGTTCTCGAACTCATCGGGTTACTTCATCAATCGACAGTTAACCTTTTTTTTTCACTAAAATCTTTTCGTGTACTCTTTAGCTCCATGAAAAGTGTAGCAAGCTCATTGCAAAAATCCAACATCTTCCCCCCTTTGTATACATACTCCTTAACTTTCTGATCTGCCAGCTGTTGTTGCTGAATCGTACCACTTCGGTACATCTCAATGAGTGCCATCCAAAGATCGGATGCCCTTTCTACCTGCAAATGAGGACATGCAAGTCCTTGAGTAAGATGGCGGAGGATGAAGTGCTTTGCCGCCATATTGTTGAAGTCCCAGGTATCAGTATCATTCTCCTCGTTCGTCGGAATAGGTTACATGAATGCCGAACCAGTTGCTATTGGTGTGGTCGGCTCCTTCTCTTTTCTTTTGTCCACCACCTCTCCTTCCTTTGTCTCCTCCGTTGAAGATGGATTTACATCTCTAGTGAATCTGCCTCTTGTAAACCTTGGAGGTATCCTAAGACTGGATGGACGCCTCACCTGTCCACTCACTATTCCCCAAAACCGTTTCTCACATAGAGCTCATGTCATCATAGTTTCCCATTATATGAAGCCAACTCCATTGAATATGGGCACCCTAGATGGTGGGCCCATAACCTGCAACTCCGAGACCTCCATAGGACCTCACAGTAAGCAGCTCACACGAAGCCTCTAGGATAACCCTGACCCCTTTGTCTTTCAACACGAATAACCGCCACCCTGGCGAAAAAAAACTTTGACCACCTTCACCTTTGTGAAGGGAAGACTCCCCTGAGTCGATATTAAAAATAATCTTTGAATTTGCTCCCCTGAGCAGTAAGTTATGTAGGGTCAAAGTTGACCTTTTATACAGAAGCTCTTTGGGAGAGAGGGTCCTATCTACCAATTTTTATAAGTTCTATCTCTCTCTAAAACTCTATCTACTAGTGCACTGCACCAATCATATTACACTACCGTACACAAAAGTACAACTGCAGGTGTACTTTATGTACGAATATTGTACGACATGGCCTTAATGTCGACACATGTCATATCTGGATTCGGTTCTGTAATCCTCGGAGATGCCGCGATCCAACGTAATCGTGCCACGTGTCATCCGATATGGCGATGACCACAAACCGTCGAGAATCTCTTCCGCGATCTCGGATTCCTTTTCGGCCGTCCAATTGAATGCAAATTTCAATCGTAGCCATCATAAATGCTTGTGCGGTATTTGTTTTGTAAAAGAAACAAAATGGGCGGTACTCGTTTCTTATCCATACCGAAATCCGTACTTTTACATAACTGGATCTATGTATTAGTAAAGTTTCGCCGTTAAATGAATTTTCCTACGTTGCAACATTTAAATAAATATCAAACCTATTAGTGTATAACTTCATGCTTATACTTAACGGTTAAGGCTACCGGCTATCGCCGTTTTGACGATCGGCAGTTACCAAAATCAAATCCTGGTTCCGACATACTCCTTTTAGTAAATAAACTTACATATCTGTAAATCAACTAATTTATTTCCCGTAAACCTCTAGATAGCCTAGGTAGCCATGGCTCTAGCTTCCTCTCCAACTTCTCAGTGACTGCAACAAGTGTGGGAGTTGGAGAGAGAAGTTAGAGGTAGACTGCCTCGACTTCTTTCTATATTCCAATTTAGACCTAGAAAATAATAAAAGAACCATCGATTTCTACATCGATTAAATGGATTACCTCATGAAGGTTGTTGAAGTTAACGATGGTTACGTGATAGACAACATGCTACCGCTCCCGTGAATGACTTTCGTGATGTGGGAAAAGACGAAAGTAACTTGTTTTTGGAGCCCAACCTTTCTAATTAAACGAGTAAGAAAAAAAAATTGTTGAAACATTAACAAACTATTGTTTACTTTAGAGACCACATAAACCCAAATAAGACTACTACCCATAAGAATTGATGATAGAGGCTAACAGAGCCCCAACCCTTAGGTAAGTTGTTGGAGATATGATGGAGTAAGTGTTGTTGATATGTTGGTCGTATGATTGAAACTGTCAAGCTGAGACCCCCAAAACTTTTCGTCAAAAGCTTGGAAGATTTTCTCCACTATACTAAGTTGAAGATTGACAATTTTTACGTGTGAAAAAAGACGTAGTTCTCGTAAGATATACCCTATCTCGTGAAGTACGTTCGAGGGAATTGGAAAAGTGCTTCGTCATTCATGAGGTATTGTAAGCTGTGTCAGATAATAAAACTGTATAGTACTTTTCCTTCCCATGAAAGCTTAGGAATGGAATATTTGATGGATATTTTTGAGTTCCATTCTAAAATTCGAGATGAAATGACGCGCAATTGCTTAGGGTACGATACACTAAGATTTCCAAATTAAAATCGGTCGGTGTGAAACATATTTGACGATTTTAAATATACGATCTTAACTTACGTGGTACAACTCAATTTAGAACACCTGGTTCACAAGCTCTACGCTATGGAACATCGTTCAAAATTTAACGCCCTTAATGTTGGCCGTGCAATTACTGCATCCCCTCATGGAACACAAGCCTAACACTGTTGGCGATACAAAGGTATTCCGTACTGTAATGTTGATTCCTGTTTCGCTAAACTGCAAAACCGCCCATGGACCCTCACTCTAAAGCTTTCAAACTCCATATTTTGACCTAAACAGTTTGGCTACAGTTCCTCAATGGCTCCACCTCCTCTTTTCTGAACCCTCGCTCTACGTCCATGGACACGGATGCTGCTGCCACGTGTCCTTCCAAGCGCAAACGAATAGAGCATGATCATCTAGGGAGTAGTCACCCTGACGCTATTGCCACTGAAGCAATCGAACACGTGGCGTCAAGTAAGGAGATTCCTGCACTGCATTCTGGTATGCCGGGAGTGTCAGGAAATGCCACGTGGCAGCCTGTACGGCAGCGGTACCTGCTGACGGTGGAGTACGTTGGAACCGGATTTTCCGGCTGGCAAAAGCAGGAGAGTCGACGGACCGTACAGGGCGTCCTGGAGGTGCGCCACGTGGCAAGCTTGTGGATCAGGTGACTCTATGAGATGTGGTCTGGTAGAGAGGATGGGGAGGAGAGGAGGAGAGAAGCTGGGGGGGAAGAGAGGGAGAAGGAGGAGAGAGGGAGGAGAGGGAGGAGAGGAGGAAGCGATGACGTGAGATAGAGAGAGGGAGAGAGGGGGAGGAGGGAGAGAGGGGGAGGAGGGAGAGAGGGGTGGGAGAGACTGGAGGAGGAAAGAACAGAGGAAGGAGAGGGATGGAGGGAGAAGAGAGAGAGAGGGAGGAGAGGGGGAGACAGGGAGGAGAGGTAGAGGGAGAGGGAGGGGGAAACGAAAGTTGGAGCAATGGGGTGAGATAGAGAGAGGAAAATTGAAAAAGGAAATGGAGGCAGAGTGATTATGGGAAAGGGGGAAAGAGGAGTTAAGGAGGATGGGAGGGAGAGATTACTCATTCTCATTTTGATTTTTGACTTTTGCAGAAAGCTTTTGAAAAGTTTATCGGAACACCGGTCCAAATATGGGGCTCTAGTCGTACGGTAAGATTTTTTACACAATTTTTAAATTTTGGTGGTTTGAGCTTCTGATTTTTTTTTTTTCAAGTCCATATATGTTTTGTCTCTATTGTTACACAATATTTTCGACCAGTGTTTTGTGGTACAGACTCCCCAGGTATTTAGGTTTTTTGGAGTTGTTTTGCGTTTTTTAAGGGGATTTTTGAGGGCGTTTAAGCCTTGGTATCCCTTAAAAGACCCTGTTTTTTTGTATTTGTGAAGATGAAGAAACCTTATTGCCTTGACATCGTTCGAATTGATGTTGTTCCTTTGAGGATTTAGGTCAATAAATATCGTGACCCAAACAATTGAATTAATGACAATTGAACAAATGAACAATTACAATTCTCATTACTGTTACAATTGAATTACATTTGGCATACAATTGAACTACAGTTGAATTACATTTGTGGTACAAATGCATTACTATT
The DNA here is from genome assembly GCA_037447655.1 of Zygnema cylindricum. Classification (NCBI taxonomy): domain Eukaryota; kingdom Viridiplantae; phylum Streptophyta; class Zygnematophyceae; order Zygnematales; family Zygnemataceae; genus Zygnema; species Zygnema cylindricum. The sequence continues at coordinate 54,220 of JBBHKE010000916.1, forward strand.
GAGTTAGTGGAACAATTGAAGTTCCTGAATATACAAATTGCTTGCTATCAAGATGCCTTTTCATTTTTTGAAGTTTTTTTTCATAGTTTCCGGATACTAAAGCATGGACCGTAAGAGGTATTGATCACACTTTATTTTGAATTGCTGCAAGGGGGAAAAAAAAACACTTAGTTAGGTTAGGACTGTTTTGAACTTAAGGATTGTATTTCTGGTCGAAATGACATGGACGATTGTGAACCGCGAAATGAATTGGCGTTATGACAAAAACAATCAGTATTAGTAATGTATTTTGTGTACAGAGTGCAAAAACAGTTGGGACGAATAAGGGTAAATTAACGCTAATAGCACTTCACAGTATAGTTGGTGAAGTTTTTTGACATTTAGACGTGAACGAGTGTGGTCCAAAGTAATTAGTGCGCAAGCAATCAGTTGTTAGTAAGTAATCACTAACTACTAATTAGTCAATCATAGGAGTTCGTTAACATAATTAGTGGCTGGGAAACAAGTGGACAAAAAGTGTTCACACAGGCACATTCATTGTGACATGAATTGGAGTGGACCATACTGCTGCAATATTGTAAATGTTGAACTTAACCCCCTGGTTCAAGCTTGTTTATTTTTTTGTTTGAAGATTGAACAAGCAATGTCTGATGAAAGTCCTAAGTTTTTGCTGTTTTTGTGGAGTTTTTGGTAGTTGTCCACATTTGTCAAGTTTACAGGTTGTTTCATTTTAAATATTTATATGAATATCAAATGATTGATTGCGTCTTGCTTCCTAACAACAAACTGATGTATAAGTTAAGGTTAGAAATTGATACTTTGCAACTATCACCAACACAAGCCCGATAAGTTCAATATAATTTGTACAAAAGTAGTAGGCAATACAAAGCTTGTATAATTGTTTTTGAATGAAAAAATATTTTGAAAGTACGATCTACATTGTAATAATGTGTCAAAATTATAATGGTTATAAACTTTACAGGTATGTCGGATTTTACCGTGTCAATATTTTCCCAACCTTTCCAACAAAATGAGCTGAGTTTGTTTTGAAGTCTCATGGCCGATTATTTTTGCCACTTATACACTTTGTCTTGAAATCGTTCCGTAAATCAGATGTTTGCCGGAATTTTTATCGTAAAACTTGTCGGTTGATTATATAAGTTTCATCATTTGTGGTATTATGGGTACACCGTGTATCGTTATTAGCGTTGATGACTATACATTTGTACCCCCTTTTTATAACTTCAAACCTAAAATAGTGTTTAATATTGTTTACACATTTCTATTGCATTTATATGGATACAGGATACAGGTGTACATGCTCTCGGAAACACATGTCACGCTGACGTGGAGAGAACAAGCAAACGAAAACCTGGTCAACAGGTGATTGACTTGACGGAACCAGAATTTAGGTCTGCATGTTACTGTTTCTTTTCTAAGTTTAATTTCTTTGTTATTTTTTCCGTCGGATAGGATGTATTGTTATGAATCCAGATTTTTTGTCCCTTTCTGGAGCCTTCTTACTTTCTGAAAAGCTCTCAGTCAATAATCGTCTAATCATGATAATATGACAACTTTTTTTTTTGGTCACTTTTTTATCGAACTTTTGGCTGTTTGTCTTATTTTGGCTGAAATCGGTCCAAATTTCTATTGCGATATTTTGATTCGTTAGTACCATTGTACATTTCTGGTTTTATGAGCTTCATTTATCAAACTTTTTTTTTTTACCGTCTCGCAAACCCCTTTCATAAACCTGATCCTCAATAATTCTACTTGTAATAAAATTGTCTCAATTGACACAAAAAAGACTGTTTTTTTTTCCTTTTTAACAGATTCCTCCTCATGAACCAGCGGTGGTGAAAAAAGCGCTAAATCATTTCCTCCAAGTGTGAACCAATTGCTTTCCTTGATACCCTTTAATCCTCGTTAAGGAATTAAGAAAGTTGCCTCGTTTTAAGGTACACTGTCCACTGCTATTAGTGTTAGACAATTTTCGGGCACTCAAACGTCTTTAACTTTATTGACAACTGCTGGTTTTTTTTTTTGTTAAAGGCGTGATCGAAAGGTGAATGTCTCACCTTTTAATCATGATGTCACGATTGAAAATCGGAAAACTCTGTCTTGAGAAAAAGTAATTTTGAGTGCTCGAAAATTGTTTAACAAAACTAGCGATGTGCAGTTAAAACAATGAATAGCAATGTTTTTTTGCCACTTAAAACACCGTTCCTCCGTGCACACCTGTGGGATTATCAATCTGACGGTTGCCAAGGAAAGGTAAGGACCTTTCCTTCTGATTGGCGGTATCCAAACAGAAATTGACATGTGTGCACGGAGAAAATTTGATTAAAGAGGTGGGAAAAACATTGACGCTAATATCGATTTAAGGTGTAGTCTCCAAAGTGTAATTAATGTTGTCAACTTAGGGAAAAAAAACACTTGTGATCTTCTCAATGAGTGTCAGGAATTGGGTTTCTAGAAATGAAAATAAAGTACCAAGCGTTTACAGTTGAGGGTTTAAATGTTGTTAGCGTCCCCTTTTTTATTTTGGAGACAACTTATACCATTCAGTAAAACGGAAACAAAAATAAATGTGAAGAATCATTTGCATATTAGATAATAAATAAAAGATTGCTTCACATTCCTGGCCTTCACTCCTCTCTTAGTCTCTATACATTTGTATCCTCACCGCTTTCCATCACCACTAAAACCTTGTCAAATCTTATATTTTGACTAAAATGTGAACTTATTGCGACATATTATCTAACATCCACAAAGTTGTGTAATTATTTAGTTCTTGAAACGGAGTACTAGCAGTTATTTTTTTACCAGGGGGACGGAGGAGACATGGCAGTAGTGGACGTCCGTTGTATTCCAGAAACATTTCACGCTCGATTTAATGCTTCAGAAAGAACGTAAGTTTTTAAAAAAAAATTAATAGTAGAGTTTATCTGTTGAAGACTTAATGCCTCATTGCAGTAAGATCCTGAGAAGGGTTTTTGAACACTTAATGCCTCATTGCAGTAGAAAAAGTGGAGTTATTTTTTGAAGACTTAATTCCCAATTGTAATAATAAAACTTAAGCATCACATGCAACTACACAAAAGTGCAGGGATACAAATGTACTCGTTTTTTCACAGCATCAACATTCATTTTGCCATTTAATTTTGGCAAATCAGATACAAATCTGCCCATAAGTCAAGTATTGCTCTGTCTTCTGGTCAATTTCAGGGAAACAGACACAATGCATATCCTCACTTACATTTTTAATCCTCAAATTTTTTTTGGTATGTATTGGTGATTTTTTTTTTCCTGTTACCGGATACTTGACCAAATATTGGGTAACATGACCAAAAATATGATCGAAACATCTCCGGAAAACTGTGAATGAGAATATGCTTTATGTCTCATGTTTAGCAATTGAATTTGAATTCTTTAGTGTTATTTTTTTTCCTTGTTGGTATATCCTACAGTTACTTTTATCGACTTCTTGTCAGTAAGGATCCCCCGACCATTTTCGAGAGACAGCGAGCCTGGCATGTGACACAAGATCTGGACCTCAAGGCAATGCAGGTAAAAATATCCACTCTAATTAGTGTGGGAAAATCGACCCTATGGATTTCAGTTCGAAAGTGCGGAAAAGGAGGACATGCTTACGTTTTTATTTTACGTTTTTTATTTGAGTTTTACGGAAGTGAATGAGAGCTGAATTGCATTTGCCCTTAGGGAAGTTTGAGTTGAGCAGTTATAGTATGTTGTCATGTTGTTTGAATTTTAGAACTATGGTAGGGATAGGAAGATAGTATGGTCCATGGCATATCATGTATGATGCATCAAATTGCTTTCGCTTACGCTTGTTGTTAACCAATTTTAAAGTTCAGAATTACTGTCGTTACAACTAATTTCTTTATGTCGCCTCAAAATAATAGAACCAATATTATCCACACATAGGGCAGCTTGTCAGAAAGGACATTGTTTTTCCAAATTAGTTATGGATTCTTATCTGTCGTCTCTACACGTTTTTCACTTAACAAAAGAATATACAATTTACACATCTCTCTCTCTCTCTCTCTCTCTCTCTCTCTCTCTCTCTCTCTCTCTCTCTCTCTCTCTCTCTCTCTCTCTATATATATATATATATACAGACATATATATATATATATAACATTATTTGTATATATACATACATATATATGTCTGTATGTAGTTTACACATATATATGTACTTTATTAATCGTTTTTTTCGTTTCTCATCCTTTTATGTCTTCCAGGTCGCCTGTAAGATCTTGGAGGGAAAGCATGACTTCTCCTCCTGTCGGGCCTCGGGCTGTCAGGTATTCAAATTGCAAACTTGTCTCAAGAATGATTTTTTATAATCTTTAAGGAATTGAGGTCCTTTCCTTAAAAACCTGAAAAACCACCCGAAAGTTCTTCTTTCTCTAAAAAAGAAAAAATGCCAACCAAGTGGGAAGGATTCCCACTCTAGAGAAGGATTTATTCTAATTCGAGGAATTTAGGTCTTTTCTTATTATGGTGCATAGTTTCTTTTTTTTATGATTTACAGAGAAAAATAATCATAAGAGGTTAAAAAGGTTAGAGAAGTTTAAAAAGGTCGAAAAAGAAGTTTTAAGTAATAATAAAGTTAACAGCAGACAAGCGAATGGGGTGTATGTGCCTAAAAAGTAAACAGAAAAATAACTTAAAAAAACAAAAACAAAAAAAAAATGATTAAAACAAGCCTAAAAAGGAATTTAGGTGCTTGCTTGTTATACCGACATAATTGTGTTTTTCTGCAAATTTTATAAAGTTTTGTTTTGAAAAAATGGAAAAAAAATCGAAAAGAAAATGGAATCGAGAAAGGCAGATTTTTGGACAGACTGGGTTTCTTATTTTCTTTATGGGTTTTTTAATGCGTTTAGGCGAGCTCCCCTGTAAAGACACTCGATGAATTGCACGTAATGGAGACTTCTCATTGGCCCAATTTTCCCGACCGGGTCACCAGGATGGCTGAACAGGAAAGTAGGACTAAAGGGAAGGAAAGGGAAGAGGAAATGGAGGAGGAAAAGGAGAAGGAGAGGGAAAGGAAAATGGAAATGGAAACGGAAACTGTAACGGAAGAGGAAGCGGAAATGGAAAAGGAAAAGAAAAAGAATATTCTCCTTAAGAATAACGGAGACGGGGAGGCAAAAATCACCTCCCTCGGAAATGAACAAAATGAGAGAGAGAATAAATTTCTCCATGGTATCAAAATGGACGTGGATCACTTGACAAAGGGCAAAAGTAGTGGAGAGAGAGGAAAAATCGAAGGGGAGGAGGAGAGGGAGAGGAGTTTTCGAGGAAAAGAGGGAGTGAAGTGTTATGTTATTACAGCTCGGGCGAGATCCTTTTTGTATCATCAGGTTTGTACAGAAAAGGCTTAAGGTTTTCAATTTTTATATTAACTTATGGTTTTGATACTGTTTCTGTAACCCTTAATTTGAATTTTTCTTCTAGAAAATCTTCAATCATTTTCTCAAGTGGGTCTTTTTATGGAGGGAGTTTCATCGATCGTTATCGATCGACTCGAGTAGCCTTAGACTTGAACTGTTTTTATTTTTTGGTTTCTTTGCTTTCTCTTTTTTTGGGTCCTAACTGTTTGTACATTTTTGTTTTTGTTTTTCTTTTGTTTTTTTTTTTTTGGTTTTTGACAGGTTCGACTTATGGTTGGTCTTCTGAAGGCCGTCGGTTGTGGGACTATCGAGACTAAAGAAGGTATTTCTCTCGGCTTTGGTAAAGCTGTTTTTTTTTTCCCTACTTTTCAAATTTCTGTTTTCTATTTTTTGGAATGTCTAATTTTCTGCAAAACGGGTTTGAAAATTTCAAAGTGTCCATGGTCTTGGTGCTATCGGTAAACCTTACCTTAGTATTTATTAGAGTTTAGTGAACCATTGGTATTAAAGTGGGTATAGTATTAGCTACACTAAATTATTTTTGGTACCGTGCCTCATGGACCATATAATGAAATCTATCAACTCTAATTTATGATTTTGGGTCAAAAAATAGTGCACTCGAGTAATAAGTGTTATAAACTCTAATAGCGGTATAAGGTGTTTACATCTAAAGCAGTCAATTTTTTCTCCAAAATTGAAGTGATGTCTTTGTCTTATTGGTTCTTTGCCAAAAGGACAATTATTAACGCAATACATTTTTTGAGCACTCAAATTACTTTTTCTCATCACTGAGTTTTCCGATTTTCAATTTCCGATTTTCAATCGTGACATAAAGGCGAGATTGTTACCTTTCGGTTTCTTCCCTTAAAAACAAAAACCAATGGTCAACATTGACGTTAAAAACGTTTTAGTCCCCGAAAAATGACCAACACTAATAACGATGGGCGGTTTTTTTGGACAAGAAAAGGTGAAAAGAAATGATCAATATACTATCTTTGTGTTCTACTTTTGTGAGAGCATTTTTATCAGTAGCGATAGCTAAAAAAAACTTCAAGGGAAAAAAAACAACAAAGGGGATAAAAGGCGTTGTATTGTTTTAACTAGCATTTTCGTAAATTTTTTTCGATATCAGCATTCCTGTCAAACATAAAAAATAAGTTGTCGTAGATAGAAATAGAAAAAGAAAACAAATGAAATAAGAAAATAGAGCGCTTGAGAGAAAAAAAAAAAAACAGGTCAGGTGCGAGGTTAGTGGAAAAAAAGAAAGAAAAACGGAAAGAAAGAAAGAAAGATGGAAAGAAAGAAAGAGAGAGAAAAAGAAGGGTGGAATGAGAATAAAGGGTCGATTATTCTGACACTGTGTTGTTCTGTGTCAGCTAAACAGATACTAGAAGCCCGGTCAAACATGGAAATGCCCCCCATGGCTCCGGCTCACGGCCTCTACCTCGCACGTGTGGAGTATGAAGACGTTCTGGAGACTAAGTTAGAAATAAAAGTTTAAAACAAGCACAAATAATGATTTTAGGCATTAGAGCTTTTTATTTCCAAGTACTCGGATGGTTCCAAGACCCTTTGTTTTTAATAGAGCTTTTTATGCAATAGTTTTAATTGAAGTTTATACGTTTCTCTTATTGGTATAATGTATGAGATGAAGGGCAAAAGGTGTTGATATATAGCTTTTTATGGCTTGTGTGTGTTATATATTTTTTCAGAGTTCGAGAACCCAACAATCATTTCATTCAACTCTTTACTCATTTCTGTTATTGTTGTGTATCGGTAAATGTCCTATCGACATAAATCCGATAATCAATATATCGTTAGTGGTATCAGTGAGGAAAGCCGATATATCAGTCCAGGACCAACAAAAACTATCGCTGATATATCGGTTGGGCGAGGATTCATAATCCGGCCCCCTTTAAAAACAGTACATGTGAACAGTTTGTACTGTACAGTTATCGCATACTTCTATATTGGTTTATTGGGCCAATATATCGGCAATTTATAGCGATAATTGCCTTACCGATATATTGAAACGATGTATCGATTTTCGATAGGTAAAAAAAGGGTACATGTCGATTATCGGTAAGAGGTTACCATACACAAAACAAATTTCTATGCATTCTACATCATCGTCCTGCTTATGTTCCCTATTTTATTTTGTTATGTAAATCATAATACAAAGAATAGAAGTAAAACAAAAACTTGCAAAGCATCTCACCATCCATGAACCAATCATCAACTCTCTCGTGCTTCGTTTAATAAAAACAATATTGTGAAAAACGAAAAAAAAAACACATTTATCCATTATAACAATTTTAAAAATACATGTTGAGAAATATTTATTATTTTGTTTCCTTATAGTTCATGTTTGTTTTTCTCAAAAAATAACACCAAAAGGGAGGAGAAGGGACAGGGAGAGGTAGAGGGAGAGGGAGAGGAAGAGGGAGAGGGAGAGGGAGGGGGAGGGGGAGAGGGAGAGGGAGAGGGAGAGGGAGAGGGAGAGGGAGAGGGAGGGCGAGGGCGAGGGTGAGGGAGAGGGAGAGGGGGAGGGAGGGAGAGAGAAAGGGCGAGGAGGGAGAGAGAAAGGGCGAGGACAAGGGAGAGCTTCTCGACAAGGTCCAGCCCCACAATCTCCACATGTAAGCTCCTGGAGAAGCCGTCGGTGCAGCACTTCTGGTTGGTCGCCATTCAGAGACATGACAGCTGGCGTCGCTTCGAAAAATGTACACGACCAGCGCTTGTACCGCTTGTACCGCTTTGCACTGAAAAGTACATGACCAGAGCCTTACGTAGTTGCACCCCAAAGTTTCACGGGACGATGTGGCTTTGGTGCTAAACATACAACACAGAGAGATATCACATAGAGAGGTTTTTGAAGAAAATAAGTCGCCAATATTTAGAACGACAACTTACATTGGATATTCCACTAATTCTTGCAAACCTAGCCTTTGTATCAACATACTCATTAGAGGATGCCATGATGTTCTGATTGATTACACATGGCGACATTTAGGCGTGACATTCCCCTTTCTATTTTTTTCAAAACATCTTACGCTACAAAAATGTCCTCCATGATGCGAAAATCTGAGACATGCGACTGTTTAGAAATGCTCAGATTGCCATTGGCTGTGAAACCCTAAAACAATCAGTCTTAGTAACAGTGAACAAACGTAAGGACCACTGGTTATCAAATGTAAACATGGTAATGAACTGGAAATACAAATGGATACACGTTCTCGAATAACATAAGAGTACATATGTTGGTATCCACACTTTCCTTCCGGTACAGTCAAGTATTGACTCTGATCAGTAATCACTATCATGTTCCAAAAATTGCCAATACACTACATTAAACAGTTTTTCTCCAGCTTCGAACTTAGGTTAGAACCATACCGTTAGGATTCCCTTGCTCATAAAAAGTTCGGAAAAGTTCCACAGCCTTTTCGGCGAGGATACCTCCCTCACATTTCAAACCACGCAAAGGAGAGGGCTCTGCAGAAAACTCATTTTGCCTCATTCTGCGACAAACAAAAAAGAAAAAAAGAATGAGACTGTAATTATGATAAATACTGCAACGATATCAGCATCTTCTACTAACTTTCCTTAGCCTATTTAGTTTCACAGGTGTGAACCCATGTGCTTCAATATCCCTCTTCTGCACCAAGGAAACACAAAACACTACAATGCCTGTCCTGTAAAACAAGGAGTCGAGCACTAAAGATCATCGAAAAACGGCATGTAAAACCTAGTCTTATGTCCGTTTGTGTCTACAAACTTCCTGATAGGGTTATAAAGATTGGACTTTCCTGGTATAATGAACAAAAAATGAACAAAGAAATAATCCCACCATCACCTGTTTGGAAAGGAGAAGCTGGCGCATGTTCCACATCCACTATTGTGTACAGAGAGCACCGAGCCACAGCCCCCAAACCGATCATTTGAGCAGCCATAATATACTTTCTCCAGGCCTGTCAGAAAGTACAGAAGAAAACAAGTACAGAAGGAAACAGGTGTCCAATGCCAGATGCCTCAGTGATGAGAGAAACAGTAAGAAAATTGGCAAATGCTTTAATTGAACTGTGATTCAGACAAGCTAAATATAGAAACCAGTATAAAAATATAATAAGTCAGCTATAATGCCAATAGACTCGAGCTCAACTTGTTTACATGGAATAAGTTAAGCTTGACGAAGACTTGTCTGCAAAAAACTGTCAGAAGACAGAATGAGAACTGTTCTTACATGGACAGAATCAAGTGTCGACATCATAAAAGGTAAAGAAGCTATAACGTTTTTCAGCATTCACGCACCAATTTCCTCAAACTAAGAAAGCAAAACAGATCAATAGTTCGCCTAATATCTGTCCTACCACATGCTCGAGACTTGAAAAAGTGAACAAACCGAAAAAATGAAAACTACAGAGTGAGGACTTACAATACAAGACCCACCAAGAAGAGAGAGAGCTGCCGCACACATAATACAAGGCTCGCATGTAACATACAGTTGACATTCAGAGAGAAATTTTGCCACTTCCTTCTGAGGACAGCCTAAAAAAGGAGATGCCTTTGAATGCAATATATGGAGGAGCTCATCAAGGGCTTCCATCTCAGCATGTCTAGTAGCCTGCAATGAAGAGTTCAGAACAAGACTGACAAATTACATAACATAGTAATAAACAATAAAATAAAATAACAACGAAGCTCACACAAATTGTTAACCACACAACTTTCAATTTGAAATAAACGAAATTTTCAAAAACTGTTAGGAACACATTGTTGGAAGGTAGAAAAACGAAAGATTACAAAATTGTTAAAAACACAAGTTTAAGATTTAAAAAAACAAAACTAACCAAAATTGTAAACAACACGAAGCTGCCAAAAACAACTCTCACAAGAATACTGCCCAAATCGGACGTTTAAGCACCGAAGACCAGCAATTTCAAATGCCGGTTCTTCACATAATGCATACGTATTGGTAAAGTCCTTAGTGCAACTACCACATCCTGTAATAGCACGCTTTGAGAAAAACTAAAGAAACGGTTCCAGTAGTTGCAAAACCTGTCCTCAGATTACGGGGTTCTTAACAAGTTTGTTTTACCTTTTAAGGAATGACTTAAAAAATGGAAACACTTAAACTAACAAGCTTTGCGTAGACAATAAATTTCCTGAAGGTGAAGCCTTACAGGATTTACGAACGTATAATTAACTGAAAGCATAAAAAAAAATCATGTGCTTTCCTTACGTTGCGGCTTTCATTTGTCTTATTGCTGCCCCTTGCACAGATTATTCCTTGTCGAACAATAACACATCTGCATGAGGTCAACTTTATAGAGCTGCTTCAATTAAGTATTCATGAGATTATTCCTCATGCATGATCTACAACTTTATCTTAAAGATAAAGTTTAGGTTTAGTTTAGTTTAGTTCAGTTTAAATTTCTTTTTTATGTTCTTTTAGAACTTTATCTGTACAACAACTTAAGTTTCCGTCAAATTATTTCAAATACACTCTCAACATCACATTGCTTGCAATCACTATATGCAAACCCTGAAGAAAACTATCAAGCGGTAATAGGCCTGACACCTACTCAAGAAATACAGCTTTACTGCATACCTTGATTGCTGGTGACCTTGATGCAAAAAAGACTTTAAAATAGGCAAAATTCGCTGTAAAACAAGCCAGGTTCTCTTAACTATCTTAGTCAACAACATCATAGGACATGTTTACACTAAAAAATTCTATTTAGGCCGCTGTAGTTCTAATTGAAGACGATAAATTGCGAAAATGAATGATGCCAGAAAGGCATCAAGCTGCTAATTAGCAAGCATTAATTTCAGGTATTGGTCATCGCAAGGATCAACGATGGCAGGTATTTGCAGTCAAATTGCAGGAGGTTGTAATTATTATAGGGAGGGAACAAGACACCAGTCAGCACTGCAACCCTAAAAAGCACGTCATGCCCAATAATAGCTCCAGGTTTGGTAAAACATCCAGGTGTAGTTTGAGGAATGCCAAAACACAAAATGACCGAATGGTAAGAGTGGTGGATGACAAAGATCACAAGCAGCTTACCCAACAGGGATCTCGAGAGAGGCTAGTGCACTTTCGGCCTGCACACTCCAACATGACAAAATTTGCCAAGTAAGGAAGAGAAAAAGGCAGAAAAAAGGAAAAGGCACGAGTAAGGACATCAGTCTGGCAGCAATTTGTCCAAACACGCATCAAAAGTAATAAGCTAGACAACATTCCTTGCCAATCGACTTCATTGTATGTTCTTTTAGCGTGCATACGTACTATTGAGCAGGCAAAGTCAATAATACTTGTTCATGTAAGCCGTTACTGACCTCGTGCAGTGCTTCTTTCATAAAGTGGCTTGCTTCTAATGCTTCCTGCTCGCTAGAGAATCCAGCCACTGCATCCATTTCTGCCGGTTGTTCCATAATTGTATCCCTGCAATTGCGGTTTGTTTTGTAAATGACATAAATTAGTCCCGTACCCTTGTAAATTGTCTATGTTTAACAAGCTCTCGACACACAAGAAAACTACTGTGGCTATCGCTTTTGAAAAGATTACTTTAAGAGATTGACAAATCTCTTAAAAATAATAGAAATAAAAACCAAAAAGAACTAGCCGCGAAAAGCGATGAACTAATGATTGTGCTTTTGATGTTGATCATCTGTTTGCACATGCAGCCCGATTTCTGCATCCTCTCGCCATCTTGGATAGACGCCGTTCATGTTTGCAAAATGTCATTACATAAGCAAGGAGTTGTTAACAGCGCTGTCCTCAACGGATTTTTAGCTTCACACTTCAAATCAAAGAGGTTTCCAAAGTAAGTAGGAGTGATAATGCAAAAAATCAAGTGCTTTGCGCATTTTGTTGTTGTGGTTGATTCAAGTCTCAAGGAAGTTCTAGTCGTGTGTATTTCCACATTGCTTCTAGCGCTTCTCGTAACATATTCATTTGCCAACTCTCTACTTGCATCCAAGTTGGTTAAAAAAATTTATGCTGCATTGAGAAAAATTTGCAAAGTGGAAAAGTTGACAATCCCACTGCTATGGACTATTTAGAGAGGTTATGGCTAGATTATAAAAAGCCAGATGACATATCTTACTAAAGAAGAACACTTGAACCTATCCTACATTTCAAATTGGAAAATGTTTTTAGGCGGATTCAAGAGTAGGAGGCAAAAGGCGGATTCAAAGAATAGTAGGCAAATGCCTTTTTGAATTAATTACCATTCGAAAATAAGTTTAAAATCCTGAAAGTAAAAAATAACAAAGAAACAACACCAAATAATGAAATTAAGAGCTTTACAATACTTTAGCAAAGATTTCCACCGACCACTATATGTGTTTAACGTTGAAAGCGGATGACGTTTGAACGCAATCTTACGACATGACCTAAAGGGTTGAACATTTGCACAATAAAGTTTTTACTCTCCCTTGCAACATTTGGTCATGGTTTAGTCAAAGTAAACCCCCATCAGCGAAAATGCCCTCTTTAAAGACGATGGTCATGTATTGGTTGGATGAGCGATTGCTTCGCAGACGCGGAAACTAAAAAAATCAAACAGACAAAGTACAAAATGGTATGACAACGTACGAACTTTGGTAAACTACGTATTGTACCCTGCGTATTATAATCCACGTTTGCAAATGGAGGTTTGCGCCGACTAAACGGTGACCAAGTGAGAATAAAACCTTACATTGGTTTATATTGACTAAACATTGACCAAAAGTCGCAAGTGGGAAAAAAAGCCTACTAAACGTTGACCAAAAGCCACAAGTGAGGACAAAAACTTATTGTGCAAGTGTTCAACTGTTCAACCCCCTGGGTTATTTCTTTTAAGATAGCGTTCTAACGTCATCCGCTTTCAATGCTAAATATATATGGTGGTCGTTGGAAATCTTTACAACAGTATTGAAAGCTTTTAATTTCATTTCTTGTTGTTGTTTTTTAGTTTTTTTTTTATTTTCGAATGCTAATTAATTAAGAAGGACATTTGCCTTTTTTTATTTGAATCGGCCAATCATATATAAACATTTTCCAATTTGAAATGCAATTTAGGATCAAGTTTGTTTTCTTCAGCAAGATATGTCATCTGGCATTTGTGAATAGTCATTAGCAGTGGAATCGTCAACTAGCGAGAAAGAGAGAGAGAGAGAGAGAGGGAGAGGGAGAGGGAGAAGGAGAGGGAGGGAGAGGAGGAGAGGGAGAGAGAGAGGGAGAGGGAGAGAGGGGGAGAGGGAGAGGGAAAGGGAGAGAGAAGAGGGAAGGGGAAGGGAGAGGAGCGGTGCGAGTTCTAAATCCTCCAATGGCATTCATATGAGTTGGCTATCATGGATAAAAAAACCGCCCAGAAAGTACAAAAGAAAAAATAATAAAAACAAACCTACGTTTTTGTCTTTACCCGATGACTTTGTCGCTACTGTGACAAACTCCGAAAACTCCTCGAAGTTCCTAAGTGGAAGGAAACTTCCCCAGAGCTGCGGATGGTCCAAGAAAGATCAGATTCTCGTCCATTACAGCAAGCGGAAGCAGCTTTTTTTGTTTTTCTCGGACCAACGAACAGGCGACACGTGGCCTGGTGATGGCATTCCCAGTCACAGTCACAGTCACAGTCACAGTCACAGTCACGGAGGTCAGCGCGGCTGGAGGCCGGCTAGGGCTGCAACGCGCGCTGAAGCTCCAGGCAGTGGATGCTACAGACCTACAGGACATCGCGAATCGCTATTACACGTGTGAGTAGTACTACGGAAAAAGAGGTGCGAGTACAACATATGACAAACCGTACATTGTGACGTGATGCAGTCGATTCTATGTTTCAGGTTGTAAAACGCAGTTAATTTCAATGCTACGTGACCGTATAGCTTTAGTATGTTTTTCCGGTTCAGTTTAGTATCGTGTATGACCAAAACTATAACGGCATGTATTCCATATATTCGTTTCGTTTCGTTTAACTTGGACTGAAGTATGCGATTGCTTTTGATTTGCATTGTCGTTCGCGTGGCTATCGAGCGTTGTGTGACGTTAAATATGGATCATTGACCTTAATAAGGTGCCCGTTGGGATGCCTTATAAGAATTCATACATTGTATTATAGGCACTTAATTCTAATAAGGGTGCGTTTAGTCACGTCAAACTTAGAACGATCCTCTTATTATTATCATTGCTAATTGTAATTCAGGGTCCAACGGAGAACAACCCACATTTAGGATACATGTTGATTCTAATTGGAGGAAAATCAACGACGAAAGTTGATCATCCGCCGCCGGAAGAGAGTCATTGGTTGTTGATGAAAACACGTGGCATGTTTAACATCCACGTATTTTTTAAGGGGGTCATCGATCGTAGACGACGTTGGAAAAACGTTTCTCAGTGTTACGACGCACGCATATTATCCCATCGGCTTTTTTGTCGTACATCCTGTAAGCTGGAGGTGTTCCATGGCGCTGAAAAATTTACGTCGAAGACGTTATTTTTGAAATATTCAGCCGAATTCAACCAAATTTTACGTGTTCCCGCTTTTATCCTCCCATTTTGAAATATTTAGGGTATTGAAAGGGTTTTAAAAAGATTTAAAATTTTGAAATTTCGACGTAAACACGCCAAATGACATTTCCCTCCATTTTTACCGCGCAAATTCACCTTCGGGTGCATTTTTTCTACTATATAAATGCATCTGTGAAAATGGCAAACACACTACCTCCTCTCTATCTTTGTTTCCTTTAGTTGTCATTATTTTCCTTTTCGGCTGCTCTTTCATCTTTTTCATTTAGGTATATTCCTAGTCTGAAATTATGTGGACCCTCACTAGGATTTGGGGTTCCAACCCCGGCAATAGCACCAATACGCCTCGGAATCCACAATCTGAGCACGGTGAGGAAGAGGTGAGGAACAACGAGGAAATCGCATTTCCGCACGAGAAAGACGATGAGCAGAACGACGGCGACATTGAGCCGTAATTTGAAACCTCGGTTGATCCGGCGCTGATCGTGGATGGGTTTTTCCAGTCTTCATCCAATGCGCGAGGACTTGTTCCCTACAGAAAAATTCAACATGTGTCGACTAAGGTTACTCGTCTGCGAGTAATAAATTGGATGTTGAAAGATTGCGAAAAGAACTCGGAGAAAGGACTCGGTCGAAGAACCATGAGGAAGTTTCCGGAACATTTTACCGGAGTGTACAATACAAGTAAGCAATTTCATCCATACCTTGTTTTTCTTGTTGAGTAAGGTAGGTGAAGTAAAACGTCGTTTTGGTTTCCCTAAAAGCCTGGAAAGTCATCCTTCTTATTCTCCTTTGTTGTTACATATTGGGAAAGAAAATATTGCTTGAATAGCGAAAGAATACTTTCTACATATGTTTAGTGAAATGGACAACAATAGATGAATGTACATTGACAGATAACAACCACGATAGTCTTAAAATGATGAAATATACCTAGTTTATGTTGAAACGCTGGTTTTTTGTGTCCAAGAGTGAGTTTTTTTTGTGTGTTAGGGAGTCTGTTTTTTGAGTCAGAAAGAGGAAAAAAAAAATCCTCAAGATCCTCAAAACTTGCAGTCAAGTCAAAAGCTTATTTTTTGAGGGCAAGAAGTTTTTTTTTTTGACAGGCAGTTCCCAGCGAAACTTCGCAACTTGCCCATTTTCAATCAGTCCCACATCTCACTATTCGTTTTGAAAGTTATCTTATTTCAAAAGGGTTCATTTCTGTTTTGGAAGATACACATCTGCAAACCAGAACACAGATGACAAGTTTTATATTTAACACTTTTACTAGTTTTGTTGATGTTGCGTTTAGGTCTGACACTTCTAATGAGCGGATAAACGACCAGACAGTGTCGTCGGTGGATGCACAAAATTGACAAAATGTCACGTGTAGTCCTTTAGTTTGTGTGTTTTCTTCTTTACTGTGAACAAAGTTTCAAAAAGTCAACCGATGGTGGGTAGAAACGAGGGCAATGCTCGAGGGAATAAGAGAGACAACGCGGACATTCTCGACTTCGAGTTTTGGGTCAAGATCGGTGGCGGTTACCAAGGCATTGCCTGGACGAGGAAGGAAGGAAGCCGCTTGGGTCACTATTATACACGAGGAATTACTAGAGGATTTTGAACGCTTTAAGAAAGCGAGTACGAAGATGTCCACCACGATTCTCCAAGACATGGCACGGTACATAATAAAACGAAGGAGAGAAGGGTACGGCCCATAATGGTTCAATAAAGATGGGTCTGAGGTACATCCGATAATAAATAAGAGGTGGGTACAAAGATGCCAAGAAAAGCACAACATCGTTGTGCGTGCACAAAAGGGGAAACTACAATGTAGCCCCGAAAAAGAGGAGTACATTAAGCGGAGCGTGGCTTTCCACATGAGCGTATTAAAAAGAGGTTTTGAATCCGGTAAGCCATGCATCATTATGAAGTTATTATGACAATATTTTGTTCATTTTTACTAAATTTTGTTTTCGTTTTATTTCCTACTCGACGACATGTACTAACCATATTTAAATTTATATGTTTTTTTTTGTTTGTTGTTGCATGTATACCAAGAATTTTCAATGAGGATCTCTTGGAAAATATGGATGAAACTCACGTGATGGTGAACAACGATAACGGGAAGACATTGGGGTTTCGCGGAGATGACGTGGTGAAATATGCTGTCGTCGTCGGAGGAGGTGAATCCATGACTCTTATGGTACGAATCACAGGAGGTGTGAACGCACGGATCGAGAGCTCGATGATAATTTTTGCGAATCGTGGCCGAAATTACCCGATTCAAGGTTTAGCGGACGAAGTCCCGGGTATAATTTTTCTCTCCACTCATAATGTTTCAATTTCATTTTGTTACACGATTTTCCTTTCACGAAGGTTTTTCCATCTCTTAAACCCCTTTAGATAAATGTATGCTACATGTATAAAGTGTTAGCAATTGAATGATTGTGGTTCATTATGTATGTTTTCAGGTGTTTGTTATCGCACTGGTCTGAAGGGTTGGAACAATAAAACGGTGTTCCCGCAATGGTTCGGAGAGATCAGGGCTTACCAAAGGGACCGAGAAGGACGACAAAAAATCATGTTCCTCGACAACTGTGGTGGTCATAACACGTCGGATGAATTGGAGGCGGTTTCTACAAGCAAAAAACACAATTTTACACTTCTTCCCCCCTAATGCAACGCACCTTGTTCAACTAGCCGACTCGTTCGTTATTTATAAAATCAAGGACGTGTGGACTCGCATATGGGATAGTTGGAAAGCGAAAGGAATTGCAACCAAGCAATGGGCTAAACCTTCGAACCGTGGGTGGTCCGGAAAATTGGTTGGACCCGGTAAAGCATTTTTTTTGAAATTGGCAAGGGACTCTATCTGAGAGGTTAATGCGATGAAGGACAAGAACGGGATGAGTTATAGGCGAAAAGCCATGATTCAATGTGGCTTGTCCTTACGCAACGGACGGTGGGAAGAAGACATGCTCACACAACAATTGCAATCAATAATCTCCAAACACCGCAACCACTTTGAAGGCGAGGTAGTGGAACCCCCTTGTCCAAGGGCAAGAGAATTCCTCCGAAATATTGAAGATGGTGACAATCAGCAAGACAGCATTTTCACCAAGGGAGCGATGAGTGGCAACGAGTTTTAAAGATTCTATATGATTACATGTTTTTGTTTTGTTTTTTTAAATCGTAGTTTGGGAATGGTAGCTGAATTTTAGAATAGGAAAGGTAGTGATAATCATGGCAGCCTAATGTAGGCAGTTCTTGAAGTGTAGTAGCTTTCTACTTCATAGGAAAATAAAGAGTTTACATGTTTGTACGATTTTGTATTGGATAATACAATGATGTTTGTAAAAAAGCTTACACATTTTTCTTAATGTCGTATTGGATGCATATCAATTGTGTTGTGTGTTCAACCTCGTATATTGTTCAAATGGTATAGGTTTTATGGACTTTGCAGTTTCAGGATTCACCAACTAACCAACGACGATTACGCTTTGTCGCTGGTTAGTCATCCATCGACGAATTTGAATCATTATTTGTTTTTGTAGGAGCACTTCCATGATATTGAATGTTTTCTTTATCAGCGACTATAATGCTTCGTCGCTAAACTAAAATTCAAAGAGTGATTCTGCTTTTTCGTTATTCTCGAGGAAGCAGAGTCTGCCCATATGGCTTGCTGCCATGTAACGACGACCCTGACTCATCTCATGGAATTCGAATCGTTACTACATTGTGCAAGAGCATATGATATTGAATGTTTTCCTTATCAGCGTGTCGCTTCGTCACTGAACTGAAATCCAAGAGTGATTCTGCTTCTTCGTTATCCTCGAGGAAGCATAGTTTACCCATATGGCTTGCTGCCATGTAACGACGAACCTGACTCATTGCAGGGACTTACAACGGCGAGGTTGGTTCGTCCTTGGTCCACGAAGAGCGAGTTTGCTTCGTACATGGATAAAGTGACTATCAAAAAATACAACCCTTTTTATTGTGCATCAACTTAGCAGGGAGAGGGAGAGAAAGTGAAAAAAAGAGTGATAGAGATAGTCGAGAAAGGATATGAGACAGAACGAATGAGATAGGGAAAATGGCAAGAAGGGTTGACACCCATTAAAAGGTATATGGGTTTAACAAGACGAGACAAAAGGAAATATTGGGAAGAAGAGAGCGAGAGAGAGGGTAGAGAAAGAGGAAGAAAAACAATGAAAGAGATGGACAATGCGAAGAGGGAGCGGGAATGGGAAAGGAGGATGGATAGAAAGGGAAAGAGATTGAAAGAGGGACAAAAAAACGGACACAGCCGCACACTTACCCATGCTATTCTTCGTATTTCGTAGAAAATATCGCGGCATTCTAAATTGTATCGCTGTGTAATCACCAAACCCTAATAGAGTTGCAAACCCTAAAATTATCCATGGCAGTTTGTCGTTTCATTACAAGAGGCGGCGGAACGACGCATCTCTTCAAAAAATGGATTTTTTTTGTGAAACTGACCCCACAGTATTTGCACGCCGCCCACCGGTCGACCAAGACTTGGATGGGATTGGTCAAAACGAGAATCTGTTTTTTTTGTGTTATGCCTGCAATCGCCGCTATTTTGTTATCTTTTCAGATTTTCGAGGCGCCGCGTTTCTTTCACCCTGAAATATGTAACTTTACCCTAACACGTACGCATTATGACTCTAATTTGTTTACATTTTGTATATCACACCCCATTTTAGAGTCAATCTTAACTCTAATCAAGGTCTATTTCGTTTACAGGTCCGTTATTAGCGTTATGTTTCCATTCGACCGTGTAATAGCGTACATGTGTATTCTATTATGTTAGACGGACCTCAAATACAGTCAAAACGACAACATAATAGAATTAACATTCAACGACTATACAACATGTGTAAGCACGCGACAGTTCACTTTCATTTCATACGCAGTTTTTCGCACGTGAACATGCCACGCGTTCACATTATAACACACAAAAACGTACGTCTGAATATATGCGAACGTCTACGTCGCATACTCGACTACACGTTAATTCTAAGCGCAGTTTTTAGTGTTGGGTATTGGGTAGTTTCATATCGCGATAATTTCGATATTCGATATATCGAATATCGATCGAGCAGATTCCTCGATATATCGTACCGGGACCAACATAAATTATCGCGATATATATCGCAAAAATTGCATATCCGTACAGTCAGAGTATGGAAAACCGTACAAAAAAGAGTACGGAGAATCGTACGAAAAATCGTACGGATATTTTGCCTCCCCCCCCCCCCACCCCCACTGAGCGCGGGGGGGGGGGGGGTTTGAAAAAAAATTGTAAAATTTTCATTTTCGATATATCGTCGATACGATATATCGGCGATATATCGCGATAATTTGAAATTCGATATATCGAAGCGATATATCGAATATCGGGTACATGAAATTCGATATATATCGAATATCGGCAATGGGTCCTCGATACCCAACACTAGCAGTTTTATATGCAACCGACATTTGTTCATCATACTTCCGTACGATTTTGGATAGCGAAGTACAACGTTTTACGAACAACGACCCTCCGTACACCACACTATTCATAAAATATGTACGGCAACACCATTTACGCTAATTCACAAGAACCGTAATTAACGTCACGGAAAAAATAGAATCAGTCATTGTATTTCGGGTATCATTGTCAAAATTTTGGGGTGCCGATATAGAGTAAATGAGTCTAATAACGATTCACGGTGTACCATGCTACGGCAGCATAGAACAAAGGTACGATTGCCTTAGCGCAATTTATAAATTTCAGAATTTGTAATCCTTTGGTTCGTATTATAACGGCGAAAAATACGGTAAACCCGTCTATCGCTATTAGTGTTTTCGCCTCTTTAGCGGAACTTTGTCGGTGCGCACATGTTCGATTTTTGATCGGAGACTGCCAAGCGAAAGGTGAGAATCTTTTTTTTCAATCGTAACCGTTGGATGAAGAAACCTTCAAAGTGTGCAAGGATTAGGCGGTGTCTCCATGTAATTGATAATCTGAATAATTATTCTGGACTTTAGTGAAGATTCTCGGTACTACTTTGAAGTGAGAGCGTTGTTCCATTAGGCGCTCTCTGTAAACGTCAAAAATTCGTTTACTGAGGCGATCGTTCCATTGTGTCGGGTCAGTAACCGACATTTGTTTTGCGTGGCACATTTTGATTGGTTCACGTAATAGATGAATACGATTCTGGTAATCTTCAAAGAATCTCTGAGAGCAAATTGTGACCACATATTTGTACCAGCGAAAGGTGAAAAGTGACTTGTACGACGTATTGAATTAAATATGTACGGGCGGACGAAACGTAAGATATGTAAAAGCGTACGAAAATGTCAGAATGGTTAGTGGATACCAACAGAAGCGTGAAACAATATCTTCCGTCAAAGATTTTCTTGCGGCTTCCGGTGGCCTCGCATCCTCCCTGGCGGAAGGCACATGTCATATGCGACGTGTACCCATCTGGTCGCGCGGTCGTCGTGGATATCTGTTCACTTTTCCACGAGGCACGACGGTATTCGTTCAGGCGCTGAGAATTGACCTACTCCGGGTCACTTGTTGCGAACTGGAAGTGTCAGACGACGGCGTATCCGATAATGCATCCGACGGTCCACGTTTACGCCCATAAACGTGGAGAATCAAATCCCTCATTCAGTAGCCTTGTTTTTCTGACATTTTTTTTTCTTTGGTACGGCACTGTACGAAACAGTACGGCTTTCAGTAAACAACGTCATTTTTCCCCTAATGGAACCTTGCCCTGAGTCAAAATGTGCGAAAATGAAATCGGAACTTTGGAATGTGACGGTTGTAGACGTGGGTACAGCTTGTGACGATTGAAGACGACTACAAAAACAACGACGACTGTAAACGTTTAGTTTTTGTGACATTGTAGATGTTTAGGGTTTTCTGACATTGTGACGTCATGCTCATTTGTGACTACGTCGACGTCTCTGATTCAAGAATTTTACGCCCGATTTTGTTTTTTCTACTTTTCTCACTAGAGTTACCATAAATTTATACATTAAGGTAATCAAAAAAATTACTTTTCAGAGATGTTTCAATTCATATCAGTATTGTCGTGTCTCACTCTAAAAAGTGTGAGATAAAAGCGATAGTGTGAGAGGGAGAGGGGAGAGCGACGACGGCGTAAAATTCTCCGAAGGACCCATGAATGAAAGTGGAGGTCCGAGGGTACATATATGCATCGAGGCTCAAAAATATACTCCGCATTGAATATCGAAGAACTGTTCAAAACAGTACAGTACACAACCCTACGTGGAACCCTCCAAATTGTGGTTTTCAAATTTGTCTGGCGTGACAGCGCGATACACATTTTGAAGCTTCATTCATAAGGTTCCACGTGGATGCAGCTAGTGGCTTTTCAGTTCTTTATAAACGCGGCAAACGTTTCGAAAGTTTTTTTCCCTGAAATTTTGTGGGAACTTGTTACAACTGGCGAAGTAACGTGTCGCAATGGTAGTTAAAGATTCGATTTTATGTTTTGCAGGTACGATTATGTACATCTGTACGAAAATGACAAAAGGTATTGTATGTAGTCGTTTGTCTCGTACGATATGAGTATCTGCGTTCTAAAGAATACCGTTGATGTAGCAGATTCGCGCCCCCCCCGGTGGTTCCCGTTTTCCCCTTCGAAGTTTGAATGCCCTTTCCGCGTGTCATCTCTCGTCAGTCGTCGATTCTCGACAGCACGACACAATTGTCTGTACGGCAGTTGGTATGATTGCAAATCCGTTCGGAGATCGAAAGCGGGAACAGTCGACATCCTGTCACACAGTCACAGAGTCATCGAATTTGTACCGTACTGTACCATTCGGTACAGTATTAAACGGTTCATACTGTACTGTGTACCTTACTGTACTATTCTATATTGTACTTTTAGTCTAGACAGCAACGGAATACAAAGTTCAAATTGGAAAACTTTAATGCAGACGACTGCTGCCGATCCTTAGGAGATCCCTGCTGCAGCCATGGAGGCAAATGAGAACAAGGGGAGTACGCAAAAGGTGAGAAGCCATGGACTAACTGAATCTTATTCATGTTATGAATCATCCATCAGATATGATCCGTAGGATCTTCAGTCTGACGTCAGCAAGTTCCACAATTGTCGAGAAAAGCAAGCAGTGAGGAAGAGTTGAAGGAAGAATAGAGTTGGCCACTGATGATCACTGCTCTTATAATTTTTTAATGAAGGAAACGTGTTTATCCTAAAGCCTGAATCTTTAGTATTGTCATTCATCATCTTACTCCATGGTCCATGCCAGTTTTCATTGTCTTTATTGGATCTACTTCCTTTCATTTTTGGTTCTTCTCAAAATTCAAATTTGCGGAAGAATCGGAAATCTACATGTTATTATGCCGTACTGTACACGTATTATGCCGTAAAAATACCTTATAATCTGTATTTAATCTGCATATGATATGCATGTAATCTGCATATACTCTGCAATTTCCATTCTTTCCGTACATTTGAACTATGGTTCTGACGGCAACGGAACATGTGACGTCATCTTTTCTCACTGTACGGTCTTTTGTACGGTTCTCGCAGGCCGTACAATGGGGCATCGTGGTGTCTTCCCTCGCACTCTTTTTGTTTTTTGTTACTTACCAGGTAGAAAACCGTTCCCTCCCCATTTTCCAATCTCTCTCTTTCCCTCCATTCCTGCCTCTCGCGCTGTTCTCACTCACACGCTCTTCTTGTCCTCTCCCTCTCTCTGATCACTTTTGGAGCTGCTATTGCTTTATTTCATTTTTTAACCCTTATGCGGTTACCCCGTGTTATACGTATTTAATGGTTAAATATGCGTATAATATGGATTATCCTCATACAACGTTTCCGGACCTTTTTCCACATTTTAATTATGTTTTTGAGTAACAAAAGGGTAGGCTTAACCTGCGTAAAAAATGTAAAGGAAACATCTGTGTAAAGAGATCATTCATGTAGAAAAAGCATTCATGAATTGTTCATGTAAAAATCATTCATGTATAGTAATCATTTTTGTAAAAAAGTATCAAACTGGTTGATGCAGATGGACTTCAGTTTATCCAATTCTCGATTGCGACCATTTTTCCGTGGTCCTTCAGTTCCTTCAGTGAGTGTTTCCTGAAGAATATTATTTGTTTGAATAAAATTTTAGGGTTTTATCGTGTCATTTCCTGATTCTGTGACTATTTTTTAAAAACACAGTGGAATTCAAATTGTTATTTGTACAAGTGTCTGAATTGCGTCTTCTCTGCTGGTATACATCCATCCAGTTGGTTAGACTAGGAGAGGAGTTTTTTTTTTTTTTTTTTTTTGAAGGAGCAGCATTGGAGATTGTTTTTTCTTTTTTTGCTCATGGGAGGAGAGGGGGCAGGAGGAGGAGGGATTGCAGGTCCTTAGCCCGGTGGAGGAGCGCAATAATAGTCGTGCCATGATTACGGAACTGAATGGTAGTCTAGTTTCAAGTCACAAGAGCCTTACTGCTCTTAATATTAGCGAGTCTTTTACAGACACTAAAACCAATTCAAGCTTGGTTGTCCCCGATAACGTCAATTATACGCTTGACTCGAGTCTCAATTCGAGTAATGGAAGCCTTGACATGTCCCTTCGTATATGCGAGAAAGAGAAAGCTTTTCTAAATAGCACTCTCACTACATGTGCGACAAATGTCGCCTCAGTCTCGGCGAGTCTTCAATTATACAATGATGAGGCGATCCTTTTCAATAATACAATTAGTTCATTAAACGACAAACTCAGTATTTGTGAATCTGACCTCTATTCTCTTAAAGAAACTTTGCAAAAGCAAATTGGAAACGTCTCAGAAACGGCCGTTTCTGACTCATCTGTCAAGGAAAATGCACTAAGTCCCGAAAATAGTCCCAGAAAATCGTCGTCCA
The DNA here is from genome assembly GCA_037447655.1 of Zygnema cylindricum. NCBI lineage: Eukaryota > Viridiplantae > Streptophyta > Zygnematophyceae > Zygnematales > Zygnemataceae > Zygnema > Zygnema cylindricum. The sequence goes on from JBBHKE010000916.1 coordinate 79,070, forward strand.
TCCCATTGGGGGATTCTCTTGAGGCCAATCTCCAAGCTTTAAACAAGGTTAGCAATCTCAGCACTTTATCCAGTTGTTCTTTTTGACCATTTAAAATTAAAAGCTGTTGTTTTTCTGCTTTATCCGTGCCTTTTTACGTGAGCTTCCGACCATTTTTTTTGCTTGTAAGGGTAATGATACTACACCGGCTAGGGCTATTAATGTTAGTAACACTTATTCAATCCGCACTTGTTTCCAACCAAAATGATAAATTAATGTTAGTAAAACTTTATTTCGTTGAGTGGCCCATACTGAGCCACGTTGCGATAACATAATAAAGTGCACTTAGTACCCAATTCGTTTTAGCACTGATAATTCACTAACTCGAATACGTATATTTAGTGTAGTTGATTCAAAATCCGCTTTAAACACTAATAATAAAGTAACTTTAACACAGAATTTAGTGTAGTTAATACAAAACCCGCTTTAACACTACTAATGAACTAACTTTAACACATAATTTAGTGTAGTTAATTACTAAATCCGCTTCAACATTGATATTCACTACTCTATCAGAGATGTAAGGTGTGGCTGATTGAACCCAAATTTGTAACAGACATTTAAAAAAAAAAGGCATTCACATTTTTTTTTTCTTTTTTCGAGGTCAAAAAACAGACGCCAGAGAGACCTACGAGGCTACAGGAGTTGGAGGGAGAGAAAGATACAAACGACCCTGAGGGGAAGAGGGAGGGAGGGCAAAATTTGGAAAAAGAGGGAAGCTCTCTTAAAGAATTGCAGGCTCGGCTCGAAGAGGCGGAACATGCTTTGCAGGAAATGCAAAAAAGAATGGAGGATTGCGACAAGAAGGTGGGTTTTGCTATCATGTTTTTGGTATAAGTTTTCATTGCCGTGTTTTTTAGTATACGTTTTCGTTATCATGTTTTCAGTATAGTTTTTGTTATTATGTTTGTGGTATAGGTTTTTGTTGTCATGTATTTAGTATACATTTTTTGTTTTCTTATCAAGAAGAGCTGCAATTATTAGGTAGTACTCTAGACGACGCCATTGGAGAGTGTTCAGACAAAACTGCCGTTTTGTTGCAGTTATGATACCCTGGTGGGCCAAGTTAGTTATTCTTTGCCTTTTCCCAAAAACGATGATAGCTTGGATTTTAGCTTTAGTGGACTTAAAAGCGCTTTAGCTCGTTTAATTCAGAAAGAGAAAAATAAGCTATGTTTGCCTGACCTGGTCTGTTCTCTTCAGTGGCGCTTAGCTCATGTTTTAGTGAAAAAACCAAAGCTAGCCTATTATAAAAAAAAATTGGAGTTGGTCATTTGTCTTCTCTATTCTTAATATACTTATGAATAATGACATACCTTTCCCTTTTCCTTTTTACTTTCCCTTTTTGTTTGCTTTTTTCTTATGTGGTTTGGAAAAATCAGAGTAGCTGGACGAGTCGGTTGATGCGAGGAAAGTACAATTTGTCTGTTCCCCATCCCATCCATGCGGGAGATCCCGCCAGCTGGCAGCAGCGTAGTTTCGTGCCACATGGCAGTTACGGATTTGTTCAGTACAGGCATGTGAGATGAGAAACCATTTTCCTTATTTAGTTTTTAGTTTCCAGTGTTTTTTTTTTTTTTTTTCATTTTTTGTTTTGCACAAGAGACAAGATACCACCTTGTTTGGTTTTGATTGTTTGAGTGGTTTTTTTTTTTGTGGTTGTGTGTTTTTTTTTTGATATTTTTTTTTTTTTTTTTTTTTTTTTTTTTTTTTTTTTTTTTTTTTTTTTTTTTTTTTTTTTTTTTTTTTTTTTTTTTTTTTTTTTTTTGTTTTTTTTTTATTTTGTTTTTTTTTTTTTTTTTTTTTTTTTTTTTTTGTCTTTTATTGTTTATTTTTTTTGTTTCATTTCGTTTCTTTTTGTTTCGTTTCCTTCGCTTTGTTTTGTGTTTCTGAAATGTCATATTTTTTGAAGTTACTAACCTTGAATAGTGACAACAGTCACAAGCTACCGCTATTAGTACATAATTATTTTTTCGCTCTTTAAACCCATTTTTCTTCGTGCACTCTTGTCTGGTAATTAATCCTTCAGTTCAGATAGAAAGGTAAGATTCCTACCTTTGGATTGGAAATCTCCAAATGAAAATCGGACACTTGTACGCGAAAAAAGTGGTGAAAAAGTAATTAACACTAATAGCGGTACTGAATATAATCGCATCGAATTTTCAAGAAGTGGTTCTGACAAAGGTAAAAATCCTTTTAACTTTTTTTGCAGTTCCTATCGACTATCTTCCTCTATTATTTTGATTATGGGTATGGCCGATGTCCATACAATGTCGGTACAATCCATGGGCCATTGTATTTGGCATGGAAACGATGGGGTGAAAATAACCGGAAAGTTATCGTCTCTTTATGAAAATCACCATGAAGGAGCTCAGGTAATATCTTCTTCACCATGTTTTCTAGGTTTTTGCAATTGCATGTTGCAATATGAAATTAGATAGCTGACAGTTCGATCGATATTTTTTAATCTGTGCACATATTTTGATAAAAAAAAAATTTCCTAGAATACATTCATGTTGAGGGTATCTTGAAGTTTCTTGTGTTGAGATCTTTTTCCTCAGTTTACGAGACTGAGTGTTTCTACAGGTACTTCTATTTAATATCTTTCTTATACTTTGTCTCCTGATGTACATCGTGAATCTCTATTAACGTTTATAACACTAATTCGTGCCCTATTTTTTGCCTTCTGACCACAAAATATCATTTATGGCACCATATTTTTTATTTACTTCGTAACGCTAATTTTTAATACACACTTCATTTGAAACTGAATTATGCTCAATACACTAATATAAACCCATTGCTAATAGGTTTTTTTGTGGTTCTGTTCCACTCCGTTGGTGGTAGTTTTAAGAACATCATTGGAGGAAAATGCTGAATTATGTGGTTTCGTTTTGTTTGCGGTAGTTGTTTAGAACACTTTTCGAGGGAAATGTTGATCTATGTGGTTCCGTACCGTACCGTACCGTTGGTGATAGTTGTTTTGAACATTATTGGAGGAAAATGTTGATTTATGTGGTAGTTGTTTAGAACATTATTGGAGGGAAATGTTGATCTATGTGTTTCCGTTCCGTTCCGTTCTGTTCACAGTACACAGCGGAGCGGCTACAGTGTCATTTGGAGGAGAATACGACTTCCACCGGTGGATACCTGGTGGGACGTGTCGATGCCGAGGACATAGTACTGTTCCGGGAAGACCCAGGAGCGGTGATTATTCTTTGCCTTCCTCTCTCTCCCTTCCCCGTTTCCCCATTTCCCCTGTCCCCTTACCCCTTTCCACTTTTTCCCTTTTCCCATTCTCGCCCTATTTCGTCTTTTTTAACTGGTTTTTAAGTGTGGTTTGTGGATGGAATTTGCGGAACAATTTTTATTTTTCCCCGAGGGTTTTTGATTTCCTGGGGGAATGCAGAGATTGGAGACTTGTTATAATAAGAAAGATTGACTGAAGATTTTATTGCGTCCGTCTTTCCTATTGCACCCTCTTTCTTCTATCCCTCCATTCCACCCATTCCATCGATCCATTCCTCCTCCTCCTCATCATCATCATCATCATCATCATCATCTTTTTTTAAATAAAAATAAATCGATGATCGATAGATAGTGATAATGGATCAAAATCATAAAAAAAAAAATATTATGTAATCATGTTTGTCATGTTTGGTAAATAAATGTCAATGAAATGTCTCCACTCCTCTTTTTCCTTTTCTTTTTCTTTCCATCCTCCCTTTTTTTTTCTTTATGCAACTCTTCACCCACATTTTGCCTGTTAGAAACATAAACCAACTTTATCCACATTATTTGAAAAGAAAAACCAAACATGATTGGTTGCCTAATTTGGCCTTAAAAAACATTAAAATGGAACCCATAAAGGAAGGAATTAAAAAAGGATCTAGCAAAGGGGAACCAAATTAAAATTTACAACTCACCAGAAGTCAACGTGGATCTGGATGAGATTTGAAGCAACTACTCCGTAAATCAATAAAATAAACCCATTTTTAGGGATTTTGAGGGTTTATAGGGTTTTTTATACTTATAAACTCGTGAGGTCTATATTATGGTTTTCTTTCCCTTCAGGCCCAGGAACCTCCCTCCTCCTTCCCCAACCAACTGGGTTACTGCTCCGGTCCTCTCCATGGAGAGCAAGATATCCCTTCGATTCGACAATGGATGACTTACCACCGAGTCTACGCTGGAGCCGATCGATTCGTCTTATATAACGTAGATGCACTAAATGACGAATTACGGTCGATTCTCGATCCGCATGTGAAGTCGGGGATGGTGGAGATAGTCGAATTGGAGGCGTTGATGTCTTTTGACTTTTTTTATTTTGGTCAAATGTTGTTGATATACGATTGTATTGGAAGTTTGGCGATGAAGACAAAATGGGTTTTTTTTTTAGACCTCGACGAGTATTTAGAAGCAATGCCTCCCGCGAGTATTAAAAGTGTTTTAGAAAAACATGAAAATAACTCGTGGTTGTCTCATGGAGCCCTATGGTGGGACGTGACAAAATGTATAGAGACAAGCGAGGAGGATGGTTTTTATATGGAAAGAATGGTGTTTAGAAGAGAGAAAATTTATTGTTTCGAGGAGCCCAAACCACCGGATACTCGAGCACTTTGCATAGAATGGAGAGGACACCGTAAACTTATTTTGAACCCTCGGATGGTCAGTTGTTGCGACCTCTACTTTTACTTTTTATCTTCACCGTCTTCTTCTTTTTTCCTTTTTGATAATGATTTTTGACTTCTGCGTTGTTTTCTTCCTTTTATCTTTTCCTTCTTTCTTTTTTCTTTTCTCATTTTTCTTTGTTCTTTGTTCTTTTTTCGGTATCTTTTTTCTTTTCTTTCTTTCCTTTCCTGTCTTTCTTTTCTTTTCTTTCTTGTCTTTCTTTTCTTTCATTTCTTCCTTTCTTTTCCTTCTTTTTCTTTCTTTCCTTCCTTTTCTTTCTTTCTTCCTTTTCTTCCTTTTCTTTCTTTTCTTCCTTTTCTCATTTCGTCTTTTGTTCCTTGGTTCTTTTTTTCAGATAACCATGGTTCAAGTCCATCAGGCGGTTTTATGGGAAGGAGTGGGAGTGGATCTCGATGCAGAGACGGAGCTTCGACACAATCACTTTCGGGGACTGAATGTGAAAGAAGACGGAAGAAATTGTCGACAAAAATTCTCGAGTTTCGATTTTCCGGAAGGTGCTTCGGTGGAGAATGAAGGATGGTTCAGAGATGATCGATTGGTTCATATTGCTCGGGAAGTTAAAGAAAGTCCGTTGGCGATTTAAGCTTTTTGAAAGGTTTTATATTTATTTGTTTCCCAGCTGGGGAAGGTTTTTTGACGTTTTAAGCTTTCGAAAGGGTTTATATTTATTCGTTTTTTGGTTTTTTTTGCGATTTTTTTCCGTTGTGCACATGTGCGACTTCGGTCGGAGGAAATAAAAAAAGATTTTGTAGACCGGAGATTACTTTAGTGTCAGAATTTTTACTGGTGTAGGTCAAAATAAAAAAAGTTCGTCATTCAAAGTCGGTTGTAGTTTTCAATAAATTGGAAACTAGTGAAGTTTCTATTGAAAGTTTCAGAGTGTTAAGTAGTAAAACTCGACGAGAAACTTTCACCGGGCGCTTATTTTTTCCTGTATTCCTTACAAGGCTGTAAATTAAATACTCCTTCTCACTGCATTTGACCCCCTTGCAATCTATATGTACTTCCCTCCATTCACTTTCAGGTGCCATCATTATCGAGTGTTTAATTTTTTTTTGGCTCGGAGGATGGTTAATAAAATTCCTTTTTCTTTGTCAAACTGTAATGAGAATCGCAGCGTTTTATTTGGTATGTATCGTTTCTATTTACTGCAGCATTTGGATTTTGTCTATTCCAACGTCTTCAAAAAAAATGGTCAATCTTCAAAATTATTAGGCTACCGTTTCATAAGCTACGCCGTTTTTTGCTTGGAGGGTACATTTAACCACAGACTTCCAGTTATATTTGGCGGTTATCCCAAGGCAATGTTGAGGAGCGAATCCTGACCGTCTGATTGACCTTTTTTGGGTAGGAATAAAGGTATATACCGATCGGCATTAGTGCCTCAATGTCTCTTTTTTTTGTGTCCTAGAGTGATGTTTCCTCCTTTCACCATCATTCCAGAAACTGTTGAGATTATTGACCAGCTGCTTATATTTAAGCTCGTTTGGCTTATATGGTCGGAAGGTTACAAAAAGAAACTCAGAAACCGAGGTTTTTTTAGGCTTTCTTCACTTTGTTTCTATACGCTGCCAAACAATATCAATAAGAGAAATTCATTGTTGGCGGTGTGCTCATGTGTTTAAGTAAGGGTTTTTTCCCGTCGTTCTCACAGAAAATGGGACTTATAACAAGAAAGTCCTACGCCGTTCTAAAAATGGGCAAAAATCAAAGTACATTTTGCATCCTATTGAAACATTGAACGTAATTCAATTTGGCGTTATTATCTTTTCAACCCACTTCCACATCACGCCAGCTCATTGTCACACTTCTAACAAAAGCGACGCGCGAGGTGATTTTATTTAAAGTAATAGCCAATCGACGAATAGGAAACGTTATTCCACACAGTAAATGTCTAGCGCGAGGGAGAGTACACGCCATTTTTTTCGCTGCTCGTCAAGCACATGTACGTACGAAAATGACAAGCATGTACATTAAAAATTTCCTAAGGGTCTCAGACTGCCACTTCCATTCATGGGTCCTTTGCAAAAGTTTATGTCGTCCTCGTCTCTCCCAATCTTTCTCACTCAACCACTCCCCTTTCTCTCTTCTTTGAATGAAATACAACAACAATGGTATAAAATGAAAGAGCTTCTTTTTTCTTTTTTTTTTAATACATTTGGTCGTAATTTGATGGCATATTGAGTGATAAAAGATAAAAAAAAAAAATCGTGAAGCCCTGGCTAAAAGTTTACGTACTAATGATGACATAAGATAGCATGACTTCTCAATGTCACAAAACCCTAAGCATCTACAATGTCACAAAAAACTCAGCGTCTACAACCGTCGCCATTTTAGTAGACGTCATCAACTTTCAAAAGTTCCGTAATCGCCTACAACTGCCGCACATTTTGTAGACGTCTACAATTGTTATATATTTAAAGTAACGAGGGCCCAACTGACGATTTCATTCTTTGGACATAGGAACACTTTGAAAAGTACAACGGAAAATCTGCGCTAAAATCCAAAGTTTTATTCCAAAGTTTCGGTTACATGGGCACACCACCTAAGGACTCCTTCAAAACCTGCCTCCCAAGCAAATAAATCAAGCAAATAAATCGAATCATGTTTGGAAATTTCAGTTTTCGACTTTCGTTGTTTTCTGGACGTGTTTCCAGTTGAAGGAGACTTAGAACTAAACATTGGAAGATTTGGATAATACGGGGACTGACAAGATTAATTCTTTTGGTACAGGTGTTTATTGTATATAGGGCTTTTTAGTATTATTCCTCCCTGTTTGAAGAATGCTTCAAAATGTTAAATTAAGTTTGTACACTTTTGTGTAATTCTTTTTATGTGAATATTGAAGAGTAAAGGAAGTGTAATTATAGGTCAGAAACCATCCGTTAGTAGCTGAAGAAGCTTCAAAAAAGTTTTCAGTTATTTCAGTTATTTCAGTTAAAATCTTAACCAAGCTGATCTGCCTCAATAGCAGTTGAAATTGTGATTTTCTGAATTTTTGTGTGAAAAAAAAATGGACAACAGGGTGTTGATCTGAAGTATTTGTGGAAAATGATGATGTGGACATACCACTGGTTCTAAAATGGGCTCAGAAACATGCTTCAAAGACATGTATATAGTGTGGTTGTAAATATGGGCATTGTCACTTGGAGAGACTTATAACTGGGAGAAAGAGGGAGAGGGAGAGGCAGAGGGAGAGGGAGAGGAAAGGAGCGGAGAGGAGAGGGAGAGGGAGGGGAGGGAGAGGGAGAGGGAAAGGGAGTGGGAGAGACAAAAGAAGAGAGGGAGAATAAGCGGGAGAGGGAGATACTGAAAGAAGGATGAAACCAACTGTGCTCCACCGTTGAATTTTTTATCCATCCAATGGCTGAGAGTGTACAATCAGCTGTCACTGTTCATCCCAATGGAGCTTAAAAACCCTAAAAAACCTTAAAAAAAACCTAAAAAACCCCGAAATTGGGCAATAATACAATAGATAAATTTTTCCCTCCATCAACCAACACCCTAGACGCTCGCATTGTTGAACCTTTGTACCGGATAAAAAACAAAACGACAAATGTGTACTGATATGTACAAAAATTCAGTCTATCCGGCCGGAGCTACGAACATCAATTTCCCCTCAAATATAATACTGACAAAAATTTGCCAGTAATTCTAGAACCGACAATAACTTCCCAACAATTATATAATACAAGGAATCGATTCTACTTTCACGACACCTTGGGCAATGTCTCGTCCGGTACAGAACATCCATGGTTGGGATCTCCAAGCGTATGAATCCAGACTTCGTCGGCCACCACGGAAATGTCGTCCTGGTTGCGATGCCACGTCCAATGCGCTGTTGTGCCATTAACAATTTCCAGCTGCCCGTGGCCAAAGCTCGCCTCCCTCACCACCGACCAATCTGGAGGAGGGTCGATGTACCTGAAAGGTACACAAAGGACATTTCCATCACAACATATTGCAATATGTCTAACTATGGTATATTCGAACTTCTAGGAAAACATTAAAAAACAAAAAGGGTAACCTTCAGAGGACATTTACATCACAACATATTGCTATATGTTACACTATCGTATATTTTAACTTCTAGGAAAACATTAAAAAAATAAAAACGGTAACCTTCCTGGCGAGACACTTAACTTTTTGCTTCCTAACAGCGTAACGCATTGAAATATTGAAATTTTATTCCGCCAGAAATTTCCCATTAATCTATATTAATAATAACATATAGATAACATATAGCATATAAGAACTAGTGGTGTATAGAAGGCCCTTTGCCGATATTCGACATGTACCTAATTTTGGGTACCCGATAATCGATATATCGCTTCAATATATCAAGGAGCTCATTATCGCGATATTTATGCGATATATCGGCCGATATCTCGATAAATTTTTATCGCAATATATCGAAGTGACGCTAGGCCAAAAAAAAATTCAAAAGCCCCCCCCCTCCTGGTGGCGCACGCTCGGTAGTGGAGGGGTGGGGAGGGGGGGGAGATGATCTTCCGAGCGACTCACCGTACTAGATCTGTACAAACACCCACCTCCTACCAAATATATCGCGATAATTTTTGCTGGTCTCGGAGCGATATATCGAGCCTTTGACCATCCGATAATCGATATATCGAATATCAAATTTATCGCGATAAATTTTTACCCGATACACAACACTAATAATAACATATAACATCTATAAATCCTCTAACGGAATTACTCTTAACTATGGTGTTCCTGTGGTCCATACTTTAATACCATTGTGAATATAGTGGAGCAAAAAGCTGAGGAAAACCATATGTGACAAATGGAGAAAGTTTGGGAGAGTCGAGAAAAACGAGGTAGGGATGGTTGTTGCAACAAAGGTAAGTTTTCTTCTCTGGGTACTAACAATCTGCTTATATCTGGAGAAGAGGCAAACGGGGTACAGGAAGTAGGGAAGATAAGAGAGAGGTACATGAAAACTCTAGGGAGCTCAAGATAGGAAAATGAAAACAAAAAAAAATAAAAAATAATAATAATAATTTCACCTGCTTGCAAGGCCTTCACGATTGCCTCCATCTCCAATGGTGACGTGCACCACCCCACAAGGATGAGGAACTCCTTTGTAAGCCCTTGCCTGTAGGAACCGAGAGAGGGTGGGAGGAGAGGGAGAGGGAGAGGAGAGGGAGCGGGAGAGGAGAGGGAGAGGGAGAGGGGGAAGGGAAGGGAGAGAGTGGAGAGAGTTCATTAAAAGACGGAAACACGTATCTACACTAGGCAGAATGACAGGAGCCTAAGCTTCGGAAAGGCTGGAATGGACATAGAATGGTAACCATTTCTCTATTCTCGTTTTTCCCTCAGCATTGAGAAACTATAAAAAGGTTTTCTTTGTTGTTGTTGTCCTCCTTAGTGATAATGTTCAGGTATCCTCTATATAACCAAGAGAATGCAACAATTGCCTGACAGGTTTCTAATCTCTCTGAGATTCCAGTCAAAAAATGGATCTAATTTATGACTGACTTAAGAGTGAGATAAGAATCTTGAGATGTAAGAATCTTAAAGAATCTTACCCCTCTCTCATAAGCATGCACGTGTCCGGAAAACATCATGTCCACTTTTGCCTCAAACAGGAGATCCTCCATGGCCTCCATCATGCCGTCTGCTTCCCTCTGGTGGGCATAATTACTGTTGTACCATGGAGCATGTTGTACCGCTATCAGCCACGGAGTCCGACTGCGGTCTACCTTCGCCAGGTCAGCCTGTCCACAGTTCCACATGGAGAAACCAGTTCAGTTACAAGCGAGGAGACAAGCAAGAGGAGGAAGAGGAGGACAAGGAGGAGGAGGAGGAGTTGCTTAGTCTTGAGTCTATAAAAGGGAAACCGGTCATATATCTCTCGTACAAAATCAATTCATGACAACATAAAGCAGCGAAGGAGAAAGCAGGAAAATAGAGGAATTCTGACTCAGTAGGTGGTTGGTCTCCAAGTTATTTAAAGAGTGATTACAAGTAACATTTTTGGACTATCATCAGTTTAGAAGAAAAAAGTCCCTTCCGAACAATAAAAGAATAAAGCGATTTGCTGCAAGGAACCAGAGTCTAAGAGAACTGAGACAAACTAGGATGTCCTCCAACAAATTGAAAATTTCCTATCAATTTCTGAACTCCTAATATGTCCACTGCATATGACATGTCAACCATATTTCCCACAGTCCGTCCCACTTTTTCCACTCAAACGATTTTCATAAAAATGCAGGAAACTACCACAACAAATTCCCACAGTACGGATCATTCCATGAACTGAAACATAAATCTTGAACCTTCTTGGCCTTATTGAAGTGTCCGGTTCGATAATTCATCCATGTGCTGATGAAAAAGATTCAATAGTTTTTTCGGGTTTATCGACTTAGGGTTCATCGACTTACTTGAAGCCATTGATATTGCTCCGAACCCTTTGAGTAGTCCGCATATGAGCCGAGCATAATAAAGTGCACACTCGCAGTGTCAAATGAGTAGTAAAGATTAGAATTCGATCCACTTTCTTTATGAGGCATCGGCCATCGTGCATTGTATGCTTTGAAAGATGGTTCAAGTCCCCAAACATTCTCAATTTCATGGTTGCCTTCTACAACCATCCACGGTCGAGTGCTCGCCAACGGTTCAATCAGATTGCCCCAAGTGTCCCACCTCGGTTGGTACCTGCAGAAGCATGTAAATTCTCTTGTCAAATCCCCTCGGGACGAGAGGGACAGTACAGTACCTCTCTCTCTCTCCATTCTACAGGATAAACCTACTTGGAAGTTCACTGAGGTGGAATAGAATAGTCACATAGTCACATGAAACGGGCTTTAAGACTGAAAATGATCAGTGACAGTGACTCTTCCTCCAGAAAGGTAAGAAGTGGGCCCGCCACCTGTCAGCATAGGAGAGATCTCCAGCAAGAATGACCATGTCATGAGGACTCTGTTGCATGTGGGAGAGAGTCGAAACCGACCATCCTGTCTGACCCAAATCTCCTGCAGCCTCCACAGCCGCAAGCTTTTCAATACGAGGCTTTTCAATAAAAGTTTGACAGAGGAAACTACATCTAAAATAGTGAATAAGGTGCTCACAGACTATTCAATTACTTTGTATCTTGACTTCTAAGATTCAGATTAACACGTCAATTGTGGAATCTGTATACCGCAACAATTTGGTGCGAAAATGGATGGCAAAGTCACCGGGCATTTCACAATCAAACATTGAAAAACATACATATTATTTATAATAATAATACACCAAGAGTAAGCCTTACAAAAATCACTATTTGCATGTCGCTGACGCAGCATGGAACAAGCTTTATAAGAAATACACCCACCTCTTTACACTTCACTTAACAAGGGAAAAGACTTAGCATCGACACATACCAACAATGTTAAGTTTGATGGGTGTGTCAGGGCCAAGTGGAGGAGGCGTTTTGAAAGAATATTCCGGACCAATTCCCCCACAACGGTAATAATAGATTGTATCGTTTTCCAAAGGAACATCGCTTCCCAACACAACATGATGGATCAGCCCTGACCTGCTCCATGAGAAAGGGAAAAACAAAAGGGACACTATAATACTTCATCAACTGCTATAACAGAACTTATGTCCCGAGACACTACCTTTTGGATCACTAGGATTAATATTACAATTATACGCACGCCGATTCTAAGTGAGGAAAAACCCAGAAAGTCACATTTCCGTAAAATAATGAGTTTAAAATGAAAAAAACCAATAAACTGCCTATAAAGAAAACCTAAAATCCATGAACATAACAACCAGGTTAAAATATTCGGCAAATTGAAACAATTAGACGATAAGATTTAACTGCTTGTGAGTCAAAAATGTGAATTTGAACTGCGGCAACTCCAACTCATCCCACTAAAACCAAATTCCAAAGTATATCTCACTTGTAACCAATGTATTTATATGATACGCTCTCGCCCGAGGCCTCAGCGGTGTAGGTTCCTGGAGCAGTGCCATACTCCACAACTGTTGGAGCCGAAAAGTCGCGTGTAACCCAAGACACTTTCATGCGATTTGGCCCCGCCATGGAGATGTGGACCTAGAATGGGAAAGAAAAGGAGAGGGAAAGGATACAGAGAGAAGGAAAAAACATTTTGGCCCCACCATGGAGATGTGGATTTCTGAAAGCGGGAAAGCTATACAGAAAGACGACAAAAACACAGAGAACGTGGTCTCTAGCACAAATAGAGGCTCATCATTACAGGTTGCTGAGAAGAAGGACGGCAATGATTTAAAAATAATAGTAGTGAAAAATAGTCACTATTGGAATGTTTCGTAGCATCAGAACTTCATGCATACGCATATTCAATAATAAGTTGAAAGGGCTATAGAATAATTCCTGGCATTGCTTTTAACTGAAACATTGGTATGCCTCAAAACATGTCTAAGAACTCTTACTTGTCAGCCAATCTATGCCAGCCAGTGGATTGGCTGGATAATGTCAACACCACCGAGTTCCTCGCACTTTACTTAAAAACCAGAATATAGAAACAAAAAAAATGCAAATGAATTTTGAAAGGATCGAGAACAAAAGACTGCATCCAGTCCATGCCTTAAATGTAATATCAGCCTTGCAGTCCTTAACATAGGCTCCACAACTTTTTTAATGCACTTACAGCCTGGTAGCAACCACTTGCAATAAAATATACCAAACAAAAACACTACAGATTCAAGTTGCTGTATCCGTTTTAAATAAAATTAAGGTAGAACAAAATAATCACAAAAATCGTATATCTCCTTCCATTTCACACAGACACAGACCTGATCAGCTGAATTCTCGGACTTGGCCTGTTCGTACTCATCCATAGGAACATCCGGACGAACGCTTGCCCTCACATATTCTGGCACGTCAGCTGTCAGACCTGACACACGAAGCTTCGCGTCTTCTTCCGCAGCATCAGCAGAAAAGCTCGAAAGACTAGCAGTCAGCAAAATCGCAGAGCAGGCAAGCACAGCCATGGTTGTCCTCCTCTCTCCGACCTGCTGCAAAGCTCCTTGAAGAAGCGACGCAGCCATGGAAAAAGACGTACTTTGTTTTGCGAAAGCTAATAGCTTGTCTGCCAGGAGATTCACAACATGTGGTAACGCAAAACGACAACTTTGCTGCACGCAATCTTTGCTGCTATTATTTGTAAACTGAGCAGCAGCAGGATAGTTAGAATAAGTATGTTTACTATCATTGGTTTGACGTGACCGAGAAACAGGAGTGCGAATGCAGACACGCCATGAGCCAGCAGTGGCAATGGAGAGCCTCCTGCTGCTGCTGAGGTTCCAGTTCGTACGGTTCGTACGGCCGAGGGGGCAAAAGTCCGCGGAGCGGATCGAACCGCGCGGAACGAACCCTCTCGGCGGTTGAAGGACGGACGCCATTTCCTGGTTAGAACGCAATTGAAGTCGCGCTCGCGGTTCTAGTCGCGCAGAAAGATTTCCCGCGACGATGGCGGATGGAGAAAGTACAAAAGTTGATGTTTCGCTACAAGTTGGAGCGTACAAAGTGGCAGTGTGTGGCTCGATTGGATATTTGGAATATGAAAATGGAATATCCTGAATGGATTAGAGGTCGGTTTAAAGGCAAGATTTATCCTGATACATAGGAGAGCATCTAGGCCGTCAATTTTCTGCCGAAAGTGGCGAGTGAACTTGAAGGACGGTACAGTACAGTACAGTACACCGCCAATCGCTATTAGAGTCAAGGATTAATTAGCGTCAAAAAACAATTAGCGTTATTGATTCTAATTTAGTACCTGAGACGTGGCAGATTATGGTCCACGTACTTAAATAGAGTTATTAATTGTATTTCAGGTTTTTTTTTTTGAAAAAAGGGCACCGAATTGGCGTTATATACTCTAATAGCGATTGGCGGTGTAGTGATGTAGGTCAGAGGTAGTCTTTTGGCGATATTGATTCGCGCGTTTCCCAATTTTTGGGAACAATCTAACATCCATCTTGTCTTCTTGTGATGCGTCATTCTGTACGTGGCGCCCTTTTTCGGGAAGGAAGCAAAAGTCACCTCGTTGAAATTTGACAAGCTTCTAGGACACGTGGAAAGGACCGAAGACTTTGTAGGCAGGAGTGGCATCACAAACGTAATATCAATACAGTAAATTACTGTAGCGTAAATAGCGATATATCGGCGGATAATAATGTTTGTTTGCTTTGGTTAGAATTAACAACACCGTTTGTTTCGTTACACTAATAATTTATTTAATAGCAATTCACGATGTAGTGGCAGACAACGCTTTGACTGTTGCAACGTTATATTTGAAACCCAGTTTCTACACCACTTGAAACGCTGACTCAATTACCGAAGTTACCAATATTGATGTTTCACGTATCGGCACATCGAATTGCATGAATCAAAAGTATCGCATCATTACATCGCACCGGGTGGCCGGCGCCTCGTAACGTATGTTTATTAGAGGCCGCAATATCGTGCCCGAATCCGTACCCGACCGGTACCCGACCGACCGCCTCGGATCCGGAACGGATTAGGGGGTCAAATTTTGGGGGCCGGCCGGATTCGGCCGGGTGATTCAAATTAAAAAAAAAAAAACAAATTCTACGAAAAAAAATGAAGGTTTCGTAGGAACGTTCTTCTACAGTATTGTAAAGTACTGTACACCGCGAATCGTAATTAGAGTAAATTACTCTAATTCGGTCGCTCGAAATTTCGACTCTATCACATGTAATAGAGTAAATGATTCTAATTGTTTCATTATTCTATTAAAGGTAAAGTTTAATTAGCGTTTTTAATTCTAATATAGGTTCGTTTTAAATAGTGTGGGGTATGGACGACCTCTGACCGTGCAAAATTATACTTTATTAAGTAAAAAAGTACAAATAATGATTTAATACAGGTCGTTATCATGTAACTGTATTTTAACAAACCGCGTATTGCAAACGTCATAGTGACGATATACTGTACGTTTTGCCAAATTTTGTATGAATACCTTATTTACATAGAGGATATTAGCGTGCCAAATTAGAGTACTTAAATAAATTAGAGTAAACTCCATAGTTGAAACAGCTCTATCACATAAATGAGCGTTCATTACTCTAATTGTTTCTTTTAGTTTTTATACTCTAATTTTTTCATTACTATAATTACAATTCGCGGTGTAGTGTCCATACTATCCAACATTATTTGTACTTTGTACTTTTGGTATCGTGGAAGGTATAAGGGAGATGTACCACTAATTTTGTTCTTATTCGGGTACGGGCGAGTACGGGTAGTCGCCAAAGTTCGCAAAAGTCAAAATTTTAGATACCCGAAACCGACATTTTTTTTTTCAAAATCTGAACACCCGATACCCGACCGGGTTTTGTCACGCTCCTAAATTGTTAACCGTTACCCGATACGCGTTTACGAAAATAAAATTTAACCGAAAATCGATTTTTTGCAACTACCTATACTCGCTTGTACCCGAATATATACAAAATTAATGGTACATCTCCCTCATACCTTCCACGATACCAAGAGTAGAAAGTACAATAATGTTGGATAATATGGACAGTACAAAACCTTCAATTTCTTCGTTTTTTTCTCACCCGACCATACCCGATTTTTTATTTATTTTTTGTGAATCACCCGCCCGAATCTGGCCGGCCTCCAAAATTTGGCACCCGAATCCGTTCCGGATCCGACTCGGGCGGTCGGGTAACGGTCGGGTACGGATTCGGGTACCCGATTGCGACCTCTGGTAGTCGCGAGAAATCGAGTTTCGGTTAAACTTTTTTCTCGTATACGCGTGTCGGGTACCGGATAACAATTTAGGAGCGTGACATAACCCGGTCGGGTTTCGGTTGTTCATATTTTGAAAAAAAAAATTTCGGATTCGGGTATTGGAAATTTTGACTTCTGCGACCTCTACACTGTGTTTCCCTATTAGTGTTAATGCTTTTTTCGCCACTTAAAACCTATTTTCTCCGTACACACCTGTCGGATTAAGGATATAACGGTCGCGATTGAAAGGTAAGATTCTCAGCTTCTGATTGGTGGTCTCAAATTGACAATCGGACAAGTGTGTACGGAGAAAATATGTTTTGAGTGGCGAAAAAGTTGTTAACCCTAATAGCGATTCAAGGTATACTGTCTGTATTGCCAATGCTAAGCAAGAACTGGAAACAAATCTGTTACCAATGCAGCACTTTCCTGTACTACTGAAAAAGTGAAAATACGGTGAACACTTTTAGGGCGTGTCCCCATGTAACCGATATTTTGAAACGTTATTTTGGATTTTAGCGCTGATTTTACGGTGTACTTTTCAAAGTGTTCCTATGTCATTCATTACTTGCGCTTTCATTACTTCAAATTTGTG
>JBBHKE010000917.1:0-37340 GCA_037447655.1 Zygnema cylindricum
GGGCGAGGGAGAGGGAGAAGGAGAGATATCTGCCAATGCAAGGCGAGGAACACAATAATATTGCCTTGAAAAGGAATTGTTGGAAAGAAAAGTCAACCCTTGGAAGACGAGGGATCATAGAACCAAGTACATGGGTATTCCTAGCCAAAAACAAGAGGCGGGCGTGGAGAAAATTGAACACCAACTCCCTCGATAGTCAACAGGTGCCACAAGAGGTTTAGGTATTAAATCCTTAGGCATTCAATTCTTAGGTATTAAATCCACCCTCACCTCTCAAAGACGGGAAGAGTCGCCTGAATGTAAGCCTTCGGGCCAAAAAAAGGAAGAACATGGTTGGATGACTAAGGTACCAATATTGTTACTCTTTTTCCCTAAACAACTTTACTTTTGGGAACCAGAGTGTACTAACTTGATGGATGTAAGAGCTTTCATACTCAAACACAAAAGACTAATGACGGGGATCATGGAGGTTCTAAGCCTGACGTGGCGAAAGGTCATCGAGTCCAAGACTACAACCAACCACAGTAAATGTGTTTAATAAGAGCCAAATTTTGGGCTCGTTGATGGGCAACCGATATGCATTGGTGGTCAAAACTCCGTGCCCCTCTCCACCTCTCCCTCCCGCTTGTCCTCGCCCTCGCCCTCATCCTCGCCAACTCCCTCTCTGACTCAATCCCTCCCCCTCTCCGACATCCCCCCCCTCACCAACTCCCTCTCCCTCTCCCAAGGCACCTGCATGGATTAGCCCTTATTGGTTGTACAAGGATCTCTAATTGCTTCAATGCTTGTCACTGTCATATGCATTACCGTATTTGAAAGATAAATTACATATTATTTGTGATAAACAACTTACAACGATGCGACATTTGATGCAACAAAAGATAAGATTTGCACAACAAGAAATTGTGCAACAAAGGTTCAAAAAAGGGTTTTAGGGTTTGAGTTCATTGATGCATCTGTTGTTTATACAAATCGAAATCAAATGTACATTGTGACGCTGAAGGAAACACATTGAAAATAACATTGTATGTATGCTAAATGATGTATTTACCGATGCGTAATGTGTTTTACATTGTTTGTGTTTACCCTCGTGCTTTCTTAGTAAAAAATTTCTCTTTAATGAGTGGCCCACAATAAGCCATGTTCCGAAACACAATTCTGAGAGTTGATTCTAATATGTTAACACTTTAAGTAAATAAACTTCAGTAGCGATATGAAGTGTAGTAAAAGACGAAGGTCATGCCCATAAACCAAAATGGCAACAAGTATGTTACAAAATATACATATATAAGCATCCCTGGATCTTGGAAAGCAATATAAATTTATTTTAGACAATTTAGGCAAAAACATTATAAACAATGTACATTTGAAAGAACTAAACCATGTACTATCATCGACAATACTGCTTTTTTGATATTTTAACCACCTTTTCTTCATACACATACGTTTGATTTTCAACCAGTGGAAAAGTCAGAACTGTACATGTCCATCACAACCTTTCAATTAATAATCCAAAAAGGTGTGCACGGAAAATAGTTGATTAGAAGGCGGAAAAAAACAATTGCACAAAGGGCGATAGATGGGGTAGATGTCACACGTGCCACAAATTTTAACTTTCCGTACCACAAACAAAGGAAATTCACAGGGACATTTATAATTTATCTAGAGTTGAGAGCATGTCCCACATATAAAACACACCGAATAATAATATTTGCTCAGACATATAGAACCTTCAACGACTTGTACTCCCACTTTCTACATAAACATTTCCATACTTTTACCCACTTTAGTAAAAACGTTAGATCATGTTGGCAAAGTAGTAACAATGATAACATTAACAATGTAAAAAAAATCAACAACAACAACGACAAAAAAGAGCATCATCAATTAAAGAACCTATGCAAACTCACCTATCCCTGAGTTTGCACACTAATTTTGTCAACAAAGTAATCTATTGACTTATCTTCCTCTCCATAGTCATCTTCGCTTTGGTTCCAAAATTCCGAATCCCGACTACTCTCTCCCTCGCTATTCTCTCCCTCACTACCCTCTCCCTCACTACTCTCTCCCTCGCTACTTTCGCCCTCGCTACTTCCCTCATTTTTCGGGCTCCAATCTGACGGAAACAGAGGCCTCAATGCCGAAAGTAAAACGTCCTTTTTCTCCGAAATACTCACACAAGAATACCAATGTCGAGCCGTTTGAGAGTCGACAAAAAAACCGGCCCCGGCCATTTCCGCTGCAACACTAAGTATCGCGATTTCGAGAGTATCGGGAGAAACAGACGAACGAGCGAGAAGACAACTGAGGAGACAGTGGAAAGTCGCTCGATCTGGTAAAAGCCCTTGGGCTCTAAGTTGACCATAAGCTTGGAGAGACTTTTCGGGGTAAGAAGCCCAAGCCCAGCCTTGAATAAGAGCTGTGTAGGTTTTCACATTAGGAGAAACATTACTCCTTTTCATCTCCTCCAAAACGTCCGCAGCTCTCTGGAATTGAAAACCAGTAAAGAAAAGGTTAAGAGATATGAATCATTCTCTCTTGACATTCCTCTGCGACACTCTCTTCTTCTCTTCTTAGCTCCTCTCTTTTTCTCTCCTTTTCTTTACCATCCCTCAGTACCACTTTTTCTGACTATTCTGTTGCTTCAGTCAAACGAGCCATAACTGAACAAGGAGCCAAAACAACGAACTGAGAAGAAAATAAAAACTGAAAAAGACGAAAGAAAAAAAGACGGCTGAAAAAGAAAAAGCCTCAAAAAAAGGGCTGAAAAAAAGACTGAAACAAAAAGGCTGAAAGAAAAGACTGACAAAAAATGCTGAAAAGGAAACTTAAAAAGACAGCAGGAAGAAGGACAAAAAGAAAAAAGAAGACACAAAAAAGGGCAGGAAAAAAAAAAACGAACTGTCAACGAAACAATAAAACTGACGATGGGAAAAAGAAAAGTGATAAAGAAAAAAATGATTACAAGATAATAGAATACAGACCTGCATGTCTCCCGCTCGACTGCATGCGGCAATGAGTGCCGTAAAAGTTCTCACATCGGGAGCCAATCCGACGGCTCGGATTTGCTGAACCACTTCCGCAGCCTCCCACATGTCTCCTCTCCGAGCCCACCTGTTTCAACAAAACAAAAAAACGATTTTTTAACAAGTAAAACTTAATTGTCAAAAAAAGGTTTGACTTAAACAAAAAAAAAAAACGTCATTCTTGCATGTCTCCGCATCAAGCCCACCTGTTTCAATTTTCAACAAGGGAAATAAAAGTTACTTGTTGCAAAAAAGTTTGAAGTTGCAAAAGTGGTTCAAGTCAAGAAAAATGAATAAAGTCTAATCGTCGAAAAACTCGTTCAATTTACCAAAATAAATAGTAGGTTATTGTTGTGGGAATGACCTTTTTTTATTTGCCCATTTCATGCATCCACATTAAAACATGGTAAACATTACACTCTTAAAGTGACCACGGCATTGGATCAAATAAACTCCTAAAAAAACCCCAAAAAACTGCCAAAAACAACAAAAAAGACCAACAAAAACAACACTACAAATCGCCAAAAACGCCCAAAAACAACAACACCAAGAAATCCCTCAACTTCCAATCTCTTACCCGTCCACGAGACAGTTGAAAATGTGTAGAGAAGGTAGTAACTTCGATGCTTTCAGTTGTTCCACTACTGCTAAAGCACTTTGCATTCGTCCTGTCCTACAGCACGCCTTAACAAGCGCACTAAAAGTTGCGACATCCGGTGACACTCCCTCTCCTTGCATACGTCGAAAATGAGAGAAAGCCGCAACGATGTCTCCATTACGAGCAAACCCATCAATTAAAATTGTATGCGACCTTTGATCGGGAACGAGGCCAATTTTTTTCATTTCGTCGAGTAAATTGCAAACTTTCTCCATCTGCGAAAGAGAACAGTTAGGTTTTAGTGTATTTCTACTACGTATTTTCAATATATGTTTAGCATATGTTTAGCCAAACCATTTTTCTGTCATACAAGCCTTCTCCATGGTTTAGCACATTTTACTTGGTATCCTTACTATGTTGCAAATACATGTCAAATTAAACTGTTCTTTTTCTTCATTTCATTGAGTAAAATGTAAGTGTTCTCTATTTGCCCATGGGTAAAAACCTGGAATATGTTTACTCGGTATTCTTACTATATTCTTAGCATATGTTTATTTAAATCAATGAAAGGTACGTACCCAAACAGTCTGAATGGATAAAATACCCTAGAAAGACCTTACGAAATTGTACAGAACTTTCTAAGCAACCAAACAGACTCACTTACACTTCACAGAAAAATGAAGATATCATGCCATTAACAATTTCCATGAATGTAGACATAAATATGGGTGTCTACAAAGTACCCAACCAGCATGTTCATGACCACAATTACCTTAATAACTAAGGTAAAAGGAGCGGAAAAAATGGTAGTAAGAAAAAGTATCCAGTTTCTTTTATCTTGTCCACTCTTAAAAGCTAGGAAATACAAACCTGTCCTTTCCGTACAAATCCATGCATAAGTGCATTGTATGTGGCAGTAGTAATAGGACAACCCTCCCTTCTCATCTCCTCCATCACTTTTTCAGCCCTTTCCATGTCCCCGATCCGTGAAAATCCCGATACCAAAATCGTTACTGTATATTCCGTTGGAGGTTGGTTGACTTCTTTCATTCTCTCCTGTACTAAAATCGCTTCTTCCATTTTTCCACAAGCACATAGAACGTGCACTAAACTGTTAAAAATAACGGAATCCGGTTCAATACCAAGTTGTATCATTTCTTGGTAAACTCTTTGGGCACTTCCAGAGTCAGAAATTCGAGCATATCCACTTATAAGCATTCCATACATATGTTTGTTGAGGAATACCCCACTGGATTTCATGTCTTCCACAATTTCTAAAGCTCGACTCATATTCCCTTCCTGCGATTTACATTCCCATAAAAAAAACCCTTCTTTTCATCAATATACTATATTCACTAAAGCTACTATATATAAGATAACATAGTCCATATTCCCAATCTGCAATTTCTAGCCTTACCCAGAATCTCGACCTTTTCATTAAGCAATCAACTGAATTCCCAAAAAATCATATTTTACTTTTTGTTGAAACAATGACAACATAGTCCATTCATATGCATAAAAAACATTTCCTCCCGCCAATGTTAGTGTGGTTTAAACTAATTACGAAGGAAATATTTATTTCATCCCTTACTAAGCGCAAATGCCCATTGTAACAGAGAGTTCTTCATTAGCCGAAAAAGTTAGCGGACCCGCAAGCACTTTTCCTCTCAAACAAAAAGTTCGACAAATAAGATTGTGTTACCTGAATCATTATTACATATTACAAGCTTAACAAAGGGCTCTCCATCATAATGGATATTTGCGCTAACTGGGAAACTACATGAATGGAGTTTATCAAGCTAGCAGTAATCATTCAAGAATATGCACGATTGGTGAAGTATTCTGTACGATTATGATTTAGTAAATTCCGCATATCTTATTCCCCTGACGGCAAAATGGATAAATAGGTTTAATATGAAATATAAAAGACCCCTAGTGAAAGTGGAACACCCCTAGTTTGGTAAATTTGCACATTAAGTAGTGTATATTGTAAGGTTGGTGACAATTCTATGTGTTCAATTATGTATGACTTGTAAGCAACACACTTAAATTGTTAACAAAGTCAATTATGAATATGTTAACAAACGCAACTAAAAATTCGTTAACAAAAGCCCACACTAATGACAGAGACATATATAGTTTCGCAGTCCCAACGAGGAAAAAGGAGCGACAAAACAGGAAAAACAAAAAAAAAACTCACATGGGTGTACATTCCGAGAAGACAGCCGAATGTATACTCTGAGGGAGCTAATCCTGCTGCCTGCAATCTCCACACCCTTTACCTATACCTGCTTAACTGTTTTTGGCTTCCTCTCCCTTGCCCTCGCCTTCACCCTCTCCCTCTCCCCTCTCCCTCACCCTCGCCCTCGCCCTCGCCCTCTCCCTCTTCCTCTCCTCTTCTCAGCTTGCATTTACTACAAGCTAGTTTCTCCTCTCGTCCTCGCCCTCTCCTCTCCCTCTCCTCCCACCCTCTCCCTCCCTCTCCCTCTCCCTCGACCTCTCCCTCGACCTCTCCCTCACTTTCTGCCTCTCCCTCTCCCTCGCCCTCTCCCTCTTCCTCTCCCTCTTCTCAGCCTGCATTTACTACAAGCTAGCCGTCTCCAGTCGCCCTACCATGGCTTTCTCTCCTCTCTCTCCCTTCTACCCCTCTCCCATGAAGGAGTTACCCTTCATACCCATTTTACCTTTTATCTAGCAACCCCCCCTTATTTGTGCCAAATCAGTCTCACGTGTCCTCGTCTGACTCTCCTCACTCATTCCTGTCACTCCTCACCCACTCCTCTCTCACTCCTTTCCCTCTCTCCCACTATCCTCTCGTCTTGAAAAAACAGGGTCGCCAATTGCAAAATTCCGAAAATTCATTTATCATTCCTCGCTCATTTTCCTCCCACTTCCCTCTCGCTTCTCCCTCACTTCCCTCCCACGGCTCTCCCACGTATCTCCCAGGTCTCTCCCACTTTTCTCCCACTTCTCTCCCATTTCTCACTCTCTTCTTTTATGAAAAATCTAAAGAGGTGGTTAAACTCACCCGTATTCGTTCCAGAATTGCTAATGCCTTTCCCTCACTAAGATTTCGAGAGTGAGAAACCATAATCATATTGTAAGCGCTAAGAGGAGGAGAGAGTCCCTCTCTCTCCATCCTCTCCAATACATTTTCTGCTTTTTCCACCTCTCCTGCTTTACTGTTCCCAATCAGCCCTCCGCCCCAACCTCTCTTCAAAAGCTTAAGAAAACGTTTCCATTCATCTGAAGAACTTAACTTAATTCACAAATACATACATATATATATGATGTATGCATGTATGTACTTATGTATATGCAAATAAAAGGAATAGAAGTGTCCATCAACAGTTTTAAGGAAAAGTGTCTGGTGGTTATTGCAAGTTCTGCAGAGAGTTTAAAAAATAACTCTTAACAATAAACTTTAAATAACTTGAAAAAAAAACAGAAAAAACCCGCAAACAAAAAAAGCCAGAGAAAAGATAAATGAAAAACCACAGAAATCTGGAAAAGATGGGGTGTTTACCAAAAAGCCCCGATAAGATTTGCCGTAACGAAAGAATTTGGAGGGAGGGATGATTTCTGAAACTTTTCATACCATTCCTCAGCTGCACTGCCAGAATATATGAGCCCCCCACCTCCCTTGTCCCCACCCCCAAGTTCCCCCCGAAAAAATCCCTCCAGCTCCCTTATCACTTCCCCATCATCTTCTTTGACAAAAATCTTGAGAGTCCTCAATACTTTTGAAACAGAAATTTGAGAGAAAAAAAACATAAGAACATTGTCCAGCACATTTATTGTGGACCAATCTACTCATACTTTGCTGATTTTTTCAATACATACGCATACAGTATTTACAAATATTTTCGACTACTTACAATCACTGAAACAACATTTAAAATTTTCTGATATAATAACTTTTCACACAACTACAGCTATTTACAACTAATTTATAATTGTTCACAACTTTCTATAATTACTTACATTCATCTTTAATTGTTAACAATGATCTAAACTTAACTTGACAACTATATAATTATTTGGAAATGAATTGCAAACTACTTACAAATAACTCACAACTAATGACTTACAAATAAGTTACAACGTACTTACAACATACATAATTACAACTACTGTCAAAATGTACATTAACTCCATTCCTTTGTAACACTCACACAGGATTCCTTTGTCGAGCGAAGCCTGAAATAATGGTGCTGTAGGAAGCTTCCGTGAGAGCTATGTTTTCGGCGGCCATGTCTTCCACACAGACCAACGCTCCTCGCATGTCATTGGCCATCACATACGAGTGCATCAAACTGCGGAAGAATCAAAGATCCTCAAGTCTTCGTTTCTCAGGTCCGTTTGAAACGTCAACAAACATCAGATCTCCATGAAAATCTTAGTGCAACAAACTGCAGAAAAGGGGGAGAAACGAGGGAAAAATAATGTAAACGATTGAGAAAAAGGAGGGAGGAAAGGCTGGAAAAGGAAGAAAGGGAGGGAGAGAGGGAACTGTGAAAAAAGTGAATACATAAACAAAACGTTTCAATGGATATAAACGAGGGTGGTTACCATGTTACAATATGATTTTGTGGCGTTAAAACCAAACATTGAGAACTTCCCTGCCCTCCTTTCCCTCCCTTCCCTTCTTCCGCTCTCCCCCCTCCAATACACTTCTTCTCACCCAAGCCAGACTCTTCCAGGACAAAAAATATAATTTTTCATAGTTTTCGATTTCATACTTTTCATCGTAAAAAAAAAGGGAAGTAGTGAAAAAAAAAGCATATGGCAAACCTACGCTGTAAAGTTTTTCCCGAGCATTGTTTCTAGCAGTCCTATGAGGTTTGTCAACAAGAAGAAAGAAGGAAATTAGTCACGCAAGAAAGGAAAAAGAAAAGCTACGTCGTTTAAATTTATCTGACGAAAAAGTCAAACAAGAAAGGGGAAAAGTAAAACAGAAAGAAAATAAGCAGCTTATGGGGCATAAACTTTTCCGAGTAAAGGTCCAAACGGATATGACCAACGGGAAAAAAGAAAGAAAAATAAAACTTGCGCAAATAGAAGAGGAAACTTACGTCGAATTAAAAAAAAAAGGAAAAACTGAAACTTACGCCGTATAAGAAAAAACAGTCGGAGAAATTCCTGCAGCTCTCATTCCTTCAAAGGCAGCCCGAGCTCGATGTTTGTCTTTTCTGCGAGCATGAAACCGGATGAGAAGCGACCAGTCTCCACGTTTTGGCTGAGAAGAAAAATCACAGAAACAAAAGTAAACCTGTCAACTTTTTCTATTTATCAGTATGTATGTTGTCATTTTGTATTTTGGCAAATCTTTTTCCACAGCAAAGAATTTTAAACTCATTAAGTTTTATTTTGATCTAATAAGAAACGACCAGTCTCCACGTTTCACTGAGAGGAAAAATCACAAAAACAAAATTTGAAAATCAGACATTTAGTTTTTCTCTCTTGAATGGTTCCCCTTTTTGTCAAATCTCTTTTTTGAAGCAGAGAATTTTAAACTAAAAAGTAAACAAGTTCTGTTTCAACCTAAAAAATCGAAATGTAGGGTTTCAAAACGCAGGGTTTCTAAAATCATAAGGTTACAATTTAGACTAACATTATATTCTCAACTCAGGAATTTCAAATTTTAAATCTCAAAAGAAGAAAACAAGTACCAAATAGAAAAACAAAAACTCAAATAAAAGAAAAAACAAAAACAAACGCCAATAGCCAAAAAAAGCCAAGAGGCAAAATAGAATAAAATAAAAGTTTAAAAGGGTTTTTCGGGATTTTTTACAAAAATGGCTATAAGAGAAGAAGAATGCACCTTTTTTATAGCTTCAAAAGCTTCTAAAACTTGCTGGAGACTGCAAAACTCATTTTCCAAAATTTTCCGAAAAGTTTGTCGAGCCTCGTACCGCTGTTTATGCCAATCCGAACGATGCTTTATATTTAAACTTTTTGAAACTATTTCTTTTTTTCCTCCTTGTAGACTCTCAGCCATAGCTTCTTTCATCTCTCTTTCTTTCTCCCTCTCTCTCCTCCCGTCGTCTAATTTTACTCGAAGAGGCCTCCCTTTCCAAAGGAATCCATGGAATTTTTCTACAGCCTGACAAGCGGAAAAATGAGCAATTTTTTTGTCTCCATCGTAAAAAACAAAACAAAAACCGTTATTTTGCTCCGGGTTACGATGAGATCCTACTAAAATGACTTCTCGAATGTCTCCACATTGTGAAAAAATTTCACAAATTTGGTTTTTCTTGACGTGAAATGGAATGTTTGCAACTATAACCTTTCCAGAATGACCTTTCGGAGGAAAATCCTTCTCTAAGAACTGAAAATTTTCATTATTACTATTACTATTATCACTGCTATTACTATAATTATGAATATTAGTATGAGCATTAGTATTGGTATAAGGAATACTATTAGAATCGGTGTTAGTATGAGTATTAGTATTGGTATCAGTATGAATATACTTATTACTATTATTATAATTATTATTTTTACTATCAGGATTAGTGCTGTCAGTACTAGCAAGTTCTGTTTGTTGTGTGACGTGACAGGTTAAGCGAGAATGGATGCTTAAACCATGGTGAGGAGAAATCCATGGCTGTCCAGTCGAACAAACTGAACCCTTCTCCTTCAATGTTAGGGTTTTAGGAGTTTTTCGGGAAGGAGAGTGGAGGAGAAAAGACTCTAGGGCTTCTTTCAGAGGGAGAGAGAGGGAGAGAGCCATTCTTTTGCTGCTGCTGGAGCAGCTGCAAGTTTTTTGAATAAACTTTTTTGGCTTTGTTTGTCTCGCCCTTTTTTTTTCTCGGTTAGTTTTTTTTTTTTTTTTTTTTCGGGCAGTTGCTGACTTTTGTAGCTTTCCCGTGTTCAAAAACTTCAAATTTTTACTGCAAGGCGATCTTCGCACGCTGTGCAGTTTTAGTGCGATTTCGTACGTACTACTCTCACATCTGCATACTATATTTTACTTTATACCGTACAGTACGCATAAGTATGGAAAAAGTTTACTGTAGCGTGAAACCGGGAATCGGTTACTGATTCAGGGCGTTCTATGCGAATGTCAATGATACTGGGTAAGAAATCTGAATACATGTTCACCAAGATTCTATCAATCTTCCCGACTGGGCGGAGTGAATTTCAGCCGTCAAAAGAAACTCTTCACTCGCATTAACAAAAGCAATGCATATGGGCATGCAGCAAAAAATTATAGGTGTGTAAAAAATCTTCTGAATCTCTAACCAACCAATCGAAAATAGTTTTCGCCCACAACCAAGATTCGGTAAGATATGCTGAGAAGCGACAAAACTACATGACAGCACAGAACACCGTGAATTGCTATTAATGTGAAAAAGAAATAAAAAAAATTATCAGTTCTATTTTGGGTTCAACGGTCTAACACCAACAAAACATTCGACGTTTGAACAAGTGGGAACAGGTTCGCGCGATTTTCCCCCTCTTTATTACTAGAATCAAATCTGTGTGCGCTTTCCCGTATCGACGCCATTCACTTTCATGTGTCAACGCCGTTATTTGACATTTTTCATGTAATTTTGTACGAAACGAGCAATTCTAGTACGGACAAATTTAGTCGTACCAATGAAACACTACAAAAATCACTAAAAACCAAGTTAGGTGTCGCGATGGTTTTTTATGGGCATATCGATCCATGTACCGGTATAATCTCCTTGCCAATATATAATGTTTTTGGAAGGTCTAAAATGATGCATATCGGTTATCGGTTCGAGACTACAGTACCGATACATAACACGAGAAATAACAAGGGAATTGCTAATCGTAGAGACGATTTTTGCTGCGCGCAGGTAGTTGTCAGAAATTGTACATTTGAAGTACAGTTTCGTACAAGCTACGTACCTTTAAGTTCAGATTTAACGGTCATTACGTCGAACAACTTTGACTGGCGAAATATTGTAACGGCGGTTAAAAAACTGTCGCGCTTGCGAACATCGACCGTCATGAAAAAAAAAACAATTCACACGGCCAGCGCAGGTTTACGGTAACATAACAAAACCGAGGCAACCATATATAAATAAAATGGCTGCGCGCATGTACTGTAGTTACTCACTTCACGTGAGCTCCACTGTGAAAGCACACACCGACATTTGACTTAGGGTGAACCTCCATCAGGCGAAAAATGGGGTTGTTTACCGGAAAAGTTGCATTTCCGTACACATCCAGCTCATTTCCGTACAGTGACGTACAATTTTTTTTTTTTTTTTACAAACATGATTACTGTCGGCGCGTAAAGATTCTCCAAACTTTTGGGCAATAACATCAACCGCCCGATTATGACTTTTCGAAGCAAGAAGTCACGTCGTCCAGTGATTAATTACTCTCCTCAAGAGGAGAGTAGCCAATCACCGGACGTGTAAAACGTTTACGTGTAGAAAGGTGAAGTACAAGCCATGCGTCTTCAGACAGGCGAAAATCAGATACGACAAAAACCACAAAAAAAGTTTGTTGAAGAATGTGTCGTGTCGCCTCCACCACCATTCATCTTCAACCGGAATTTGTTGCGCTTGCTGTCTTCAAAGTTTCGATATGGTTTCGATATATAAAGTTCCGATATATTTTAAAGGTGAAAGGAATCCAGGGCATGAATGACGTATGCACAAAATGCGGCCGCTTTGGTTCACGTCAAAGGCGGACGCAGCAAGGTTTCAAAGTAAAAACGTTAAATCGAAGCCATGGATTCAAAAGGACAGCAGGTACATCGAAACATGAACGTTCTAATGGTACATCACTGTACGTCTGTACATCCATTTATTTTTGACAAGTATATAAAACCCTTGAAACAACGACAAAGCGGCTCGTTGTACGGATAGTAGTTTAGATATTTCGCTTTTGGAATCTTTGACAACGCTTGCCGTCAGAACAAAAATCTACGTGCATCCAATCAAAGAAAAGCACGTCCACGATTGACTCCTTGCTAACATGACCTGATGGAGAAGTGAACCGAAATTTATTAGCAGTAAATGCAATTTTGTGTCCTCCATTGGACTACGGAATACAGCAAGCCTCTAGATAGTTACTAACTAACCCACTTTAATTGGCAACCACTACTACCCAAGCAGACAAGCAGACAATCTGACTGCACCCTTGTGCAGCCTAGACACCCCTGAGTCTGTAGAAACAAGAATCTCCAAAAACGCCCAACCAGGCGATAATTTATGGGGTGGCAAAGATGCCTATTTTATACAAACCCTCAAGGGGAGAGGTGACTGTACCAAAAAACACTAAGTCTTGACTCCCTCTAATAACTCCTATCTACTGAAGTACGGACCAATAATATTGTTGTACCGTACCAGAGAGTGTTGAAATCAATAGATTTAGGGGATGTATTTTTTAGGTCTTAATTAAGAATAAAAAGGAAAAAGAAAGCAGAAGCAGCCTGCCTCCACCTTCTCTCTTTGACCCCCACACTTGTTGTAGTCACAGAAGGAGAAAGAGGGCAGTGGAGCCATGGTTGCCTTAGCTCCATAGGCAGGGCTTAATAGTGACCTAAGTCACTCTCAACCAAAAAGGTTGAGTCCGGCAGGACTCGAACCTTTGACCGGTAGGGCAAGGCATAGCCGTCAACCCTTAACAGTCTGTCGTAGTAGTGCGTTAAGATACATAGGGTTCGATAGCTATTTAAATAATAGATAGACGACTAATCCGATTAACGGAATTACAAATAGGATACATAGAAACTAGTTGGGGAATTTAGCGCGCACGAAACAAATGTACCGGACATTTGTTTTTGAACGGCTGGGAATTAGAGCCGACTTGAATTCGACGGCTCACATCATCGCCGAGATCCTGCAAAGGCCGCTTTGGCGGTTTACGGATGTAACATAACCTGGCGACACGTGGCAATATGTCATTGGGAAGTTGGAATCCCGGGGAGCGTGAGGATAAGTCTGGGGGAGACAGGCGTCCACTCCATGGCCTTGTGGTACACAGGCCGTACAGAAAGTACATCGGCCATAGTTCCTTTCTGTACTATACAGTCTTCTGATTGGTTCGATACATCAGTAGAGAGGGGTTGTGAGAGGGTTTGGGACTTAGTGGATTGAGGAGGTAGCCGCCTCTCTCCCAACAAGCTTGTATAAATATTGGCATCTTTGCCATTCGATAATTTAATCGCCTCGTTATGCGTTTTCAATGATTCCTTTTGCTGTGGACTTAAGGGAGTGCAGACTGCACAGGAGTGCAGTCAGATTATCTATTTATCTGTTAGGGTAACAGTTGCTCTCGTTGAAAGTGGGTTAGTCAAAAACTACCTAGAGGCTTCCTCAATTTTGGTCTAAATGGAAGACACAGAATTGCAGGTTATGGGCCCACCCTCTAGGGTGCCCATATTCAACGGATCTGGATTCATTTAATGGGAAGCTATGATGACAGGGGCATTATGTGAGAAGCGATACTGGGGTATTGTTAGTGGACAAGTGAAATGTCCATCTCAATGAACTCCACCAGGGTTTAGAGGAGTGAGGTTTTCTGCAACAGGATCCGTTCCAACGGAGGAGACAGATGATGAGGACATCAGTGTGTCCGAAAAGGGGAAAGGAAAGGAGACACCTCTCACTCCTATTGCCATGGCACCCGGAGCGGTGGCCGTGAAGACTGAGGAAAACGACATTCTGATGTGGGAGTACACCAACATGAATGCTAGGCACTTCATTCTGAGGCACCTCACTCAAGCGTTGGCAACTTCTCACCTTCAAATCTTCAAGGCCGAGGAGTTGTGGATGACCTTAGTGGAGATCTATAGAGCTGGCACAATTCACGAGCTTCAACTGGCTGAGCAAAGGCTGATTAGTTACACTTTCAAAGGAGGAAAGATGTTGGACTATTGCAGCGATCTCTCTTGTCTATACATGGAGATGGAGAGTGCCGGATGGACAGGCACTATGAAGATGAAAGTTAACACTCTCATCATGAAGTTGCCGGAGGAGTATGAAAATATAGTGTACCGAGTACAACAAATGGATGAAGGTGCTTGGAAGTGGAGCATCGTTCGAATGATACTTGTACAGGAAAACACCATTGAGATCCGAAGAGGTGGAAAGAGCCTGCAAGCTCTAGCTGCCGCAACTGACCGGTGGAGGAAGGATCCGAAAAAGCCATACACCAGCTTCAAAGAGGAAAAGGACCAATCTGGAAAACCGAGGACTCCAAAGGGCCCTTTTCACTTCTGCAAAAAGTCGGGGCACTTCATGGCTGATTGCATCAAGCTATCGGAGCTGAGGCTTCAAGAAAATCGTGGAGGTGGTTCTTCCGGAGGGAAGAAGAAAGCACTTGTGGTCACACGAGTGAAAGGAGAGACCGAGGAGGACAAGTCCTCCGAGGAGGAGGATGGGGAGCTTCTTCTTGACGAGAATCTAGAGGAGAAGGAGATCCCTTGGAAACAGAAGTGTGCCCTTAGAGCCATTCGGGAAGCACCAGAGGAGGTATGGATCATCGACTCAGGTGCATCCATGCATATATGTCCTGATAGGCACATTTTCACTAAGCTAAGAAAGATCCCTACTGTGGAAATAGAGTATGGGATGGGAGAGTAGTCACCACAGATCTAGTGGGATCGGTAGATCTAAAAGTCTTAGTGGAGGGTAAGACCTCTATTCTCACCTTCTCACATGTGCTCAACATTCCTCAGTTGAGTAAGAATCTTGTGTCTTCTTTTGTATTAGATGACAAGGATTTTGATACCTTCACTAGAAAGGGAGTCTTTACAGCTAAGTATGGAGATGAAGTCTACTTCACAGCAGATAAGGGTAGCCAAGGAATGTTTAGGCTTAACCTAAGTAATGAAAAGAAGAGTGCTTACTATGGTGGTGTTCCGAGCTTGATGATATGGCATAAGCATTTGGGACATGTGCATTTTGATAGACTGAGGGAAATGAAGAAGCTGGGTGTAGTAGAGGGCATTCAGTTTGGGGATAATGAGATAATGGATGACTGTAGTGGCTGTGCCCAAGGTAAGGCTCACAGACTTCCCTTTCCCAAAACTGCCACATATAGAGGTGAGAAAGTACTAGATCTGGTCCACACAGATATCTAGAGACTAGCAAGAGTGCCTTCGGTTGGGGGAAAGAGATATATGTTGACAACTACCATGATTGATAGTATTAAAGTCTACTTCTTGAAAACAAAGTATGAAACACCAAAATACTTTAAAGAATTCTAAGCCTGAAGTGAGAAGTTGCACGAAACCCCCATTAAGAGAATAAGGAGTGATAATGGGGGAGAGTACACCTCTAACCAGTTTGAAGATTATTTGAGAGATGAGGGAGTTCAGCATCAGAAAACTGTACCGAATAATCCAGAACAAAATGGGGTAGCTGAGAGGTTAAACCGGACTTTGGGAGACAGTGTGTGAAGCATGTTGGCAGATAAGAAAATAGGAAGAAGATTTTGGGCAGAGGCCATGAACTGTGCTAACTACATTAAGAATGGAGTCC
Organism: Zygnema cylindricum; assembly: GCA_037447655.1. NCBI lineage: Eukaryota > Viridiplantae > Streptophyta > Zygnematophyceae > Zygnematales > Zygnemataceae > Zygnema > Zygnema cylindricum. The sequence goes on from JBBHKE010000917.1 coordinate 16,098, forward strand.
TCACCACAACTGTTAAAGAAATGACCCCGTATGAGAGATGGGTTGGAAAGAAACCGAATGTTTCACACTTGAAAGTATTCGGTAGTCAAGTTTACAGTCTTGACACACATATGAAAAACTGGAAACTAGATGCTAAAGGGAAACCAGGATATTTTGTGGGATATGATGAGGATGTTAAGGGATATAGAGTCTATGACTTAGCTAAACAAGATATCTTTCTGGTAAAGCATCTAGTTGTCATGGATGAATGGAAGTCTTTTGATCCTTTCAAATACACTAAGAAAATCCAGAATTAGTTTTGAGTCCGAGGTGAGGAGGACTTAGATCTTCCCAGAAGGGACAGTAATGAAAACATGGTTGCAGATTCAAGGGAGATAAAAGGTGAGGGAGATATACCAGAATCTCCTCATATTCCTACACCCTTTGAGGAGAGAGAGGAAGAGGAGTCGGAACCGGTTCCCATGGATAGGGGAGCTGATGAGACAGTTCAGAGGAATCTAAGACTTCCCTTCATTCTAGCTTCGAACTTTGAGGGAGGACGGAGGAGCAGCAAAAGGCTTCAAGGAAAACAGGTTGCTTGTAAGGTAACAAAGCTTTCTCACCCAGATGAGCCTCAGTCATACTCGGAGGCAATGGACAGTTCGGAGAAAGAAAGGTGGGTCAGGGCCATAAATGATGAGATGACTTTAATCATGGAGGCAAATACTTGGGAGCTGGTGGACTGTCCACCAGATAGAAAGCCTATTGGGTGTAAATGGGTATTTAAACTGGAACTCAACCCAGATAACACCATTGAGAGATTTAAGGCTCGGCTGGTGGCAAAAGGGTTCACTCAAAAACAAGGGATAGATTATGAGGAGACCTTTGCTCTGGTAGTTCAATTCCCATCAGTAAAGATTCTCCTTAGTCTAGCAGAAGCGGAAGACATGGAAATTCACCAGATGGATATCAAAACCGCCTTCCTCAACGGTGAACTAGAGGAAGAAATCTTCATGCGACAACCAGAAGGTTTTGTAGAGGAAGGAGAGGAAAGCAAAGCCTGCAGACTTATAAAGTCCTTATATGGACTGAAGCAAGCCCCCAGACAATGGAATAAGAAATTAGATGAGCTTCTTACCAGTCTGGGGTATATTCGGATCAGTTTTGACCATTCTATTTATATGTTTGAGGATGAGAATGGTGTGATTTTTATTGCAATTTATGTGGATGATTTGTTGGTATTGAGTAAGTCTAAAGAGAAGATAATTAGGTTAAAGAAAGATCTGGGAAGCAAATTTGATATGAAGGATTTAGGAGAGGCTAAATATATTCTGGGAATTCAAATGGAAATAGATAGGGGGAAGAGGATCATCAGACTTACTCAGAAAGAGGCTATAGGAAATATGCTGGAGAAATTTCAGATAGAGAATGCAAACAGTTGTACCACTCCCATGGACTTCAAGAAAGTAAGTGAAGGAAGTGTAGAAGGAGGAGTGATAATGTTAGATGATCAGATGAGTTCAGAAGAGAGGCAGTTTATGAAATCTATTCCTTACAGACAGGTTGTACGAAGTTTGATTTACTTTATGAATTGTACTAGGCCTGACATAGCTGCAGCAGTTGGAGTCCTCAGTAGGAGTATTAATGATCCTAGAAAAAGAAAGTGGGAGGCAGCCAAGAGAGTAATGAGATACCTCGTGGGAATTAGGGATCTATGGTTGCATTTGGGAGGGGAGACCACTGACATCACTTCTTGGAGTGATGCCATTAAGGTGATGCACCTATGAGAAGAAGAAGATGCACTTCTGGGTATGTATTATATCTGGGGGAAAGTGCTTGTTGTTGGAGCAGCAAGCAACAAAAGGTTGTTGCTCAGTCCACTATGGAGGCTGAGTACATGGCCTCTTGTTCTGCTTTGAAAGAGCTGATATGGGTGAAGTCCTTGTTGCAAGAATTGGGGTATATGAAGAAGGGAGTACATGAAGTGTTTTGTGATAATCAGGCTGCAATTGAAATTGCAGCCAATCCAAAACACCATTTCAAAGCTAAGCATATGGATATAAGATTGAGCTTTGTGAGGGAAAAAGTGGAAAATAAAATTGTGAATTTGGTGTATAAGAGTGATAGGGAAATGGTGGCTGATATGATGACAAAGCCTGTGCCATCTCCCAAGCTAAAGTATTGTAGAGAAAAATGTGGATTAAAAGAGCAATTAAAATTAGACTAGAAAATAAAAGGAGTGTTGAAATCACTAGATTTAGGGGAGGTATTTTCTAGGTCTTAATTAAAAATAAAAAGGAAAAGGAAAGTAGAAGCAGCCTACCTCCACCTTCTCTCTCTGACCCCCACACTTGTTGTAGTCACTGAAGGAGAAAGAGGGCGGTGGAGCCTTGGCTGCCTTAGCTAAATAGGCAGGGCTTAAGAGTGACCTAAGTCACTCTCAACCAAAAAGGTTGAGTCTCGCAGGACTCGAACCTCCGACCGGTAGGGCAAGGCATAGCCGTCAACCCTTACCAGTCTGTCGTAGTAGGCCGTTAAGATACATAGGGTTCGATAGCTATTTAAATAATAGATAGACGACTAATCCGATTAACGGAATTACAAATAGGATACATAGAAACTAGTTGGGGGAATTTAGCGCGCACGAAACAAATGTACCGGACATTAGTTTTTGAACGGCTGGGAAATAAAGCCGACTTATGTCCGACGGCTCACATCATCGCTGAGATCCTAGAAAGGTCGCTTTTGCGGTTTACGGATGTAACATAACCTGGCGACACGTGACAATATGTCATAGGGAAGCTTGAATCCCGGGGAGCGTGAGTGGCAATATGTCATAGGGAAGCTTGAATCCCGGGGAGCGTGAGGACAAGTCTGGGGGAAATACGCGTCCACTCTATGGCCTTGTCGTACACAGGCCGTACAGAAAATACATCGGCCATAGTACCTTTCTGTACTATAAAGTCTTCAGATTGGTTCCGTACATCAGTAGATAGGGGTTGTGAGAGGGTTTGGGACTTAGTGGATTGAGGAGGTAGCCGCCTCTCTCCCAACAAGCTTGTATAAATATTGGCATCTTTGCCATTCGATAATTTAATCGCCTAGTTAGGCGTTTTCAGTGATTCCTTTTGCTGTGGACTCAGGGGAGCCCAGACTGCAGAGGAGTGCAGTCAGATTATCAATTTATCTGCTAGGGTAGCAGTTGCTCTTGTTAAAAGTGGTTTAGTCAAAAACTACCTAGAGGCTTTCTCAAATTTGGTCCAAATAGAAGACACAGAATTGCAGAAAGTACTATTGCCGGTGTACCTTTTGTACGACAAATGTTCAACATGGCTATTACGTGGACGTGTGCCCTCTTTTTACTCGTCCGTAGGTTCCTCGGAATTCCCGCGACCAAATTGCAATTATGTGTCCTCCATTCGACCAGAGAATACAAGAAGCCTCTCGATAGTATTTAACTAACCCACTTCAAGCCACAACCACTGCTGTCCAGGAAGGCAAAATGATAGTTTGACTGCACTTGTGTGCAGCCTGGACTCCTGTGAGTCTTTAGCAAAAAAAATCACTGAAAACGGCCAACCGGTCGATAAGTTATGAGCCGGCAAAAAATGCCAATTTATACAAAGCTCTCTTAGAGAGAGAGGTGACTACCTAACAAAATTTCCTAAGTCCTAAACCTCTCTCACATCCCCTATCTACTGAAGAACGGACCAATCATATAACTGTTAAGTACAGAAAAGGTACTACGGCCGATGTCGTTTATGTACGGCCGGTGTACGACGAGGCTACTGAGTGGACGCGTGTCACTTTTCCACTCGTTTGTATATTCTCCGGAATTCCCGCAACTGAATGTCATCCTTCCACGCGGCGCCAGGTCATGCCACGTCCATAAAAGCCAAAGTGACCATTCCGCAATCTCGACGATGATTTACGCCGTCGGATTAAATCCGACATCAAATGTCGAGCGTTGAAACAAATGTCTGATTCATTTGTTTCGTGCGAAATGACGTTCGCACTAAACCCTAACAAGTTCTATGTTCATTCGTCCATATTTCAATTAAATGGTTTTAGTATTATACAATAGGTTAAATACTTATCAAACCCTATATCTCCTAAGAGACTTCTATAACTGACTGGTTTGAGCTAACACCTACGCCGCGCTCTGGTGGTCGGGGGTTCCAGTCTTGCCGGACTCAACCTTTTGTTGAGAGTGACTTAAGTCACTCTTTAGTCCTTCCTATAGAGCTGAGGCAGTCATGGCTCCATCGCTCTCTCTCTCTCATTTAATGACTAAAATAAGTATAGGAGCAAGTGGGAAGAGATGGAGGCAGGCTGCCTGCATTTCCTTTATCTGTTTCCGCTAATTATTTTAGACCTAGAAAATACCAAAAACTACTTATTTCAACACTCCCTTTATTTTCTAGTCTAATTTTTACTTATCTTTTCATCCATTTTTTTCCTTACAATATCTTAACTTTGGAGAGGGCACAGGTTTGGTCATCATGTCAGCCACTATTTCTTGATCGAATTTATACACAAGATTTACAATTTTTTTTCAACTTTTTCCCTCACGAAGCTCAATCTTATGTCCATATGTTTAGCCTTGAAATGATGTTTTAGATTGGCTGCAATGGCAATGGCAGCCTGATTATCACAAAAAACTTCTTACACTCCCTCCTTCATATACCCCAATTTTTGCAACAAGGATTTGACCCACATCAACTCTTTCACAGCCAAACAAGAGGCCATATACTCAGCCTCCATAGTAGACTGAGCAACCACCTTTTGTTGCTTACTGCTCCAACAACAAGCACCTTCCCCACATACAACACATACCCACAAGTGCATATTCTCATAGGTGCATCCCCATAACTGGCATCACTCCAAGTAGTGATATCATTGTGCTCCCCTCCCAAATGTAACCATAATTCTCTAGTTCCTACCAGATATCTGATGACTCTCTTGGCTGCCTCCCAATCTCTCTTCGTAGGATCACTAAGACTCCTAATGATGACTCCTACTGAGGACTCCTACTGCTGCCGCTATGTTTGGCCTAGTACAGTTCATAAAATAGATCAAACTTCCTACGATTTGTCTATAAGGGATAGACTTCTTAAACTCTCTCTCTTCTGGACTCATCAGATCATCTAAGATCATCACTCCTCCTTCTACACTCCCATCACTTACCTTTTTCAAGTCCATGGGAGTGGTACAACTGTTAGCATTTTCCATCTGGAATTTCTCAAGCATATTACCTATTGCTTTTTTCTGAGTAAGTCTGATAATCTTCTTCCCCCTATCTCTCTCCATTTGAATCCCCAAAATATATCTTGCCTCTCCTAAATCCTTCATATCAAATCTGCTTCTAAGATCATTCTGTAACTTATTTATTTTTTATAAAGATTTACTCAACACAAGCAGATCATCCACATAAATTGCAATAAAAATTACACCATTTTCATCTTCAAACATATAGATAGAATGGTCAGAGCTGATTCGGATATATCCTTGACCGGTGAGAAACTCATATAGTTTCTTATTCCACTATCGCGGAGCCTGCTTTAGTCCATATAAGGACTTTATGAGCCTGCAGACTTTGCTCTCTTCTCCTTCTTCTACGAACCCCTCGTGTTGCCTCATGAAAATTTCTTTCTCTAACTCACCATTAAGGAAAGGAGTCTTTATGTCCATCTGGTATATTTCCATGTCTTCCGCTGCTGCCAGAATGAGGATAATCCTTACTGATGGGAACCCAACAACTGGAGCAAAGGTCTCCTCATAGTCAATCCCCTCATTTTGGGTGAACCCTTTCGCTACCAATCGAGCCTTATATCTCTCAATGGTATTATTTGGGTTCAGTTTTAGTTTAAATACCCAATTTTCACCCAATAGGTTTTTCGTCTGGAGGAAAATCTGCTAGTTCCCTACTATTTTCTTCCATGATGGAGGCCATCTCATCATTTATGGCTCTAATCCATCTTTCTTTCTACGGACTATTCACTACCTCCGAGTAAGACTGAGGCTCATATGGTTGAGGTAACTTAGTTGCCTTATGCGCGACGTATTTTTCCTATATCCTTTTGCTGCTCCTTCTCCCTCCCTCAAACTCTGAAGCTTGAATGGATGGAAGTCTTGGATTTCTCCTCACTGCCTCATCGGCTCCCTTGTCTATGGGAGCCGGTTATTGTCCCACTTCTTCTATCTCCTCGAAGTCCCTAAGAGTATGTGAGATTTCCGGCTAGTCTGCTGTATCTCGCATCTCCCATGAATCTGCAATCGCGGTTTCATTCATGTCCTATTTCAGGAACGACCGAGTTCTCCTCACTCTCGGCCTCAAATCTGATTTTATCTTCTTTGTATATTTGAAAGGGTCAAATGACTTCCCTTCATCCATAACAACTAGCTGTTTGACCACAATGATATCTTTCTTTGCTAAGTCATAGACTCTATATCCGTTAACATCCTCATCATATCCCACAAAGTATCCAGGTTTTCCCTTAGCATCTAGTTTCAAGTGTTTGTTATCCGTGTCAAGATTGTAAACTTGGCTATCGAATACTTTAAGGTGTGAGATATTTGGTTTCCTTCCAGCCCATCTCTCATAAGGTGTCACTCCCTTTACGGCTAAGAGAAGGACTCTATTCTTTATGTAATTGGCACAGTTCATTGCTTCTGTCCAAAATCTCTTTCCTATTTTCTTGTCGGCCAACATAATGCATGCACTATCTCCTAGTGTTCGATTAAACCTCTTAGCTTCCCCATTTTTTTCAAGGTTATATGGTACAGTTTTCTGGTGCTGCACTCCCTCATCTCTCCGATATTCCTTAAACTAGTTAGAGGTATATTCCCCCCAAATTATCACTCTTTATCATCTTAATGAGGGTTTCATACAACTTCTCACTCCAAGCTTTATATTCTTTGAAGTAAGTTGATGCTTTAGACTTTTTTAAAAAAAAATAGACTCTAGAGTATCAAGACCAATCATCAGTTATTGTCATCATAAACCTCTTTCCTCCAACCGAAGGTACTTTTGCAGGTCCCCAAATATGAGTGTGGACCAAGTCTAATACTTTCTCACCTCTATATGTGGCGACTTTCGGAAAGGGAAGTCTGTGAGCCGTACCTTGAGCACAGCCACTACAATCATCCATCATTTCATTATCCCCAAACTGAATGCCTTCTACTACCCCAAGCTTTTTCATTTACCTCAACCCATCAAAATGCACATGCCGCAACCACTTATGCCAAATCATCACCTTAGGAACACCAACATAGTAAGCATTCTTTTTTTCATTACCCAGGTTAAGCCTAAACATTCCTTGGCTATTCTTATCTGCCGTGAAGTAAACTTTATCCCCATACTTAGCTATTAAGAATCCATTTCTAGTAAAGGTATTAAACTCTTTGTCATCTAGCACAAACGTAGAGACAAGATTTTTACTCAGCTGAGGAATGTAGAGTACATCTGAGAATGTAAGTATACAAGTCTTACCCTCCACTAAGACTTTTAGATCTACTAATCCCACTAGATCTGTAGTAACCACTCTCCCACCCCTATACTCTATCTCTACAATAGGGATCTTTCTTAGCGTAGTGAAGAGTTCCTTATCACAACAGATATGCATGGATGCACATGAGTCGATGATCCATCCTTCCTGTGGAGCTTCCCGAATTCCTCCAAGGGCACACTTCTGTCTTTGAGGGATCTCTTTCTCCTCCACACTCTTGTCAAGAAGAAGCTCCCCATCCTCCTCAGAAGACTCATCTTCAATTTCTCCTGTCACTTTTGTAACCACAAGTGATTTCTTCTTCCGTTCGTAAGAACCCCCTCCACGGTTGTCTTGGAGCCTCAACTCCGACAGCTTGACACAATGTGCGATGAAGTGTCCCGACTTTTTGCAAAAATGACAAAGACCCTTTGGGGGCCTCGGTCCTCCAAAATGATCTCTTTCCCTTTTGTACATTTTCTTCGGGTCCTTCCCCCATCGGTCCCCCCGTGCTGCTAGAGCTTGATTGCTCTTTCCTCCTCTCCTAATCTTCATTGTGTTTTCCTACACAAGTATCATCCTGACCACTCTGTTCCATTTCCATGAACTATCAGGCATTTTGTATACTCGGTAAATTATGTTCTCGTACTCATCTGGTAACTTCGTGATAAGGGTATTAACTTTCATTTTTATTGTACCTGTCCACCCAACACTTTCCATCTCCATATACAAACAAGAAAGATCAATACAGTAATCTAACATCTTTCCTCCTTTGTAAATGTAACTCACTAGCTTTTGCTCAGCCAACTGGAGCTCCTGAATAGTTCCAGCTCTATAAATCTCCACCAAACTCACCCACCACTCCTCGGCCTTGTAAATGTGAAGATGATGGGTGGCGAAAGCTTGAGTGAGGTGCCTAAGAATGATGTCTTGGCAGCCATGTTTACATCCTCCCACATTTGAGTATCGTTCTCCGCGGTCTTCAGGGTCGCTGCACTCGGTACTGTGGCAATAGGAGTGAGGGGTGTCTTCTTATTTTTCCCCTTTTCAGACACATTGCAGTCCCCATCATCTGCCTCCTCCGCTGAGGGAGCTGTTGCTGTAGGAAACCTTACTCATCCAAATCCTGGTGGAGTTCCCGAAGGTGGACGTTTCACTTGTCGACTGACAATACCCCAGTATCGTTTTTTGCGCAAAGCTCCCATCATCATGGCTTCTCAATAGATGAACCCAGATCCATTGAAGGTGGGCACCCCAGAGGGTGGGCCCATAACTTGCAATTTTGTGTCCTCTATTGGACCACAAAATACAACAAGCCTCCAGATAGTATTTAACTAACCCACTTCAAGCCATAACCACTGCTGTCCAGGAAGGCAAAATGACGGTTTGACTACACCCCTGTGGAACCTGGACTCCCTTGAGTACGTAGCAAAAAAAATCATTGAAAACGGCTAACCAGCCGATAAGTTATGAGCCGACAAAAAATGCTAATTTATACAAAGTTCTCTTAGAGAGAGAGGTGACTACCTAACAAAATTTCCTAAGTCCTAAACCTCTCTCACAACCCCTATCTACTGAAGTACGAACCAATCATATAACTGTTAAGTTCAGAAAAGGTACCTCGACCGATGTCTTTTCTGTATGATCGGTGTACGACAATGCTACTAAGTGGACGCGTGTCACTTTTCCACTCGTTCATTTATTCCCCGGATTTCCCGCGACCGAATGTCATCCTTCCACGCCGCGCTAGGTCATGCCACGTCCATAAAAGCCAAAGTGACCATTCCGCGATCTCGGCGATGATGTACGCCGTCGGATTAAATTCGACATCAAATTTTGACTTTTGAAACAAATGTCCGATTCATTTGTTTCGTGGGAAATGACGTTCGCACTAAACCCTAACAAGTTCTATTTTCATTCATCCATATATTAGTTAAATGGTTTTAGTATTATAGAATAGGTTAAATACTTATCAAACCCTATATCTCTTAACGGACTTCTACGACAGACTAGTTAGAGTTAACGGCTACGTCGCGCTTTGCCGGTCGGAGGTTCGAGGCCTGCCGGACTCAACCTTTTGTTGAGAGTGACTTAAGTCACTCTTTAGTCCTTCGTATGGAGCTGAGGCAGCCATGGCTCTATCGCTCTCTCTCTCTCCTTCAGTGATTACAACAAGTATGGGGGCAAGAGAGAAGAGATGGAGGCAAGCTGCTTGCATTTTCTTTATCTGTTTCCGCTAATTATTTTAGACCTAGAAAATACCAAAAACTACTTATTTCAACACAAATGTGATCTCTCAACGTGGCGCTACGTCATGCCATGTCACAAAAACCAAAGTGACCATTTCAAGATTTTGGCAATGATGTGCGCCGTTGGATTTGAATCGAAATGCAAACTCAGCCATTATAAATACTTGCGCGACATTTGTTTCGCTGTCAAAACATAATGCGCGGTATCCGTTTCGCAATAGTATCTTACTTCGTAATTTATAAAATTGTAACCATGCATGCCGTATACAGTTTCAGTTAAATGAATTTGTTCCTTCCTAAATAAATATATATCTAACACATACTATAGCATTTAGCATTGATACTAGTCTAATAGGATAAAGCTGACCGTTATCGGCCTACTTGACGAAGGGCAGGTACCGGGATCAAATCCCGGGTCCGTCAGATATATTTTTAGTAACCTATTAAAAATAACTGCCTGTTGAACTAAGGCAGCCATGGATCAACCACCCACTCTATTCTTTAGTGACTACAACAAGTATGGGGGCTAGAGAGAGGAGGTGGAGGCAGGCTGTCCGTCCTTTTCTTTTCCTTATATACTAACATATTTAAACCTATAAAATACTCTAGAAATCTATTAATTTCAACACTAACTTTATTTTCTAGTTTAATTTTACTTTCAATTTTAGTCCACAATTTTCTCTACAATATTTAATATTAGGAGAGGGCACGGGTTTTGTCATCATATCACCCACCATTTCCTCATCAGATCTATATACAAGATTCACAATATTATTCTGAACTTTTTCCCTCACAAAACTCAATTTTATGTCCATGTGCTTAGCTTTAAAATGATATTTTGGTTTAGCTGCGATTGCAATGGCAGCTTGATTATCACAAAACACTTCATGCACTCCTTTCTTCATATACCCCAGTTCTTGCAGCAAGGACTTGACCCACATCAACTCTTTCACAGCAAAATAAGAGGCCATGTACTCAGCCTCCATAGTAGACTGAGCAACCACCTTTTGTTGTTTACTGCTCGAACAGCATGCAACTTCCCCAACATCCAACACATACCCAGAAGTGCATCTTCTCATAGGTGGGTCCCCATATCTATCATCACTCCAAGAAGTGATGTCAGTGTGCTCTCCTCCCAAATGCAACCATAACTCTCTGGTTCCCACCAGATATCTCATGACTCTTTTGGCTGCCCCTAGTCTCTCTTCCTATGATCATTAAGACTCATACTGTCTACTCCAACTGCTGCCACTATGTCCAACCTGGTAGAGTTCATAAAATAGATTAAACTTCCTACGACCTGTCTTTAAGGGATAGACTTCATAATTTCTCTCTCCTCTGGACTCATGTGATCGTTTATTTCATCACTCCTCCTTTTACACTCATTTCACTTACTTTTTTCAAGTCCATGGGAGTGGTACAACTGTTAGCATTTTCCATCTGGAATTTCTTAAGCATATTACCTATTGCTTCTTTCTGAGTAAGTCTGATAATCTTCTTCCCCCTATCTCTCTCCATTTGAATCCCCAAAATATATCTTGCCTCCCCTAAATCCTTCATATCAAATCTGCTTCTAAGATCTTTCTTTAACTTATTGATTTTTTCCAAAGATTTACTCAACACAAGCAGATCATCCACATAAATTGCGATAAAAATGACACCATTCTCATCTTCAAACATATAGATAGAATGGTCAGAGCTGATCCGGATATATCTTAGACCGGTGAGAAACTCATCTAGTTTCTTATTCCACTGTCGGGAAGCATGCTTCAGTCCATATAAGGACTTTATGAGCCTGCAGACTTTGCTCTCTTCTCCTTCATCTACAAAACCCTCGGGTTGCCTCATGAAAATTTCTTCCTCTAACTCACAATTAAGAAAAGCAGTCTTAATATACATCTGGTGTATTTCCATGTCTTCCGTTGTTGCCAGACTGAGGAGAATCCTTACTGATAGGAACCAAACAACTGGAGCAAAGGTCTCCTCATAGTCAATCCCCTCGTTTTGGGTGAATTCTTTCGCTACCAATCGAGCCTTATATCTCTCAATGGTATTATATGGGTTCACTTTTAGTTTAAATACTCATTTACACCCAATAGGTTTTCTGTCTGGAGGATAATCCGCTAGTTCCCAAGTATTTTCTTCCATGATGGAGGCCATCTCATCATTTATGGCTCTAATCCATCTTTCTTTCTTCAGACTATTCACTGCCTCCGAGTAAGACTGAGGCTCATCTGGGTGAGATAGCTTAGCTACCTTATGAGCGGCATGTTTTTCCTGTATCCTTTTGCTGCTCCTTCTCCCTCCCTCAAACTCTGAAGCTGGAATGGATGGAAGTCTTGGATTTCTCCTCACTGTCTCATCGGCTCCCTTGTCCATAGAAGCCGGTTCTGGTTCCACGTCTTCTATCTCCTCGAAGTCCACAGGGGTATGTGAGGTTTCAGGTGAATCCCTTGTATCTTAAATCTCCCTTGAATCTGCAATCACGGTTTCACTCATGTACCTTTCAAAAATAACCGAGTTCTCCTCACTTTCGAACTCAAATCTTATTTTTATCTTCTTTGTATATTTGAAGGGATCAAATGACTTCCCTTCATCGATGACAACTAAGTGTTTCACCAGAATGATATCTTTCTTTGCTAAGTCATAGACTCTATATCCCTTAACATCCTCATCATATCCCACAAAGTATCCAGGTTTTCCCTTAGCGTCTAGTTTCAAGTTTTTCCTATCTGTGTCAAGGCTGTAAACTTGGCTACCGAATACTTTAAGGTGTGAGATATCTGGTTTCCTTCCAACCGATCTCTCATAAGGTGTCATTCCCTTTACGGTTGAGGTAAGGACTCTATTCTTAATGTAGTTCGCATAGTTCATGGCTTTTGCCCAAAATCTCTTTCTTATTTTCTTGTCAGCCAACATACCAAATACACTATCTCTAGTGTTCGGTTCAATCTTTCAGCTACCACATTTTGTTCTGGGTTATATGGTACAGTTTTCTGGTGCTGAACTCCCTCATCTCTCAGGTATTCCTCAAACTGGTAAGAGGTATATTCCCCCCCATTATCACTCTTTATCCTCTTAATGGGGGGTTTCATGTAACTTCTCACTCCAAGCTTTATATTCTTTGAAGTAAGTTGATGCTTCAGACTTTGTTTTTAGAAAGTAGACTTTAGAGTATCTAGACCACTCATCGGTTATTGTCATCATGAGCCTCTTTCCTCTAACCGAAGGTACATTGTCAAGTCCCCAAATATCTGTGTGGACCAAATCTAATACTTTCTCACCTCTATATGTGGCGGCTTTTGGAAAGGGAAGTTTGTGAGCCTTACCTTGAGCACAGTCACTACAATCATCCATCATTTCATTATCCCCAAGTTCAATGCCTTCTACTACCCCAATTTTTTTCATTTCCCTCAACCTATCAAAATGCGCATGCCCCAACCGCTTATGCCAAATCATCAACTTAGGAACACCAGCATAGTTAGCATTCTTCTTTGCATTACTCAGGTTCAGCCTAAACATTCCTTAGCTACCTTTGTCTGCCATGAAGTAAAGTTCATCCCCATACTTAGCTGTAAAGACTCCCTTGCTAGTGAAGGTATCAAACTCTTTGTCATCTAACACTGACCTAGAGACACGATTTTTACTCAGCTGAGAAATGTAGAGTACATCTGAGAATGAAAGTACAGAAGTCTTACCCTCCACTAAGACTTTAAGATCTAGTGATCCCACTAGATTTGTGGTAACCACTCTCACATCCCCATACTCTATCTCTACAGTAGGGATCTTTCTTAGCTTAATGAAGAGTTCCTTATCACAACACATGCATGGATGCACCTGAGTCGATGATCCATTCTTCCTGTGGAGCTTCCCAAATTGCTCCAAGGGCACACTTCTCTCTCCGAGGGATCTCCTTCTCCTCCAGACTCTTGTCAAGAAGAAGCTCCCCATCCTCCTCAAAAAACTCATCCTCGGTTTCTCCTGTCACTTTTGTAACCACAAGTGCCTTTTGCTTCCCTCCGGAAGAAGCCCCTTCACGGTTCCTTTGGAGCTTCAGTTCCGACAGCTTGACACAATCTGCGATGAAGTGTCCAGGCTTTTTGCAAAAATGACAAAGAACCTTTGGGGGGCTCGGTCCTCCAGAATGATCTCTTTCCCCTTTGTATGGTTTCTTCGGATCCTTCCCCCATCGGTCCCCTCTTGTTGCTAGAGATTGAATGCTCTTTCCTCCTCTCCTAATCTCCATTGTGTTTTCCTGCACAAGTATCATCCTGACTACTGTGTTCCATTTCCATGAACTATCACGCATTTCTTGTACTCGGTACACTATATTCTCGTACTCATCTGGTAACTTCATGACAGGGGTGTTAACTTTCATTTTCATTGTACCTGTCCACTCGGCACTTTCCTTCTCCATATACAAACAAGAAAGATCATTACAGTAATCTAACATTTTTCCTCTTTTGTAAGTGTAACTCAGAAGCTTTTGCTCAGCGAACTACAGCTCTTGAATAGTTCCCGCTCTATAAATCTCCACCAAACTCACCCAAAACTCCTCGGCCTTGTAAATGTGAAGATGAGGGGTGGCTAAAGCTTGAGTGAGGTGCCTCCGAATAAAGTTCTTGGCAGCCATATTTACATCCTCCCACATTTGAGTATCGTTCTCCGCGGTATTCACGGTCGCTGCTCCCGGTACTGTGGCAATAGGAGTGAGGGGTGTCTCATTCCCTTTCCTCTTTTCGGACACACTGCGATCCCCATCATCTGCCTCCTCCGCTAAGGTAGCCGTTGCTGCGGGAAACCTTACTCCTTTAAATCCTGGTGGAGTTCCCAAAGGTGGTCATTCACTTGTCCACTGACGATACCCCAATATCGTCTTTTGCATAAAGCTCCCATCATCAAGGCTTCCTAATAGATGAACCCAGATCCATTGAAGGTGGGCACCTTAGAGGGTGGTCCCAAAACCTAGAATTCTATGTCCTCCATTGGACTACAGTATATTGGAAGCCTCTAGATAGTTACTAACTAACCCACTCTCAATGGCAACCATTGCTACCCAAGCAGACAAACAGACAATCTGACTGCACTCCTATGCAGCCTAGACTCCCCTGAGTCCGTAGGAAAAAGAATATCTAAAAGCGCCCAACCAGGCGATAAGTTATGAGGCAGTAAAAATTGCCAATTTGTATAAACTCTCAGAGAGAGAGGTGACTGCCCACCATAATTTTCTAAGTCCTGATTCTCTCTAATAACTCCTATCTATTGAAGTACGAACCAATCAAAATACTGTACCGTACCAAAAAGTACTACTGCCGGTGTACCTTTTGTACGGCCTTTGTATGACAAGGCTATTAAGCGGACGCGTGTCCACTTTTCACTCGTCCGTACGTTCCTTGGAATTCCCGCAACCGAATGTTATCTCTCCACGTGGCGCCTAGTCATGCCACGTCACTAAACGCCAAAGTGACCATTCCTGGATCCGGGTGATAATTTGTGCCGTCGGATATGAACCAAAATGCAATCTTACCCGTCATAAATACTTGCGTGGTATCCGTTTCAAAATAGTATCGTACTTTGTACTTTTACAAAACTGAATCTTTGCATACCGTAAACAGTTTCAGCTAAATGAATTGGTTTACTCCTAATTAAATATATTTCTATCATACCCTAAAGCTTTTAGCATTGGTCCTAGTCTAATAGGATATAGCTGACCCCTATTGGCCAACTTCATGAACGGCAGGTACCGGGATCCAATCCCGGGTCCGTCATATATATTTTTAGTAACGTACTAAAAATAACTGCCTGTTGATTTAAGGCAGCCATGGATCAACCACCCTCTCTATCCTTTAGTTACTATCGCAAGTATGGGGGCTGGAGAGAGGAGGTGGAGGCAGACTGTCCGTCCTTTTCTTTTCTTTTTATACTAACATATTTCCTAGAAAATACTCTAGAAATTTATTTTTTCAACAAGGATGTACAAGCCGTGCTTAGACAGGCCATTGCCAGGAGGCGGGAATCAAATCAACGAAAACCACCAAAAATTATTTGTTGAAAATGGCGTGGTAGTGTTGGGTATCGAGAACCTAATATTAGATATTCGATGTTTATCGAATTTTAGGTGCCGATATCGATATGTCGAGACCATGAGAAGAGCTAAATATCTAGATTTTTTCTAGAAACCCTCTCCATTGGCGCGGGGCGCCAAAGAGTAGGGAATCCTTCATTACGGTTTGGTACTATATTTACGGTATTATATGGGGACACCTTTTTGCGATATATTTCTCGATAATATATGTTGGTGCGGTACGATATATTAAAGACTTTGCTCGATCGATATTCGATATATCGAATATTGAAATTATCGCGATATGAAACTACCCAATACCCAACACTAGCCGTGAGGCCTCCTCCACGATCCGTTGACATCCAAAGTTTGACGAACAACATAACAACTATATGTACAGATTGTACATTCACGTAATTTAATTTTGCGACTGGATGTACGGATACAAGTTAGATATTGTGCTTAGGGTACGTCCCCATGTGTTAAAGTATCGACTTTAATTTGTCGTTTTCACCCAAAACGCAGTTCCGTAAGAGAAAAAACTTTAGCCGTACAAAAAAATCAATTCTTCAAAAGTACAGCAAACGTCAAATTGATATTTTGAATGTACTTCATGTTTGTCGTTAACTTAATTTTTTTTGGCGTTTTACATTTTTCGACCCCACGGTGCAAGAGAATCCAGCCAGTCGAAAAACTTTATCAAAAATCACCTCGCGAGGTGATTTCAGAGAAAGTACCGCCCAAACAACGAATGCAAAACGGCCCACGCACGCGACACACGTGTGAAAAAAAATTAGGACGAGGGATAGTACTTGCTATTTTTCTCCCTGCCCGTCACGCGCATGAACGAAAAAGACGAAGATGTACAGAAAAAAAAACCGCATGGGTCTCGGACCTCCACTTTCATTCATGGGTCCTCAGAAGAGTTTTGCGCCGTCGTCGCCTCCCCCCTCTCCCTCTCACACTATCACTTTTATCTCACACTTTGTAGAATGAGGCACGACAAAACTGGCATGAAATGAAAGATATTTGAAAAATAATTCTTTTGACTACCTAAATGTATATTTTTATGGCAAGTAGAGCGAAAAAAATAGAGAAAATGAAATTGGGTATCCACGACCGAAAGTTCTTGAATCTGTGACGTCAACGTTGTCACAAGTGAGCGTGACGTCACAATGTTACAAAACCCTAAACATCTGCCGTGTCACAAAATTACAAAACTCTAGACGTCTACAACTGTCGCTGTTTTTGTTGGCGTCACCAATTTCGTAGTCGTCGTCAGCCGTCACAAAGTTGTACCTACGTTTACAACCGTCACATGTCAAAGTTCCGATTTCATTTTCGCATATAGGGACGCTTTCAAAGTAGTACGGAGCACTTTTCTACAGTCCAAAGTACTTTTTCAAAGTATCGCTTTCATGGGGACGTACCGTTAGGGTGACGTTCCATTAGACGAAAAGTGGGGTTCGTTACTAGACACCGTACGTTTTTGTACAGTGCCGTACATATTCGTACCAAACATTTTTTTTTGTCAGACGAAACATCGTTACTGGAAAGCTGTCGGGAAGCTCCAATGATGTAAGCGTAATTCCTGACCGTTGGATGTTTTACATTTTGAGATCCGCGAAGCAATCGAGCACATCATCCAGTGGGCCCCAACTCTCCTCGCCGAGGAGAGTTGGGGCCCACTAGATGATTGCCATTGGTACACGTGAAAAGCAAAAAAATATCTACGTTGTACAAGCGATCACAAGCATGCACGCCGTACATGCCACGTACATGCCATGTGCCTCCTGCCACGTTAAATACAGGTCAGGTGAAAATATCCTCGCACGCTTCGTCTGACATCCACCGACATTCAACGTTTGCCGCGACCTTCAAGGTTTGTCGCGTCTTTTGCCATTCCGTTTCGAAATTTTGATTTTCCATTTTGAAAATCAAAATCTAGCCAAAAACTTTATGTACGAATCATTAATAACCTCTTGTGGTACAAAAATTTCGTACAGATATTCAGTTTGTAGATTTTTTTAAAGATTTTTAGAATCTAGACTCTAACCTACGTGGCGCCAATCATGATTTTCCACACACGAATTTGTTTGTCGTTCACACTTTGACAATACGGTTGTTGGTCTAATAAGTGCGAACGTATTTTTTTAGGTCCCGGATTGAACCCCTTCTAAGACCGCACATTCTCATGCGTTCGCGGCTATTAAACATAATAAATTGTACCTTTTTACATACAAAAGTACAATTGTGTACGGCCTGACAATATCCGTACACCACACTAATTAAAGGATGACGAAATTCCGTTTTGTACGGTACCTGAAAATTAATTCAAAATAGAGTACAGAAAAAAATAGAATGAACTACGCTAATGGAGAATAAAAAATAAAAAAGCGGGACGGAATTAGTGTACACAACCCTAATAACGATTGGCGGTGTACTGTACTATTCCTGTGTCTTGTAGGTTCTAAAAGAGCCCTAAAAGTTGATGCATGACTAGAAATCGTATACGTCGATGTACTTTTTCTGCTTCTAATACAGGTGGACAAACGGGCGACACGTTTCACACTCGTCTTCTTCTTGCCATGTGGAACGCAGCTCGTTGAGTCATTTTTTGTCTGGTTGTCAGCAAAAGCGAAACGCAAGATTATGGGAAGGTGTTATCTGTACGCTGCTACGACATCGCCAAGACACGTGTACTGAGGTGGACCGATTATTATGGAGATTCGCATAATTCAGCTTCCGGATTTTATTGTCGCTCACTTAGGGTCAAGTTCCATCGGTCGTTTCTGTTACGGCAAACTCTATCCGACGGTCAGGGAGGTCAGTGTTACCTCCCAGACCTTCGGAGAGCACTGGCAAGATTCTGGCAGATTCTCTGTCTTGTTGTTTCGAGCATAAAGACAAAATAAGATGTATGGTTTAGTACGGATAGTCGTGGATTTCTGTTAACTACCCCACTTTTCGACTGATGGAACTTGACCCTTAGACAAGGGCTGGGCTTCATTAGGGCAACTCGAGGGAAAGCGACAAAAAACAGACCGTAAAAAATCTCGCTATTTCAGTACACGTGTACTTTTTTTTGTGAAAAATAATACTGCCATTGAAAATTTTGAGTAGTTTTTGTAGACGTCCGATTCGGGAATCGATCCCCAAAAAATATTGTGACGAGTAGATCCGCACGTATTTTTGATATTTTTTTTTTTTTTTTCTACATTTTGTTTTTAATGCTGAATGGTAAAAATTATCACCCGGTTCCTGCTTTTGTCCTAA
The DNA here is from genome assembly GCA_037447655.1 of Zygnema cylindricum. NCBI lineage: Eukaryota > Viridiplantae > Streptophyta > Zygnematophyceae > Zygnematales > Zygnemataceae > Zygnema > Zygnema cylindricum. The sequence continues at coordinate 35,153 of JBBHKE010000917.1, forward strand.
TTTCCGGCCAACCCTAAAAAATTGCGACATTTTGGCAAAATTGAGTCCAGTCCAGAATGTACGGAAAATCGAATCTTTAAAACAATGTGAACGCCCTCTGATACGAAATGATTTTCTGCGATCCGCAATGAAGCTAGATATGGTTTCCCAGATACGCTGAAATTACAGCCACAAACGACAAACGGTCTTTCCTATTTGTTTATGCATGTCTTTACTATAAGCAGACAATCTGCCAGCCCGATCCGGACAAAAATTATTATAAATGGGGGATCTGACTCAAAATATAATTCTTTTCTAAAATGCGACTTGTAATTGGAGCAGACGAGCCGGTAAAATTTGAAAAACAGCAATCATTTGTCCCAGAATATTTAGAATGTAAAAATGACAAATGTATATTTTTTAGGGTTATAATGCTCTATTTTAATCCCAAATCTAATATCATATAGGGTTTATGACACCATTGGTCCCAACTCCAAAAACCCTTAAAATCCCTAGAAAGCCCTAAAAATACCCTAGAACCATAAACCCTTAAAAAATCCTAAACCCCCAACCATTCTGACTTAATTTAATATTTTCATTAATTCGAATCAGTACTTTAGTGTGGAGTATTCTATAATTCTGTAACGCAATCCGTAGGAAATACGAATACCAACACGTGTAAAATGTCAGCTTGATGCCGTACAGTCACTTTGCCACTTTAATTACTTTTCGAAGCGTGCACATGCACGTGGCATAATCGCTTGCACGGACGATTTAAATTCCTTACCTGATTTTTAAATAAGACGTCAAACTATAAAACCCTAAAAGCCCAAAAAACCAAAAAAAGTATGTTGTGTATCGGTAAAAAACTTATCGCGATAACACCGATACCGATAGTTATCGGTTATCGAACGGTCCGAGGTACCGATATATCGGTCCGAGACCAACAAATTCCATATCGGCGATAACTATAAAAATATATAGTACGCATACTATATTACCTTATTAAATATTGTATTATACTATTTATATTATATAAGGTAGCATGCCACGTATACGAATTTGTTCCGTAACTATTTAACTGTAATTATTACGGTCAACGCAGCACAGAAAACGTTGGCCGGTTAACTGAACAAAATATTATTACGGTGACGTACGCAATTTACAGACAAATTGGTGAACATGGAACGGAAAAAGGACGTGGACACAAAGTACAATGGACGCAAAATAATATTCTGCACGCCGCCGGAATCGAAAGGACGACCAACGTGAGCGCTGGCATCCCGGAATGGCTCTTTTGGCAGCTTATAGCAAAAAAACTGACAGATTGACACGTGGCAGGTGTCCAGTGGATCCCAAGGAATAAAGGGACAAAGCCATGGCGTCGGATGTGAAAGGTACATCGTTTATATTGGATCCGTACCATAATTGTACAGATGTCATGGCGGCTACTGTTATTTTTGCGCGTCCGAGGAATAAGACGTACAACTGATTGTACATGCCGTACATTTATATGTACGGAACATACATTTATCGCCGATAGTTATCGTTATCCGTGTTATCGCTGATGAGCACCCGATATTATCGGTTACTTATCGAGGATAAGACCGATAGCGATATATCGAACCAATATATCGATTATCGGTAACCCAAAAAAAAGTACATATCGGTTATCGGTAAATGCTTACCGATACACAACACTACAAAAAACCTTAAAAAACCCTTAAAAAAAATTGATTATTGAATCACGCAAAAATGTATTATTAATTGATTTTTAGTTGTTTTTGTTTCTTTTTTTTTTTTTTTTTTGACCCCTTTTGTACCCCAATGGCATTATTTCCACCGCATATTTTACATTATAGGTTGTCTTTGTTTTGCTGATTTAAAAGTTAACATTTTGAATTTAACATTTTGTTTCAATTTTGAAGTTAGGGCCGCTTAGAAAATTTAAATATAGTAATATTTTATAATTTTGCTACTTCTGCATTTTTCGGTTTCATGGGTGTGACGTGACGGGGTACTATTTCTTTATAAAGCGTATTCCGACAAAAAGTCGTTCCGTGCTTAGTCATGATTTTAATTTCTCCGCCTCTCACTACTCCCCTCTCTCTCTCGCTATCTCAGTCTCTCTCGCTCTTCTCCTCCCTCACATTGCCATTCTCTCTCTCTCTCTCTCTCTTTCTCTCTCTCTCTCTCTCTCTCTCTCTCT